>OU892282.1:36552936-37152936 GCA_917834065.1 Ceutorhynchus assimilis
GGTCCCTAGCCGCAAGTCGTCAATTTTCCGCTTTTCATCTGTATTTTGAAAGAAAACACCGAACCCCATTAATTAAGGACTCCATCTCAGGCTTTACCCTTTTCAAAACAGTCTTAAGTCCGATCTAAGAGTTTTGTCGAGTTTATTCTTAGATTTTTTGCCTCTTTTTCAGTGCCAATCAATTTTCTAACAAATTAAAATTGTCACCGTAAATAATTCCAGAGGACATTATTTTCAAAAATCGTCAGATAAAATTTGTGAGGTGTAAATAAACTTATAGCCCAATAATAAATTAGAAAATTAGGCTGGGCACACAAATTTCACACGAATGTCTCTGGGGCGACATAAAAAATACGTATTTTCACCTCGGATCCCGATTATTTTGTCATCGTGAGCATAAAATTCTATATAAGTGCGACAAAGCCTCGCATATTGTAATTGTCCCAGAAATAGATTGTTTCTTCGAAAACTGTCACGATCAGATAAACAAAGTTTATAAATTTAACGGGTGAGTTTTCATAGACCTCAAAATTTCCTCATAAAAACACAGGCATATTGTTACGTACGTGGTTTTACAACGCCTGATGGCAAAACAACGTCGTGTGAGGTTCCCCATACTTACCAATCTAAAACAAATCATAAAATTCTATAAACAATCCAAAATGCACCGTCGTTTAGTACTGTTTATTAAATACCGGGTCCGTATCCCCCCAGTTTTACGAGCTACGATGTTACTGTTATAGGACCCGATTGTGGTGAAATAAAACTTTTATTCGATTTAATTTTATTTCAATTCTCACCAGCCAAATTTAGAATTGTGTAATTTTCCTGTAACAAAAAATCGAAAAAAAAAAAAGATTCCGCCATAACGCATAAGCCATCAAATGATAGGCGCGGTTTACATTGCACAAGTTAATGCGGAATGCATATATTTGCCGAACACTTGTGGGGTCGCACCCTAACGTCAACACAGGGCGACCCCCTTTAGGGTCGCCCTCGAGCTCTATGGATGGCGAGAGGGCGGAGAAACGTTGGGGGAAAAGCAATTTACAGTGTCGGAGTGATTTTCAATGTGAATCTTCATTTTGAAAATTTTCTTTTGATTGGCCACTTGGTTAATGAAGTCAGATATTTTCATCCTGTGAGAGTTTTTTTATTATACTTAGGCCCGGTTTATTCATCTTCAGATAAACTTGCTGGTAATTATCAGCAAGAAAAATTTACTGTTCTATAATTCTATTGGTCGGCGGATAACTGGCCGACCAATGGGAGTACAGATTGCGTTTTTATCCGCCAGATTGCATACCTGCCAGTTCATCAGAAGGTGACTAAATCGGCACTTATAGTGTGTATAATCCTGTGAAAATTCTTTTTTAACTTTTCAGAGTAGAAAAAATGTATATTTTATTTTATTTATTATTTATTCACGTATAAAAGCATACATACATTTGAAATGGTACAAAGTTTAAATCTAAAATAATCTAAAAATCTAACCTAAAACAATTCTCTTGACTCGCGTGACATGAAAGTATTCCCTTCTGCGAACAAGAGTAGTTAAGTCTAAGTAAGTCATAGTCTGGTCAACGCTGAGAATCACACCACTCAGAGACAGTTTGTACCTACCTAGAAAACTTGATAAATTTATGTTGAACACTCTCAAGCCTATTGATATGGATCTGATAGTAAGGTAAATAACCAGAATATGCAAGAAAACTTAGGAACGGATCTGACCAGTGATAGGTAAAGAATTTTGATGAAGCGTATATTTGTAAAGTCCCTGCCAATCCCTACTTCAAAATGCTTGGTGAACATTAACCTAGTATCTAGATAAACACCAAGATCTTTGATGACAGAAGCACAGCTTATGGAAGTTTCAGACAAGCGAACATCACCTAAGCAATACTGAAAGGGAACTTTACAGGTGAGTCTACTGAATCTTATACAACAACACTTATCAATGTTGAGGAATATGTCATTAGGCTGACACCAATCATAAACAATGTTAAGATCGTTTTGCAGAATAAGTCTGTCTTGAGCTGACGTCACCTGACGATACAACTTCAAGTCATCAGCGATGAGTAAAAAAATCGAGGAGAGCAACGATCCTGAACCATTGATAAATAAGGTAAATAGAAGGGAGCCCAAGTGAAAGCCTTGGGGTACCCCAGAGGATGCATGGAAAAGAGAAGAAAGATAGTCATCGATCTTGACTTGTTGTATTCTGTTAGTAAGGTAAGATTTCATCCATGAAAGTAAGGGTCCAGAAACGCCATCATATCTTGAAAGCTTTGAAAGAAGGATATTATGATTTACCTTATCAAAAGTTTTACTGAAGTCAAGTCAGTACATATTGCATGAGTTTCTGCATTGTTATCAAATGATGAATTTATAAAATTTGTGAAGAGAAACCGGTTCGTATCAACGGATCTACCGGCTGTTAAACCCATGCTGTTGACTGATCACAATCTGATGAAATATTTTTGAAAGAATATTTTCAACGTACTGCTCAAGTAATTTAGGAATTGCAGCCAGGATGTTGATAAGTCTGTAGTTTGTTACATCATTCTTGCTGCCTGACTTGTGAATAGGACAAACATGAGAGAGCTTCCACTGCATTTCTAGAAAAATTCCAGAATTTAAGGATTTGTTAATAAGTGTTAGAACAAGATTTCAGTACTTTGTTAGGAATACCATAAGGTCCTGCAGACTTGTTGATGTCCACTTGCTTTAAAGCCCTCTCAATATCGGTTGGGTCTGTGACAATGCTTGAAATATGCTCAAATCGATCAACAAAAGTTCTGGCGTTGGGGTTATAGACAGAGGAAAAATAAACACCAAAAAGATTAGCTATGTCAACACCGTTGGACGTTATGTCAGTCGTCAGAAACATTTCTTTAGGAATAGTACCGTGATTGGATTGGGAATGAACAAAGTTTCAGAAGACTTTCATATTAGTTCCTATGGCCTTTTCAGTATACCTTATGTATAATTTGTAGCAGTCCTTGGTGAGGTTTTCAAAATCCCTCCGAAGTGTATTAAATGCTAAATAATCCACTTCACTGTTCAACTGCTTGTATTGTTTGTGAACAATTTTCTTTTGAAAAATCAGGTTTTTTAGTTCGTAAGAAAACCAGATAGGAAATTTATCGCTGTAACAATGTCTCTTTATAGAAACAAACATATTGAAGCAGTCGAACAGCACCGAGTAAAAGTTATCATTTAGTCCTCAGTCATAATGGATCGCCATTCAAAGGAAAGAAAATATTCATTAATATTTAGAGTCATAGGAAAAATAATTAAGGGGCGTCAGAAATTTGACTTTATCAACAGGTATGGAAAACTCCAGAGCTGGGTGATAACGATCACAGACCATCAGATATTACAAATGAAATAAGCTCAAAGTTGGCAAAGCATAAATCCAGGATCGAATCATGATCATTAGTCACCCCATTTTATTGAGACAGAATAAGAGAGGTAGTACCATCACATTATCAAACATTTCATAGGCACTCGCAACTGATTTCAAGTGGTTTTTGTTAATGTTACAATTCATAAATGTGAACATCGAAATGTTCCGCGAAAGTATCCCAAATTTATGTATGACTTTTCGACATCCTGTCTGTCATGAGTGTCATCCAAGTTGTTATTGTTGTTCGTCAGCTGTAAGAGCATATTTTAGTTTATTAGAATAAACCTGCCAGTAACCAGGCAGTCGCGGAAATAGAGTAGTTCGCGGAAAAACGTTTTGAAGTAGAATTTATTATCGGTGACAAAAAAGTTAGGTAATCGCAGTCGAAGACTAGTGTAAATATGGCATCAAGTAGTGAACCAATTATCGTGAAACCTTTCGATGGTTCTGGACACAGAAATTGGGAATTTCGAGTGAAATTACTACTTGAACACCATGATGTTCTTGGAGTCTTGACGGAGGATCCGCCAACAGCAACAGATCTAACAGCACTCAGTACATGGAAGAATAAAGATTTGAAAGCACGGAATTTGATTGTTCAATGTCTAGCGGACAATGTGCTGGAGATGATTAAGTTGAAAATCACAGCTAAGGAAATTATGGAAACCTCAAGCGGAACTTATCAGAAAAGTGGATTGGCTACACAGGTGCAACTTTAGTGCAAGTTGAGGAATATGAAATTCAACTCAGCTGAATCGTTGAATGCTTTTCTGATAGAATTTGAAAAAATGGTCATGGAACTAGAGAATTGTGGTGGAACCATAAGCGACACAGAAGTGATAACCAAACTTTTTAAAGTCATGCCAGAAAATTATCAAACTGTGACCACAGCAATTGACATTTACTTTTGTCAAAATCAGGCAGCTGTTACCCTGGATTTTGTCAAGAGCAAGTTGCTATTAGAAGATTCTAGAAAAAAGAAATGTGAAAGTCATGGTGAAAGTTCCACACAGGAATGCTATGAATGTGGCTTACGAGGACATAAGAAATCGGATTGTTTCAAGAATAAACAAGAAGACCAAAATAAATACCCAAAAAGAAATGCAAATGTTGCTGAAGACCAGGAAGTAACTTTTATTACATGCTTAACCTCAGAAAATTGTAACTCTGGAAATAGTACTATTGATTTTGTAGTAGATAGTAGAGCAACAAACCACTTGGTGACTCAAAATTTGCAAAAGTATCTGGTAGATACCAAGAAAGTTCAGCATTAAACTAGAGTTGCAAAACAAGGCGTTTCTGTTAAAGCACACATAGAAGGACCACTGCACTTGAAAACTAAGAATGGATTAAACATTAAGTTGCAAAATGTGTTGGTATGTAAGAATCTCTCGCATAATCTATTATCTGTAAAGAAAATAGAAGGCCTTAAGATAATCTTTGAGAAAAGTAAGTAAGTCTTGAATGGTGAAAATGAAGTAGGTAGCTTCAGGAAAATTGATGGGAAATTTGTATATTAGGAACTTTGAAATACCAGAAATGCAAGCAAATATCACAGTGCAAGAAAAATATATTTTACACCGAAGAATGGGCATTCGTCAAAGTATCCTTGTTCGAAAATCTGTGAAATCTGTTTACAAGGGAAACAGACAAGAAAACCATTTGTACAATTGCCAGAAGAGAGAAAGGCGAAAATAATAATGGAAGTGATTTCTAGTGATGTCTGTGGGCCTATAAATCCAGTAACGCATGATGGCATGAAGTATTTTGTTAGTTTCATAGACAACTTCTCACATTTTTCAGTGATTTAATTTATGATCCATAAGAGTGAAGTTTTCCAAAGAATTAAAGAATACATAGCAATGGACAAGAACAAGTTTGGTAAATTACCTGAAAGAATACGATGTGACAATGGCGGGGAGTACCTATGTTTCTCACGAAATGAAGAATTATTGTAAACAAAAAGGTGTCAAGTTAGAATACACAATACCCAGGACCCCCGAACAAAATTGAATTACCGAACGTTATGATAGAACCCTCTTAGAAAAAGCAAGATGCTTGATTTTTGAGGCAAGTATGAGTATGAGCAAAGATTTTTGGAAACAGGCTGTTGCCACATCAGCATTTCTCATAAATAGAACCCCCAACATCTGTTTTATCAGAGAATAAAACCCCATCTGAAATTTGGCACAACCAAAAACCAAATCTTCAAAAGATAAGAGTTTTTGGTTGCACAGCACATGTACATATTCCAGTAGAGGATAGACATGGAAAATTGGATCCCAGAAGCCGTAAGATGTTCTTAGTGGGATATGGATATCGTTTATGGGACCCAAATTCCAGAAAAATAGTGACCGCCAGAAATGTCATTTTTGATGAAAGTAAAATGATGGGTGGAGAAACAAGAGTGAAGGATATGTGAGAATGAAAATGAAGAGAATGAATCTGAATTGGAAGGTGAAAATCAAAGTGAAAATGATGAAATGGAAAATAATGATGTGAACGTATAAGAAAATAACAACGGAAGAAGAGTAACAAGGCACAGAGTCTTACCTTAACGCTATGACGATTATGAAATGATGATGGCTTTATCAATTGGAGATTTCTCATCTGAAGTTCCAGACATCTATCAGGAAGCTGTAAAAGATAGTGGATGGAATGAAGCAGTAAATCAAGAGTTATCATGATCAAAGAAAAACAACACATGGAAACTAGTGCCTAAATCAAGTATTCCAGATAGTGAAAAAGTGATCGATTCTAGATGGATTTTTCGTGAAAAAGATAGTAATGGTGAGAAAATAAAGAAAGCAAGATTGGTGGCTCGCGGATACCAACAAACAGACTTAAGTGAAGAAGTGTATTCACCGGTTGCAAGAATGCACACGTTGCGTATCTTGTTATCTTTGAGTGTTCAAGAAGATATGGAAATACATCAGCTTGATGTGAAGTGCGCGTTCTTGAATGGAGACTTGAAACAACCAGTGTACATGAAAATACCAGATGGACTTAAATCCGATGATGACTCAAAAGTATGCAAATTAGTGAAAGCACTATATGAACTTCGTCAATCTCCAAAATGCTGGTATGAAAAACTGAATTTTTACTTATTTAAATTGGGTTTTGTGAGATCAAAAAGTGATCCATGCTTGTACTATTCTGAACATACCTATTTATTGATACACGTAGATGATTTGATTTTAGTTTCCAAATTAACATCAGAAATTATGTAAAGTTAAAGATGAGCTTATGAATGTTTTTGAAATACGTTATTTAACTCATGCTAAAAAGT
Source organism: Ceutorhynchus assimilis (assembly GCA_917834065.1). Lineage (NCBI taxonomy): Eukaryota > Metazoa > Arthropoda > Insecta > Coleoptera > Curculionidae > Ceutorhynchus > Ceutorhynchus assimilis. The sequence continues at coordinate 36,559,635 of OU892282.1, forward strand.
TGACATTTTTAGGATTAAATATCACAAAAACAGATTTTGGTTTAACTATTGATCAAAAAGAGCTTATTCAAAAAGTTTTGAATGTTTTTCAAATGACAACATGTAAAATTTCAGAAATACCTATTCAATATGAACTTAATTTAGAAAATAGTGATGGTGAATAGGCCGGCATACACACACGTTATTTCGCGCGGTTTATCGTGTCATCTGCAAAAACCTGTGAAAAATCATGTGCGTGAGCTAGGAGGGCTGCGCGCAATGATAGAATGGGAAGGTTTTCAGACGTGCTTTCATCTGGAATGTGGCGTCAGTACTCAAGTACATGATAGTGCAGTTCACAACCGCATCCACACGCCATTCCATGTCACGGTTTTGAGGCTAGTACGGAGACATAAACGCACCGTAGCGAACTATCATGTTGAAAATTAATATACATGACAACATGCACTTCCAAACGACACGATAAATGACACTTATAACCCATACACATATGGGTTTTCCTTTCCAACTGATATGCTGCGCGTAATCACGTGATAAATCATTTGAATACTTTGTCAAGTGTATGGAACATGACGCTTTTTTTGCCACGCCGTTCTTTCGCGCGTGCAAACCGCTACATTTCAACACGCCACGATAAACCGCGCGAAATAACGTGTGTGTATGCCGACCTAATGTTCTGAACTTTTACCATATCGTGAGCTTATAGGATACTTTAATGTATATAATGCTAGGTAGTCGTCCTGATTTATGCTTTCCAATAACTTATTTTCAGTAAATTTCAAAGTTTATACTCTGAAATTCACTGGAATTATCTTAAGCATGTTTTGCGTTACTTAAAAGGTACAGAAAACTTGGGTTTGAGATATACAAAAAGCAATGACAAAAGTGTGTCAAATATTTTGTCAGCTTATGTTGCTGCTGATTTTGCGAATGACGTCACAGATAGAAAGAGTGTCTCAGGTTTTGCTCTCAAAGTTTTCGGTAACATAACTTTTTGGAAAACTAAAAAGCAAAACACAGTCTCAATTTCAAGCTCAGAGGCCGAGTACGTTGCTTTGTCAAACTGTTTGACTGAAGTTTTATTCGTGAAACAACTTTTGGAAGAAATGTTCAATTGTAGTATCTGTCCAATCACAATCTATGAGGACAACCAGTCAACAATAAAAGTGGCATCTACGCTTGAAACGAAGAGAAGTAAACACATCGACGTCAAGCATCATTTTATTAGACAACATTTTTAAAAACGAAATTTCTCTAAAATATTTGCAAACAAATGAGCAAGTAGCAGATTTGTTTACTAAATCTCTGAGCAGTGCAATGCAAAGTTTAAATATTTTAGAAATAAATTAAATATTAGTGTTTGCTAAATGAGTAGTTTATTTTAAGTTAAGTATTCAGAAATGTTGTTTTGTGTTGATTTTTGATTTTAATAAGTAGTTTGAAGTAGTTCTAAATTGTAAGAATTGAGGGGGTGTGTTAATGTTACAATTCATAAATGTGAACTTCGAAATGTTCCCCGAACGTACTTCAAATTTATGTATGACTTTTCGACATCCTGTCTGTCATGAGTGTCATCCGAGTTGTTGTTGTTGTTTGTCAGCTGTAAGAGCATATTTTAGTTTATTAGAATAAACCTTTTGTAATCGTATTAAATAAAAGTCTTCAAAACAAAACCCTCTGGTTAATAGTTTTCATAATACAAAGCATCAATGGTAGGTGGAATATAGACACAGCCAATACAGAAGACCAAGTCACTCCAGTGTCACTGACACCCATATGTATTTCATTCCACCAATTTCAAATAGGTAACATGGACTGTTGAGGAACTAAAGCTGGGCCTAGATTTTTAGATATAGGTACAGGCCCCACAAAATAACTCGGCGAGAGCTGGCGCATCAGGTAGACGTAGTCGTTGGTCCTTCTTTTTCCATGTGTTGATATGTCATTTGGTATCTACGTACCTATATAATTATCGATTGATAACGATCTATCTGTATCAGTTCTGGCAATCTCCTCCAAGCCTCAGATGTGTCTCATTTCCTCATCTACTCTTCCTACATCTATATTATCGTATCCGCCTTGTTGTATACATGTACGAATCAAATTAGTTCGTCATCTACAATTATCTATTAAGTATAAAAATTCTCTAATTTTTCCGTTCATTTTTTATCTGCTTTATTACCGCCCTGCTTTAAAAGTCCATTTCTCAAAATTCACGTTCCGTTCTCCGTCACTGACATTCGGTTTCCACCCCTATAGCGAACGGTAAATTAGGGGAGCAGCCCACCCTCTAATAACCGTTTGGCGGTGCGAAGTGACAAAGGGAGGCAATTTAATTATAATTTGTGATGACAGGGCCCCTTTTAGCTGATGTGTCCTAAAAAGGTTCCCCATCAACCGATTCGGTGCTTTAATATTTTATTAGTTCGTCCATTTTGATTAGACGATAATATCAATTTCATGAGAAACTGAAAATAAATTACTAAATTATTGAAGAAACACTTTCCAACCTCAGGCCTTTTTACACTCAATTAAAATACAATAAAAGAAGTTACACAATAGCCTTAAATCCACTAAAAGTATTTCAGCAATTCGGTTGGACCACCCACATTGAGGGATAATAAGCATTTTATTTGGCCTAACAAACAAGTGGTGTAAACAAAATTAGGTATACAGAGGGGGTTGAAAATCTAGTTTTCTCTCTCATTCTCGTCTTTGGTATGTTGACAGATTTTTGATTTTTTTTGGACACGTTTCACGTCCTCTGTAAATATTTATTTTGGTGGGTTGGTATCGATGGGGGTAGTTCCATTGATAAAAATTTTGTTTTTACTATACGGACCCTTCACACATGTCAAGAGTGGACCGGATGTAAAAAGTTATCTTTAGTAAAATGAAACATTTTAATTTGGATTTTTTATTCCGGTGTCAAACAAAAATCGTCTTTGAAGTGCACAAATCGCATAAACAAGCGTTTGAGAATAAAAAAAATCATGTACAACAACCAGTGATGGAAGATCCTAACCAGATCATCTTGGAGCGGGTGTTTACGCTGAGAGCGGTCACATCTTTTCGCACTTAGTTTACAAGAGAAAACGTTCAAGGAAAACGCTGGCCTGTACTGAACACCACATAATCTAAATTTAGCTTATTTTCATAACAAAGTCGACATAAAAAAATGTATACTGTAGGATACAAACATTTGTTGTATTTATATGGTTTTTGGTTTGTCACAGAATTTGTTTATAATAATTTCTCCACGAATATTAAGCCCATGGTGATGATTGATAATTTTGCAAAAAATAAAAAAAATTAAAAAAATAATTTACTTAAAAATCGAATAAAACCACTTATCGTGGAAAAAGGAATAAATCAAACTCCATGAATTCAATATTTTTAAAATTATATATTCTAAAAACCTCCAAAAGCGTCTCAATCAACGAGGACCCATATTAAGCATGCTAAACATAAACAATAACAAATAAAAAGGGTTTATCGTGCCATCTAATTTATATCATCCGCCGGGGTGGTCTTAAAAGGGATTAATCTAAACAGCGAGTGTCAAAAGTAAAGTCATCATCAGTCTTCTTTACATCAAAAAATCAGTTATTTTCACCATTAATTCTATGACCAAAAATCCTTACCCTAGTCCTGTATATTTATCGATACCTATTTATTTGTACAAGATCAGTTTTGTCGTGATTTCTGCCATACTTCTGGGCCTTCGACTTTGTTTTAACAGAAAACAAACAAAAATATAGAGGTTAACCATCTATTTATTTGCCTTAGTTCCTATAATATTTTGAGTGTTGGGGTACACCAAGCCCCGAGCTCAACCCAAAATAGTTTGACACAAAATCTTTCATTGATTAAAAAATCCAACGAAAAAAAAAAAACCTTCTCAGAAACTCCAAATTACTTTTACGTAAAACATCGTATAGAGAAAATCGTCCAATAAATCTCTTTAACGCCTCCTTTTATTATAGATAAATTTCTATGAAACGTAAACACCCTGTGATCTATTTGAAGAGGTCAAAGAGATTTGGGAATTTTAAGTGCGAAGCATCGGGTAAAAAAAATTTAGATCAACAGGCTCGTCGCAAATCAACTTAACGAGCGACACACCAAGCGTAAATCTACCTTAAGTATTATCAAATAAATTTGAAATTATTGCCCTAGTGTAAACATTTTTGCCTAAATGTTTATAGGCGCCGTGGATGAACCCAGAATTTTTGTTTAAACGATACAATAATGCGTGTGAAATCTGGATGGCATATATCAATGTAAAAAAATCGTAGTTTTTGTTCTGTAAGCTTGATGCTGAAAAGAGAAAATTATGACAAATTCAACAGGAACCACTTCCAAATTCAACTAAAGTTAGTTGGAACGAAAAAGTTGTGAGGCTCAGTCTGATCGATAAAAATTGAAAGTGTACGATGCTGATCACTAGAAAAAGACATCTGTGAATGATAAGCACAGTATCAATGATAGATTAAACGGAAAATTTTTAAGAACAGGGAAAAAGAGGGTAACAAAAAAAGTAAAACAAAAAAGAGAACGCTGACAACGATAAAATCTTCTAAGCGATAAGAAACAGAATACAATAAAATATATGGAGAAAACAATGAAACAATACAAATTACTCTCAAAGGAGGTAAAAAATGAAGCAATAAGAAAAAACACAAAGAAAAATAAAGAAAGGCCTAAAAATGCCCAAAATTAAGACTCTGAAGCATTTTTTCCATTGAATCAGTATTATGATAAAATCACTATTTGCTTTTGCATTATTTTTTCAGGAATGTTTTTTCATTTTTGGGTGGCGATTTTTTTTTTGTTTATCCGAAAAAATGCAATTAATTTTTTCGTTCGCTATTTAAACAATACAATTTTTATTTTCATGGAAATGTGTTTTCGATGCGCTCCAAAAAAACAACGGGTTTTTATTGAATTTAGCAATTTGATTTTCCAATAATTCGGTTTTTATTTTGCGTGTCCCCACAAATTAAACTAAAACTAGAAAACATAAACTATAGTGAAAACCAGACAATGTCATTAGTGTTTTCTCATCTGCACAACGTCAATGATGTTTCTGAATTTCTGGATACGTTTCTTGTGCTGGGATTATAGAACAAGTAATAAATTAAATTCACCTGATAAGTTGTCCTGTAAGCCGGATGGAAGACATACGGCTCCTAGAACAGTAGGTAACAAAATAATTTTGGTGTTACTACAGTTTCAAATTTGAGAATATCAGCCCTAAAGCCCTTTTTGATTGAAGCATCGAAAATTTTCGAAGTTGAACACCAAAATTGCAAAGAAATTCTAAATCCCATTTGAAGGTGATTTTTGCTAATTCCGGCATTTAAAATATTAAATATTCTAGTCTCTGTCCTCAGTTTTCTTGGTATAAAGGACGATGGTATAGACAAAGTTTAGTTTATAGAGCACCTTCAACAACGTCATCGCCGTTTTGATCAACTGGAAGTCGAAAATCAGTTACCTTCAAAACTGTGATAATAGTTCTGGTGCTAGGTAGGAGGCGTAGGAAGGTAAAAACTCTGAAATTTAAGGACGCTCTTCAACTGACCGCCAAAGTCTGAAGATTTGATAACATTGACATGTGGCACGGAATAAAATACAAGGAATGAAATTTGAAGCATTAACAGTTCCAAATTAGAGAATTTTTAGCATAGAGATGGGCCAAACGCCCAAACGACACAGATATGAGAAAAATTATCAGGGTTGCGATTTTCGAAGCCATTCGAGTACCTTTCGTACACGAAATTTGACTGACAGCAATGTAAATTGAATGGGGAGCAGTCAAATTTCGTGTTTTTTTTTTGCGGATATGCGCACTCACAAGGAAATCTCCTATCACGCTCGAGAAGCGGCAAGTGCGCGGAAATGTCGGTGTATGTTGGTCTTGAAACGGTTCAGGTTGTAACCTGCAGGGAAAACCGTCGCAGGGAGTTTATTCCACAGCGATGCTGTTCTCCAGAGATATGAATTCTGATATAATGAGGTTCTTGGTGCCTCTAGTTTGACAGTAAATTCATGGTTACCGTCTGTTTGACGGGTTCGCCTGGTAGGTGCTACTCTCGGTGGAATCATACGTGCCAACTCTTCAGAGCATTTTCCGTGATAGTACCTGTAGAAGAGAGAATTATCGCCCACAGATCTGCGATGTTCGAGACCATCCAAGTTACGAGTAAGTGCAGGGTCATTGATCAGCTTGATAGCTTGTTTTTGCACGGTATTCAAAAGCATTAAGGTATGTTTGGATGCTGCACTCCATATATGTGAGCAGTACTCCATAGTTGGTCGAATCTGGGCTTTGTAGAGTGTCAGCAATTGGCTTGGTGTGTACAGATGTCTTGTACGAAATAGCACCCCCAGCATTTGGGAGGCCCTTTTAGCAATATCTGCCACGTGACTGTGCCAAGACATGTTGGTCTCTGCAGTAACCCCCAAGATGTTCAACTGAGTCTGTAATGTGACAGCACTTCCAGATAGCATGATGTTTGACTCACCGGTGCTGGTCTTTTTTGAAAACAGAGCTGCTTGGGTTTTCTGCGCGTTGAACTGTACAAGGTTTTTGTTACCCCAGTCCTCTATTATCTCCAGGTCGTTATTTATCTGCGATATTTGAGTTAGTCTAAGATGATGGAATTCACGTGCGGAAAGACCTGTCGGTGGTATGAGTGAGGAGACTACATTGCCATCGTCTGCAAAGCAATAAAGTGGATTTACTGTTTTATCTATGAGGTCATTTATGTAAATCAGGAAAAGAGTTGGCGAAAGGATTGCTCCCTGTGGCACACCAGCATTTATTTGGTAAGAGTTGGAGTTCTGGCCATCCAGTGCAACATAAATGGATCTGTCCTTTAGGTAACTTTCAAACCAAGTGCAAAGTTTCGGCGATAATCCCATTGCTTTGAGCTTGTTGAGCAGATTTTCATGCCAAACTTTGTCGAATGCTTTAGATATATCTAAGGCAATTGTTCTTGTTTCACCCCGCAACTCAATCGCTTTTTTCCATAAGTGAGTGACGTATGTAAGTAAATCGCCAGTTGACTTATATTTTCGAAATCCGTATTGCTTATCGTTGATAATTTTGTACTTTTCCAAGTACTTGGTTAGGTGATTGTTCACAACTCTTTCCATTACTTTTGATATCACCGGAAGTAGAGCAATTGGTCTATAGTTTAACGGATCTGTCTTTTTTCCTTTCTTTGGAATGAGTGATATACTCCTTGCCTGTAAGACAAATTGAATAATTTTGCGAAAGTTGGGGTGAGTTCGTTGGCGCAATTTTTGAGTACTATTGCGGGAATGCCATCTGGACCCATTGCTTTGTTTGTATCTAGCATTTTTAGGGATTTTCGTATTTCTCTGTGACAAAAGGGTACCTCTGGCATACTATGGGAAACCCTTTCAATGAACGGTGGAGTTTTTCCGTTTGGCACTGTTAGGTTGGAGTTGGAGGAAAACATTTGGGCAAGCATATTGGCTTTTTCCTCTGATGTTGTGGCTAAGTGATTATTTTTATCTGTAAGTGGTGGTATGGATGACTTGGTGAAGTTAGATCCAACAGCTTTTGCAAGAGACCAAAAAGACCTAGAACGACTTGGACAATTCAGCAACCTGTTTTTTATTCTTTGATTGTATGTTTCTTTAGCAAAGTCAATAGTAATTTTACAACTATTTCTGGCTTCTATAAATTCTGTGTGGTTTTGAGCGGTTTGTTGTCGTTTCCAAAGGTTATATGCTCTGTGTTTTTTCTGTACAGCCGTTTGACACTGGCTGTTGTACCAAGGTTTTGCATCAGCTCTACGTTTAGTTGTATGTGGGATATATGCGTCCATTCCAGATAAGATTACTTGTGTTATTTCATTACAGCAAATAGTGGGATCAGCTGTTTTAAAGCAAACCTCTTGCCATGGAAAATACAGGTAATACTATTTTAGGTCATTCCATTTTGCCGATTTATAGTGCCACATTTTACGAGGAAGTGGTTGTAGGCTTGGTGGGATGAGCATTTCGCACTTTGTTATTATAAGTTTATGATCGGACGAACCAAGTGGAGCATCTACTTGAATTGTGTACGAGTCAGGATTGGTGGTTAGGAACAAGTCTAAAAGCGCTGCAAATTCGCCCCTTTCTGAGATACGGGTAGGTTCATCGACAAGCTGCGTTAGACCACAACTTATGGCAAAAGCTTCTGCTTCTCTGCCTTCGTTATCTGTTTTGTTGTGGTGTTTCAGCCAGGGTATATTGTGGACGTTGAAATCGCCTAAAAAGACAATTTCCGCCTGTGGATAGTTTGACTGTATACTATCACAGCTTTCGGATAATGTCGCGAAAAAGTTTTGGTAATCGGTGTTACTTCGCGGTCGGTAGAGGCAGCAGATAAACTTGGTCGATGACTTTGAGATGAATTTTAGCCATATGATATCAAGGTTCGCTGGTTCTAGCTTCTCCTCTCGATGACATGAAAGGTCATTTTTAATGTACACACAGATCCCAAAATTATGTCGAAATCGGTGGAGTAGGTCATAGCCGGGATAAAGATAGTTCACAATAGGTGTTGCAGAAATGATTTTAGTTTCAGTGAGAACAAGGATGTCAGGTCTTTGTTCTTCAAGATGTTGGTGAACTGAATTCATATTTGTACTTATTCCTCTTATATTGCTAAAATCAATTCTGAGTTGAGTTTTTGATCTTCTCTTTATATCTTTGCATGAAGGACCCCCAGGATCACCCGACGCCCGGAGATCCGAGTGGTCGGGTATTTTACCTCCGGAATATTTTGATCCTGGAGGCGCCATCATGCTATCTGTTACTCATTGTTGAAACCGGACTGCCAGCGCAGTAGCGGAACGTGGTGATACCACTTAGCGCTACTCAATTCTGGCATGGTGGTATCTCACCGGTCGACGCCCAATGAGTAAAAAGCGTCTACCACCTACCACGAAATGTACTCGAATGGTTTCCAAAATCGCACCCCAGAACAACATAGTCTGTGTAAAATCTATATCACATGTCAACCAACAATCAGACTCTTGGCTGTAGAAAAATTGCCTGGCTCAATTAAAATTTCAAATTCCACATTTTTTTTTAGTCAAAACAAAACGTCTTTCTAGGATTCAATTTCGCAAATTCGCCATATTTAAGGTTTTAAGAAACGATAATATTGTGCTTCATCCTCATCGTATAATGTGCCTTATTATCTCGACGGTTACATTTTCAGATGGCGGATGTATTTAGCGACGAAACGGCTTTCTTGCTTATTTTCCGGCTCGCGGATCCCCCGCAGGAGGATTTTCCCGGGGAAAATTCAGAAGTTTTCCCCTCGATCGGATCGCGCGCGGGTTTCCGACCATCGCCCCGCTGCCATATTAGAATTTTAAATCAGACGAATCCATATTAGATAGGGAGTGCGCTTTTCAAGAATTCCAGATTTTCGATAAGGAGAATTTTTATGTTGTATAGTAGGTAGCAAAACATTATATGAATAATAATTGAATAAAAACACCACACATAATAGTTTGCAAATTGTATTATTTATGATTTTCTCATTTGTTATGCAAGACGTCGAATTCCATCTTTCGATAAGAAAAAACAAAGTTAGATGAGCCAAAAACGATAAACGTGAACACGTAATCTCTCCGCTATTCACTAGATTACCTACCCTATCAACGGTGAATTCCGGGGGTTGATCAATAAGTACGAGAAGTCATCCCTGAAGATCCTCCGTGGAAAAAGGTCAACTTGGCAACGACTCACTGCATATAATATATGGTTTATAACAATATGTATTAACCAGTATAAATAACGATAAAATAATGATTTCGAAAAACTTCTCGATTTATTATTTATTGAATAATGCTTATACCTATATCTACGTACAATGGAATACAAAATACCTACCCCTGCGGGGTTGTTGGCTCGTTTTGTTTATTGAAATAATACGAGGGCTAATTATAAATATTTTCACAAATAAAACTATATAACAAAACCGCAAATAATCAGGACAATTTAAATATTTTTCTAACACGGCATCAGATCTCTCTGTATCGAATATGTATTTTGCTTTTATTATAAAATAAACAGGCGCCACAATTATGATTTTGTAACAAATAACAAACGAATTATTAGTATGTAGGTATAATATGTGAAATTATTTAATACTCAATCGGAAAAGCGATAACTTTTTCTAGGGAATAAATAATATATAACGTCGAATGAATCAAGAGTCGCTAAAAATCACAATTTGGACTTCTACCGGCTCCTGATCGCCTTACTAAAATAATCCAGCAAATCAAGAGTCACAAGGTACCTAATAATCTTTATTTGGACTACACCTTTTCCACATGTAATTGCGAATATAGCAATTTATATTGCGAATTCATCAATAGATTTTGCGAATAGTCAAGTGATATTGCGACTATATTAAATAGTAATTGGGAAAAGTTAAATGTAATTGTGAATATATCAAATGTAATTGAGAAAAGTCAAGTGTAATTGGAAATATATCGGATGCAATTGGGGATAATCAAATGAAATTTGGAATATATCAAATGTAATTGCGAATTAATCAAACATAATTAAGACCTAATCAAATATTTTGTCTGTCGACTCTTTCTCGTCATCGTTGATCTGAATATAGCACAATTATTGCGAAATTCCATTTTTGTGGTATATGTATGTAAACAAAAGCCTTCTTCAACAACAGACTTAGTTATTTTAGCAACAACATACAGATGTTGATTGAAAAATTAGAAGGCTCTGATTTATCACTAATTTTATTTGATTATCCCCAATTACATATGATGCAATTGCACTTAACTATTCTCAATTACATCTGATGTGCTCGCAATTATATTTAACTTTTCTCAATCAATATATTCGCAATATCAAGTGACTATTCTGAATTACATTTGATTTATTCGCAATACTATTTAACTATTCCTAAAATTAAGTGATATATTCGCAATAACACATGGAAAAGGTGTAGAAAGACGACAACAATAATTCTGTAACAGCAAAACCAGAAACTGAAGTTTCTGTTAGAATTGAAGCTGAACAATCTAAAGTGAACGCTCAAGAAACCGAGTTAGACAAATTGGAAAGGGCTCAAACAGAACTTGATCCACTTGGAGAAAGTACAAGGCAATGGAATTCGATTTAGGATTGAAAGCAGAAGAGCAAAAGCCTGATGTTGATGAGACTGATTAAGTCAGACCAGCTGTACTATCTTTTCCAATTGTATTTCAGAAACCGTCAAATATAATTGGGAATAGTAAAATGTTATTGAGAATGCGTTAATTGTAATTGAGAAAAGTCAAATGTAATTGAAAAACCGTCAGATGTAATTGAGAATAGTTAAATGTAATTCCGAATGCGTTGATTGTATATCAGAAAGCATAAAATCAGATTCAGAATGTGGGTCAAATGAAATTGAAACTGTATAGTGTGCAAGCATTCGCAATTCGTGATTCGCATCTATGAATAACGCTTTAGGCTGGTCATGCTTTGGATCCGTTTTCGTCCGAATTGCATTCGTCATAAATCGGACGAATACTTTCGTTGTTGGATTTCGCATAAGTGATATCGTCCACTGACTCCACTGGACAAGTTTTTGCATTGCGAAGTCAGTCTTAACGTAGTGGAGTAATATGGAGGATTATGTTTTGGAAAATAATTATCTTGTTAGACGGAGATGTTAAAAATGAAAAAGTGCTGGGTTAATGATATTTTAACAAAACGAAAACAATTCTGAGAATGTCAACTCATTCCAACTGCCACTTCTTGCCACAGTTTTCTCTGCATGTACCGGGTGTCCAAATAAGAAAGGTCGCCGGCTATATCTCAGGAACTATTAGTCCTAGAGCTTCCAAGTAAAAAAAATTTTCATAAAATAGGCCATGAGAAATGGCTGGAAATAGTTTTCAAGTTTGTAAGTTGACCGCTAGGGGGCGCAACGAACACTCGAAAACATAATACTATGATTATCTTCAAAAAACGCCTACTAAAGGTATACAAAAAATATGATTTTTGAAATCTTGATGAAATTACGAAAAAATTTTGTCAAGGATTTTTTGCCCTAACTCTTCAAATAAGAGGTGGGGGAAGGTTCAAACTTGTTATGAACAAAAGTTATATAACTTTTTTGCTTTTCAACCGATTTCAATAAATCGGGTGTCATTTGAAAGAGTTTTTTTCTGTTCAATAAAATGCATAACAAAAAAACAAAATTAAATTGCTATGTTGCCACTAGGGGGCGCTTTGTCCAAAAGTCGGCAATTTTCCATTTTTACACGGAAATTTCAAATAAAATGATGCTTTTTTTATAATTTAGATGGAAAGAGGATAAAAAAAAGGAATCTGGTGAAAACCGCAAGTCTGAATCTTTATCCTAGCCCAAAATATAAATAAACAAATATTTTAAGTAAGAAAAATTTCAGAAAAAAAAACTTCTTGCCTTCCTTTTCGGGATAAAACAGAAAAAAACTTATTTTTTCACGGCACTATAGAATTAGTAAGAAGAAGAACTAGTTGTGTGTCTGAAAGTAGCTACCAATCCACGATATCAAGAATTGAAATTGAATTGAACTATAGTTATTCACATTCCAAGCCGCGAAAGCGCACTTTTAGGTGCGAGATGTATTTAATACCTCCGAACACCTAAATAGTTATTTACATTCCAAGCTGCGAAAGCGTACTTTTAGGTGCGTGTATTCAAATAGCCAAGGCTGCGCTTCGCTTCGCCTCGGCTATTTGAATACCTCCGAGCACCTAACAGGACTTGTGCAGCATGTGATGTATTAAACTTTTCATCCTTCCCCCTCAAAAATTGTGAATAGGCATGCGAAAGTGAAGGTACCTACTAGCATGTTTCACTTTCGCTTTCGCTCACCTATGCAAGATAAAAAAATCTACTTTTGTAGGGGCGAGAATGAAAAGGGCTTTTGTAGCGTGTAACGGATCAAACTTTTCATTGCTCCCCTCAGGAATAGTATATTACATGCGGAGATGGAAAGTGTTCTATTATTGTCGAGAGATACTATGGTTGACGGAGGTGCGAAGCGCCGAGGTCAACCAATTCTCGAGACAATAATGTGAAAACTTTCCACCGAAATATATATACTATTTTATTTTGAACCATTAATTATTGAAAAAAAAAATAAGGTAAAAATATGAGGAAAATGGAATTTCGACTGATAGTCGGACACCGACATTGACATCTTAGCCGTTTTCGGGTGCTCCTAGAACACTTCACACGTGTCAGTGACCTGTCATACTCCATGCGTTTTGCACTCGAATGTTTGAAACCCAACGGGTCAAACTGTAGCCGGAGTACTTCGGAGTAACTCGGGAGCGCTCAAAGGGTGGAATCCGAAAGTAGCTCTTATGAATTTCAATAACAGAAACACATGTGACATCTACTTCTAAATACAAACATTGCACCTGGATTTGTGTTTAGGTGTGAAAGAACAATTTATCAGGGTCAAAAGTGAGTCCTCCAGGCCGAAAGTGACAGAAGAACAGTCACTTATTTCGGCCTGCGTTAAAGTGAACAAAAGAAGAGTGACATTTTCGAACCTTCAAACCAGTAAGGAATGTGATTTCAAAATTCAATGTGGCACCTGGCGGAGATATTTGGAACTAACTTAACGAGTAATAGATCGGTTGTTCACATACCGTAATGAAATATTTTATTGCTTTTTCGATGTTTTCTGTTCGTTCCTAATTTAAATTACGTGTTTTGTATTGAAAAGTGGGAAATATTAAAGGGAAAGCTTTTATTGTCATTCTGTGGGGTGCTATTATTACAGGAATTCAATGGCATCTGCCTCCAAGTCCAAGGGGTCCAAGCATAACACAAACTGCTGTGTATACGAAAGCCATTCCCGGAAAGGTGCAGACAGAACTATTCATTTTCATTATTTTTCTAAGAAAAATAGTGATCGTGCTTTCTACGCCAACCTGCAGGTAGGATAAAACTGTGGCCAAACTCAAAAACAGGCTTCCATTTTCCATATTTCGTGTTGTATGGATACGAAATGCACAAAAGAAAGTCACAACGTTCAAAATTTATAAAATATAGTAAAAAACCACCGAAAAAACTACGAGAACAACGAGAAAATTAGCGAAAGAAATACGAATGCATATAAATACAATGTTGAATGTCAAAATATTACTCGTTTTCCGCCATATTTGTTTACAAACGCCAGCGCCCCCATCGGTAGTCAAAATCGCCAATATGGTTTAAAATAATAGTATATTACATATCGAGGTGGAAAGTGTTTTATAAATGTGAGAGATTTTACAACGGTTAGACCGAGGCGCAACCGAGGTTCAACTAAAATCTCGAGACAGTAATGAAACTTTTCACTGAGGTATGCATACTATTTTATTTACAATCATTCGAATTTTGTAATTTTTATTTCAATGAAAACTAAAGAAATATAATAAATTTCAACAATTTCACTTACTTTCGGCCCACGGGAGGAAAGTGAACTTTCAACCCGTGGGTGAAAAGTGGTCAAAAAAGTGACATTTTCAAACTTTTTAAAACTCAGAAAAGTCAACATTACATGTATGATTGTAAATAACATGTTTTTCTATCTTGAATGGGCAAGCGTAAGTGAAAGAAATCTTCTCAGCAGCAACACACACAAATCGTCAGAACTACTGCGAAAAATCCCATTTTTTTCGGATCAATCGCAATCGCAACCTTATGAAACCAATGCTTGTTGGACGATAGTTTTGAGAACTGTTTGTTTTTTAATTAGGTTTTATGTAACTTTCATTTCAATATCAAATAAAGGTTCTGATATTATTTATTATTATTCAACCAAAATGTTTCAAGGTTTCCGATAAGTATCCCCACAAAGTCTCACGAATTTGTGTCACCTCGTATTTATATGAAATTTTCGAATTTTCATTATCTCAATACCATTTGAACTATTCTGAATCTCATTTGATGCTTTCTGAATTACATTGAACGTTTTCTCAATAACATTTGACTGTTTCTCAATTACATTTGACTATTCTCAATCACAATTAACTAATTCTCAATTACATTTAACTATTCTCAATAACATTTGACGGTTTCTCAATTAGATTTGACTATTCTCAATTACAATCAACGAATTCTGAATAGCATATTCAATTATTCTCAATTACATTTAACGCTTTCTCAATTATATTTAACTATTCTCAATTACAACTGATGCTTTCTGAATTACAATTGGAACAGGTGTAGAGGAGCTACCCCCTCACGAAAAATCATTAGAAGAACTCAAACTGATTAACTAAATTCTATAGAAGAATCACCCAAGGTATTTGATTTTGTACCGCCATTTGACCCTTGATATGTCGCAGCAGAAATCGGAGATTCCTGGGGAGAAATGATCACTTTGTAAAATAGAGAGTCAAAAAACGACAGTTTTCCAACTTTCAAGAAAATTAAAAAATTTGGGATGTGAAGCTCTTATTGAACCTGGCAGATCTTCCACAGCGAATAGTTCAATTTGAAAATCATTCATTGACCATATCTGATTGTGTTTTCCAACATCCTATACTTAAAGGGGCTGTGACCCTAAAAAACGACTTAAGCTACTGAAATCAAGAAAAAAATTCCAAGATCTCTCGTGAAAACCGCAGTCCTATATTCAAAATAGTCTCCGAGAAAACTCCTTGTGAAGATAAATTATGCTTGTGATGTCACAACCGCCGAAATCGCAGTTTTCTGGTCGTTCAGTCGTCAGTGAACCGTACCCTATACTGAGTGGTTGCAATTCGCTCTAGGAAATAATTGTCTCTTGGTTTGAAAAATTCTTACACGTGTTAATAATGTCCCTGATAATCCAGGGTGACGTCACGAACACCTAGTTATAACTTTAAATCGACCTAACTCGAAAACGGACCATCGTAGCAAGATGCTGTTTAAATATTTATTCTTAGATTTTTTTGCACTAAAACATTCATTTTTGGGTCACACCCCCTTTAAAGGATCCAGACACCTGTATTATCCGAAAACACCACAAAACTACATGCTTGAATCCGTTGCTGGAACTGGGTCACTCTTATTGAATCACTTCCAGATAAGAAAGCTTATACCCCTGGAGATGATGCTATTTATTGAACGCAAAATCAAGCAGCTTGCCGTCACCCACCTTTCTGAAGCTGGCGTAAGGGGAAGGTGCACACATCATTAAAAGATGACCTTCTGGGGAAGAAGATAGATCCCCAGATTCTTAACAAGATAAGATTTGCTATACCAACAGTCGGATTAGCCCAAGCTTTTCCTCCCGAGTGTTCTTCATTGCCGGAGAGGGTTTACAGAGATATCAAGATTGAGATGCTGAGTTGGCCTTTCTGTAACTATTCGCCCTTCTGTCTTAGCCATCAGGATCAGAGGATCAGCTGCACAAAATGAGCTGGTACACGCGACTCTAGTAGTTTTTAAGTCTCTTCTAATCAGTAGAGAGGAGGCATCCAAAGAGATTTCCAGAGGTTATAAAGAAATGAATGATCTGTTGAATATTTAACATTTATTTGTGTAATCCTAATCCAGTCAACATAGATTGTGCATACACTACTTTATATTCCAGGTAAATCCACATGCAAAAACGTATGTCACTCTGTCTTCATATATTTCATAAAAATTATTATCACTCAACATACTTGTCAATATAGTGCAATAGTGAAAGACTTCTATGTTTAATTTTCCATTAATTCTCAATAAATTACTGAGATTCGAATAGGTTACAGGCACAGTCACCAAAAGCTGTGAAAAATACTGTAACTGGAGTAATTTGTGTGGTTAAATTTTCGAGAAGAATCAAAATGGTGGAAAAACTAAAACAAACAAAGAAACAAGTTCGAGATGGCGTCAGCTTTATTACCATTCCCTCAACTAACAAGTGATAATTACAACAACTGGAAATTTAGAGTTGAAATATTACTAGAAAAGAAAAGCGTGAAAGAAGTGTTAACTACGAATCAAGAGGACTATGAAAAACTTGATATTAATAATAAAGTTAAGTATAACAAGTCAGATACAAAAGCAAAATGTCTTATAGTACAATGCATGACCAGTCCAACAAGCATCTAGAATATATAAAAGATGCAAAAACTGCAAAAGAAATGCTGCGGAGCTTGAAAAATGTTTTTGAGAGAAAGAGTACTTTCTCAAAGCTGTATCTTATGAAAAACTTACTTTAAGTTAAAGTGTACCAGTGATGAACTTCAAGAACATTTTATGCTTGTGGAAACACTGCTTCGAGACGAGAACGATAAAGTATGCTATTTGTTGTTAACCATTCCTGAAAAATATGATACAGTTATAACTGCAATCGAGACTGTTACATCAAATATTTCCATGAAAATAAGAGCAAACTTTTAGATGCTGAAATAATATTCAAAGAAAATGAAAAGCAAGAAAACATTTCAGAATCGGCATTTTATAGTAAGAAAATGCCAATAAAATGTTATGAAGGTGGTGAAAATCATTTCTTGCGTGATTGTCCTAATAATGGAAATAAAAATGATTACTCTCGTGAGTTACTTTTCAAGAGGTCAATATAGTTTCAATTCAAGCAGAAGTAGAGAGCGAGGACAAATTTTTCTACTGATGACAAAAATGAAGATGGAGATGAAATAATATTTCTGGCAGAAGTTTTAAGTGCAAATATACTAAAATTGGAAAATAACTGAAGAATTGACTTTATTCTAGATAGTGGGGCAACAGATCGTCTAAGTTACAGGAAACATGGAAAAACACATGACTAACATTGTAAAACTAGACAACGAGTTAAAAATTAGAGTGGCGAATGGAAGTTCATTGAGCGTATGTAAAAAAGGTAACCTGACTGTAAATTATAATGATAAAAAAATAGACTTTTATGCATTAATAGTACCAGATTTGACATTATAATCTACCAAGTGTCAAGAAAATTAATGAAAAAAGAAATCAGGTACTATTCACTAAATAAAAGGCTATTATAAAATCAAAAGGAGGCATAAAAATAGAATGCATGACAACTGGAAACCTTTAGATTTGAATTATTAAACGAAACTTGCAACTTAGCAGTAACAGGAGAAATTTGGCACAAGAAGCTAGGACATTTATCTGAAGTTTATATGAAGATGCTTGTATGGAGGGTAAGGCAACAAGGCAACCGTTTGAAACTCTTGATTTGCCAAGGTCAAATGCAGTTGGAGAGTTTCTATATCCAGATATTGGGGGACCAGTCAGAACACTTACAGATAATAACGGAAAGTATTACCAAACAATAATAAATGACCATTCTCATTTTGTAAGTGTTTATTTATTAAAAAGAAGAGCGAAGCACAAAACAATTTAATGAATTATATCAGAGAACAAAAAAATCGAGGCCGAAGAGTATTAAAAATTAGAATGGATAATGGGGGTGAATACACATCTGCCGAATTTCATAACTTTTGCAAACAAAAGGGGATAAAGTGTCAGTATACATTACCTTATACTCCTCAGCAAAACGGTGTAAGTGAACGAGCCAATAGAACATTACTTGATAAAGTTAGATCAATGTCTGCAGAAACAAATCTCCCTATACATTTATGGGGAGAAGCCATAAGAACTGCTGCTTATCAACTGAACAGATCTCCAACCGCTGCTTTGAATTACAAGATTCCTGTTAGTATATACTATGGAAAAACAGACCTTAGCAAATTAAAGATTTTTGGCAGTGAAGCATGGGCATTAAAACTACTAAATTCTGGAAACAAACTTGAAACGAGAGCAGAATCTTGTCGTATGGTTGGATATACTATTGATGGATAGCGTTTATGGAATCCAAGGACAAATGGAATTATTGTATCTCGTGATGTTAGATTTGATGAGACTAACATAGTGCATGGACTAATTCAAGATGAAAAAGAAGAGGAAAATTACGAAAATACTGAAGACAATGACAATGAAAAAATTAGTGATGATGAAACAACAAATAATAATAAAAGAATGAGAACATTGCCAGCAAGATTTAATGATTACAAATTACATCACAACAACGTCATTGATCACGCCTATTGTTTATTAACAGGAGACGAGCCTAAAGATTATAACTAGGCAATAAATACCGGACAAGAATGGAAAGATTCAATAAATAAAGACTTAGAAGCTCACAAAAAATATGGTACAGTGGGAATCATTGCAATTGGCACACACTATATAAATATCCCTCGTAATGTGTCAAATCTGACACACAGTAATAGCAAAATGCTGCACTAAATAGATTTATTGGTAAGAATTTTGACTTAATACGAGGGATTTTAAAGAGTGTGTGCCAATTGCAATGATATCCACTGTACATGGGAACCAGTAAATTTTCCGGAAGGCGAAATGCTCATTGACACATGTTGGATATTCAGAACTAAACAGAATGGATTAAAAAGGCACGTTTAGTAGCCAAAGGATATCAAGAAGAATATCACTAGAATGTTTAAGCTCCAGTAGCCAGATATTAAACGATAAGAATGTTTATATCACATGCAATGAACAATACTTGGGAAATTAGGTAACTTGATATTCCTACAGCCTTTATAGATATTTACATAAAAATCCCAGATGGTGTGAAAGTCGACAAGAAATATGACTCATTAAAGTTGAAAAAGGCACTATATGGATTAAGGGAAGCTCCAAGATTGTGGAACGAAGATTTCATGAATTTGCAGAAAAGTATCAGCTTAAAAGATCAGGAAATGACTCTTGCCTTTATATTTGAGAAGACGTATGGCTATTACTCTGGGTCGATGACATTATTTTGACAGGACCAAATCATTTGAAAATTTTAAATAAGGCATTAGAGGTAGAATTCAATGCTAAAGATTTGAGAAAACTTAATAATTTTTTTGGTATGGAAATAATGGACAAAAATGGTCAGAAATGCATAGGTCCACCCACTTTAATCAAGAAAATGCTTGCTAAATTTAATTTAGAAGAATGTAAATTTATATACTCCAATGGAACCAAATTTCCAAATTCAAATACAAGAAGTTGACACCAGTGTACCATATCGAGAACTGATAGGGTCATTATTATATGTGGCAACAATTAGCAGACCTGATATTATTCTCTGCAATATATCTTAGTAGATACCTTGATAAGCCAACACAACAACTATGGACAGCAGCAAAGAGAATACTGAAATATCTTAAACAAATAATTAACATGATGGCTCTGATTTATGAATCAAATACTACAGAGAGACCAGAAATTTTAGCATACAGTGACGCAGATTGGGGAGGAGACCAAACTGATAGAAAGAGTATAAGTGGATGTGCAGTGTTTTATAACTGAAATTTGATATCATGAATATCAAAGAAGCAAAATGTTGTGGCACAATCCAGCTTCGAATCTGAATATTTAGCTAGTGCATTAACGGCTTCGGAACTTGTTTTATCTACAAGGCATTTGTAGAGATTTTGGACTTGGAAACCCAACAACAACTTTATTATTGGATAATCAAAGTGTCCTACGATCCATCGAAAGCTTTGAAAATAGCAAGATATCAAAACACATTGACATCAAAGCACACTTCATAAAAGATGTTGTAGCTTAAGGATTAATAGAAGTGTTCTCTTTCCTCAAATGAGAATATTGCAGACATATTAACAAAACCTCTTGTGAAAGAGAAATTTATATTTTTTAGAGAAAAGTTGAATGTTAAATAATTAAGGTATTTTGATTTGTCAATATTTTGTTTAGTGTAGATTTCATTTTTTTTTTTTAAGGTATTTCTTTTATTTACAATTTGAAACTTTTATATTATATACAATGTTTAAATTGAGAAGGGGTCTCAATAAATTACTGAGATTCGACTATGATTCGACTCCCACACACTCATATTCCTCTTAATCAAAGAGGACTAGGACTAGCAGATTGGACAAGCTAGAACGGAGCCAGACTGAGATGAAACACATGTTGGAATCATTCATGAAAAGGTTTGACGCTCCAGAAGACGCTCAAGGGTATTATTCGTTCTGTTTCGCACACTCTATCGCTATCAGTCCAATGGGTGCCGCCTGAGACCATAGTTACAAGACGACTTGGATTTTTCTCCAGTGAGAGCAGGAGTTTTCAATTCCGGCATCAAAACCGCACATTGCGATCCAGGGAATCGGTTGCCAGCGGCTTGGCAAATTATCCTTCAAGCAGACAAGGTATACCGAGGTGCAGAAGAAGCTGCATGCCGCACCAATCTTTAGTGCTCTCAAAATCAACCCTGCGCCCGTAAGGAGCTCTTCTCAAGATCAGACTCTTGGTATTATCGTGTGCGGGCACCTTTTGCAAAGGGAGGCTTTTACTAACTCTACTATCCATGTAAGATGACTTTCAAATAAGCATCCTTCGGTGAAACAAGATTTGAGGATTGCTCTCTTTTCAGCAGAGTCACCTTTCAAGGGCATCTCCGATGATGATGTCTTACAATATGCTTGTGATCGTCACCCAGAGGTAATTTAGCAAAGGCGCAAGAGAAGAATACCAGATATCAGATATCCCTTCTTAGTGCAATTCCGCCATACACGACCCATCTCTTTTGTGAAAGACTGTTAAAAAACTGCTACTCCTGCTGTCCACCTAACATCTCATCTGGAAGAATCTCTAAAGCGAATCGATAATGCAATCCTTACTCCAAGGCTTCCGAAAAGGAGAAAGGATTATCAAGGAGTGACACTTATTGGACTTAAAATCTACGTCAACCGGTCGGGTCTGATTGTCTGATGATATTGCTTATGACTATAAACAATTCCGGAGCCGTCAGTCTTAGACAATAATTACCGGTGTAACGAGAAAACGTCATCATCCTGCGGCCTTCTTTTATTGCATTAGGATAGGTCACGGCCGTCGCTCGTCTCTGTCATTTTGTTGGTTTAACAAATGTTTTTGCTGTAACGACTCAATATTATGCTTGGCCACGTTCCGCATACCTGGATTGTTTGTATTCCGGTCTGATGCTCCTAAACATCGAAATCCGACAACTACGATGCACACTTGTTAAAGCAATGAATAATTCACATATAATTAGGATTGCGTACTTGAAGGAAGAGATTTTAATCGAAAATTCAACAAACTTGATTAAGTAATGATCGACTTCATCAGCATCAATACACAAACTGACAATTTTTGTATGTTAATTCTTATTGGAAATTCTTTCAATAAAATTCAGAAAGCGATGATACTTCAATCACAGTTGACAAAGGTCTGACTTAACTTTAATTCCCTTTCGCCATTCAAAGACACGTTCGGTGCATCAGCTGTCATGGTTTGAATCTTCTCCGAGTGACAGGTATTTTGAATACCGTTGGTTTGAATTTTTAATTGTCGTAAGTTTAAAGTCAATATGAAGGATTTAGGATACAATAGTACAATATCCTCGGTAAATTTATTCAATCATTTCTAATTTGAATATGCTTACTCGCACAGTATAAGCAGTTAGACCTAGAAGTTTGTTTGTTGGTTTTAATCAAATTTTGACCATGAACTATTTGTTCAAGTGTTTGGTTTTGTCTGTGCTTTTGCATTTGTATGTTTTGTTTTTTATTTTTTCAGCTTTGTCCACAAAATTGTAAAATTTTCTGACAATAAAGCAAATTCTTTCTTGAAATATCCCTAACAAAAAACCGTTTATGTGTGTGTTTTTTGGCAAGGAATCCTGTTATCATTTTCGCGCAATTGCCTTTTCGTTTGCACCTCGCAAAACAGCCGGCTCAGTAAAAGTTGTCGTCACCTGGGCTTGAAATAATTTCACTTTGATCGTTCTGTAATAATTACGTAAAGCAAAAAATACGCAGGATTATTAATACGGCACCTGGAATGTAACCCAGCGTTTAAAGTGGGTTTAGACAAACGGTGGAAAACAAAAACATACAGCTAACCGAGTGCCGGGTCGCTTTTAGTGAAAGTTAAGCAAATATTTTTCCAAGACTCGGTTTCCTGTATCATTATAAGGAGGCGTGATATGTTTAAGTTTTTTCTAGCGGAATAGAGAGAGGAGGCTGGATAGTTTATTTTTTTAGGGTTGCTCATGACCTACGACAAAAGGAAATTATGCTGGGTAGGACCGGATTACACAGAAAGTAATTTTTACTTGGATTATAAGTACCTTTTTCAAAGAAATTATTGTTTCAGCAATCAGGCACACCCACTGTACCATTTATAAAAGTATAGGTACTACTTGAACCCATTATGTGTCAATTTTACTTTTGCCTGGGGTCCATACAATGGGTGACTTACAATTTAAAGAAAATAAATTCAATTCGAAATCACACACATTCAAAGTTGACTAATTGGAAATTGCTGATTGAACAAATAAAAATTTCACTTGATTATGTTTTATAAAGAAAATTGAGTTTTCACTACTCATATTGTGCCCGGGAATAGTTATTTAGCCAACAAGTGCGGAAAGTGATACTTTTCATTTGCGTACCAATATTCCAGTTGAAATCGGAACAGGATTTATAATATTTCCAGCAGGTTTTTTGTCTCTCAATGTCGTTTTTTGGAATTTTGATCACATTGACACACATTTTGCCTCATAACTTTGCTAATTTCAATCCGATCTTAGCGTAATTAGGCTTAAATTGAAGCCGAATTAATCCTCTACAAGTCTTTGTTGAAAAATTTCTATGCAGCTTCAATGGATTCGCAGCTGTGAAGCTTGAAAGTCATTTGAATTTGATTTTCATCAAGTTATGGGCAAACAAGGAAATTTCAATTTTTTTCCTAAATATTTAGGGGTGGAATTTTCACACTATGATTCTTCGATGGGTTTACAAACCTTTATAATTACGCCAAATTTCATGTTCCGAGCTCATCTGGAAGTAGGTGAACCTATTGGACACAGAGACATATTTTCCCTTTTATATCTCTATAAATTTCCTTCGTAGGTGACTTCATTGGTCACTGGTCTCTGGGTGCCACAAACCAGATCCGGCCTACATAACCTTTTTTTATTGTTTCGGTACCTACATTTATAAGAGACGCTCATCGAAAAGTCTGTCAGTTCTCAACAAAATCTGTTTTCCAAACAGACCAAGATAAAAGTGAGAAACTAAAGATCTTAAATTAAAATTCCTCCACTGTTGTTATTGTTGCAAATAATAGCTTTCAAAGTTTTTTAAAATCCTCTCATAAATCCCAAATCTTCCGCTAAAAAATCATTGTATTATTGCAAAAAAATTTTAACCCTCATACCCAAACAAACCCCAACCTGTCACCGTAAAATCTCACATCTCAAGCTGACAAAATCATCGCCTCCATTCTCTTTGGCCACAACTAAAGTCCGCAATATTTGTCAACCTGCCACTGCGCCTTTGTCGAATAATAAAAAAATAACAAGACCACCGCCCGAGAAAAATCCGCCAGTCTTAAGTCTGGAGCGTAAGGAAAAATCCCACACGCATAGGCTAATATGATTGACAGGACCAAGACAAGTCGATAATGGGATTATTCTAAAATACCTGTTAAACTGCCCTATTGTTGGGTGATAATGGCCTCATACTGACCGTGGTGACTTATTTAGTCATCAGCAATCAGTAGCGCGCACCTAATGATGTTAGGTTTTCCATATTTTGATAAAATATTACTATGTATTACAATAGAGGGATTGATTAATAATTATTTTGTAGTTTCACAAAGTAAAAAAAAAATGTTGGTCAATAAATGGTACGTCACTGTTATTGAGACTGTGTTGTGACTTATTTACCCAAGCGTGACTGGACAAAACGTCTTAAAAGAGATTAAAATAAGACTTTCACGGCCTTTTCCTGCCTGATTAAGGAGGTTTGTTTAGTTAATTTCGAAAAATTCTCGCTGTCACATCCTGAATGAAGTTGACTTTGATGAAGGAACGCGCTCGAACTTCTACCGGTACGGACCTGATTCCGTATGATTATTCTTCGAAAATGACTGAGCACATCTATGGACAATCGCGTTTATTCTTCATATGCCACTGATAGGCGACCATTGTTGAACTCTTCAGTTCATACGTCGTGTCAGGCCGTACTTGATGAATTCATTTTCTGCATTCATAACAATTCATTTTTAACAAATTCTCGATGATGGATGCATGTTAAGAGAACATAATTAGTGTCAATTAAAAATAATTGAGCATTATCCAGAATCTGCAAACTTGTAGCAAATTTGTAACATCAAAATTATTTGGTTATTACTGTCCTAGGAGCCATATGTCTTCCATCCAGCTTACATGACAACTTATCAGGTGAATTTTTTTATTGTTCTGCAGTGTGTCCACTTAAGTTCGCAGCATATGGGAAACTTTTTTATCATCAATTTTACGAAAAAAAGTTATTCTTTATAAAAGTTTCTGCTTCATGGAAAAATAATATTCAACTTCTAAAACTTGAAATAGCATGTACAGGGTGGTCAAAAAATAGAAAAATATACAAGGTGTTACCTAAATACGGTACTTCAGAATGTGATTCCTTACAATATTTTAAGAGAAAAAGTTCCCATAAACATGTATTCGGAAATGCGTAGTTTCTGATATACAGGGTGTCAAAGTTTTATCTGGAAAAATTATCAAAGGTTTTAAAAAATAGTGACGTACCATTTCTTTTTCTACTTTTACCAAAAAATTGTATATTTTTCTATTTTCTGAGCACCCTATACATGCTATTTCAAGTTTTATTAGTTTAATACTATTTTTTCAAGAAGCAGAAACTTTTATGAAGATTAAACTTTTTTTCGTAAAATTGATCCCCAGGTAAATTAGACCAAAAAAAGGGTCATCTGCGGAATGAGGCCGAACAAGCTGAATTTTTGCAGAGACCTTGGTTTTGATGTTCTAATGAAGCAAAAAAAAATCGAATATGCCTACCCTTGTGCGTCTTGAGATATCGAAGGTCAAAGGTCACGAAAATCGTTTTTCTGCGAAAATCGTTTTTCTGCGAAAATCTCGCTTCCAGTGCATCTGACGTCGGAAAACCCAGAACAAAACTTACGTAAAATAGTATTTTCTATAAAATTATTTCTATACATTTTTTTGTACGACCAACCGTTTTCGAAATATAGCGTGATAAAGCGGAAGCGCGCATTCAAAATAGGTGATACTGTATTATACAGCGTGTCCCCGTTCAACTGGTCAAAAATGCTAGGGTATATAGAGGAACCATAGAGAAGTAATTTCAGATAGGACACCAATGGTCGGTGCGTCATTTCCAAAATACAGGATGTTGAAATGTAAACAACCCTCTTTCATATCATCTGAAGGGCTAATGCTAGGCTGTTCAAATTTCCAGGAATTATTGATGTAAGTATGATATTTAAAAATTTGTATGATGCACCCACATTTTCTACCTGGAACCATCCCAAAAAAAAAAGAAAAATACTTAAAATTTGAACAAAAAGCATTTTTTTTCAATTTTTTCCAATTTTTTTCTTTTTTTTGGGTAGTTCTAAGTAGAAAATGGGGGTGCATTATACGAATTTTTAAATATCATTCCAACATCAAGAATCCCTGAAAATTTGAACAGCCTAGCATTAGCCCTCCAGCTGATATGAAAGGTAGTTGTTTAAATTTCAACACCCTGTATTTTGGAAACGACGCACTTCCGACCATCGGTGTTCTATCTCAAATTACTTCTCTATATACCCTATCATTTTTGACCAGTTGAACGGGGACACCCTGTATAATACAGTATCACCTATTTTGAATATGCGCTTCCGCTTTATCACGCTATATTTCGAAAACGGGTGATCGTATAAAAAAATGTATATGAACAATTTTGTAGAAAATACTATTTCACGTAAGTTTTGTTTTGAGTTCTTCGACATCAAATGCACTGGAAGCGAGATTTTCGCAGAAAAACGATTTTCGTGACCTTTGATCTTCGATATCTCAAGACGCACAAGGGTAGACATATTCGATTTTTTTGTGCTTCATTAGAATATCATAACAAAGGTCTCTGCAAAAATTCAGCTTGTTCGGCCTCATTCCGCAGAGAAAGTCTAATTTCCCTGGGGTAATATGCTGCGAACTTAAGTAGACACACTGTAAATAGAAAACTGAAATTTTCATCCATTTTTATCCCAGTAGAGGACTACAATCCCAGAAAATTTCAGCTCATTTAGACTTACAGTTCCAGAAATAAAATCGTGTTAAGCAATTTGGGTTAGTTTTCAATTTTGCAATTTTTCTGAGTGCCTTTTTTCATAGATTATGGCTCCAAATCTCAAAATAATTTAGTGAATAGAGTTTGGTGGATCCCAAAAGATCATTATGACACAAAATCTCAAAAAGAAAAAAATTGAAATTTCATCGTTTTAGTACTGAGGTTTGAAGGCTAAGTTTTTTATTGAGTATAGTTTTTGTTCCACTTCACAATTCCCCAATTTCCTGTGAAAGTTTTTTTAGTAATCTATTATTTATAAAATTTAAAATTTCCAGTATATCTCTCCTCTAAATTTTTGAATTTTTTGTCGACTTTGTTTCTAAGTTTTTTTTCCCTTGGCTCTATCTTCTCTAGTTTCAATTATTTCTTTATTTCAAATTTTTTTCTTCGACTCTGCTCCTCTACGAACTTCCTTTTTCCTCCTTCAAATTGTAAATCTTTTTTTCTATTTTTTTTCCACTCATTCTGTCTTTGCTTCCTCGTTCATGCTTTTTTTCCTGCCCTGCTTCCAGATATTTTCATTGGAGTTTCCCACGTTTTTTTTTTTTATAATTTCATAGGTTTTTCTACTTTTTCTATGCTTTTTCCAAACTTTCCTAACTTTTTTGTTCTTTCCATGCTATTTTTCTTCAGGCTTTTTCCCATCTTATGATTTTCTCTAGATCTTGATTCACTGGAAACATATTTGGACTATTCTCTGGTTCCTGATTCGCTGGAAAATTACAAAAGTTGGAACTTTTGCCGGTAATAATCCAAGTTAAAATTTTCTCTGGATCTTGATTCACTGTTTGAACTATTTATTCTCTGGCTTCCGATTCGCTAAAAAATTACTCTAGAGTAACATTCAAGAGCGGTAATAGTCCAAAATTTGATTATTATCGGCTTTTGGCTGTCAGTGTAGCATTTTTCCAGGTTAATCCAGAGCCAGTAATATTCAAGATTTAAACTATTACCCGGCACTCAATTGGCTGGAAAATTACAAAGGTTGGGACTATTACCAGTTCTCCATTCCCTGGAAAATTGCTCTAGGAGCAATCAAGGAACCCATAATAAGTACTCCAAATTACCGGCTCTCGATTCATTGGAAAATCGCTCTAGTGGCAAGTATAGTGGTAATAATTCATTTTCTTTTTTTAAATATTATTTTATATTATTACTAGCTGTACCCGGCATGCGTTGCAATGCAATGCAAAAAAAATATTTCATTCACTCCAGAGCTGCTCTAGAGCGCCCCGGGCTGTTTATAGGCGTTCCAGTGCATCAGAGTTTCGCGCAACTAAACTTTTTTTTTCAGGATAAAAAATAGCCTATATCACTCCCCTCTATAGCCGAATTTGATTGACTGGATTAGATCGATCTAGATCAATTTAAGTGAACCGCACTGTGTTCGATTGAGGTTGGATCAGTGCACCCTCATCAACAAAAAAATATCTAGATCAGAAGAAGTTCACTTTGATTGAACCCAAATCGATCTAATCTAGGTCAATCGAATTCGGCTTATATAGAGATACGTGGTAATAAATTCAAGATCGGTCCGGCCGTTCTCAAATTCAAAAAATAGTAAAGTTACGTCCGTTGAATGCGCAAGCCTAAATGAAATGTGGCAACGTTGTTTCATATTGTCAAAAAAAGATGGGTTATGTTGTTATGTAATGTGAATGAGTTTGTTTATAATTAAATTAATAATTAATACAAAATTAATTTCTTTTTCCGAGATGCGTAACCTATCCACAAACCTTCCTTGGGATGGCCATAACAACCTACCAATGTTTCATCGTAATCGGATAAGTGGTGTAGGAGCGCATAAAGCACAAACAAACAAACAAACATTGATTTTTATATAATATAGATAATAGATAATATGTAGATAATAGCGCTTTCAACTTTTGTCTCAAAACTGCTCCCGATTGATCAAAAAGCGATCCAAAACGGATTCACGTGTTCGACTTGAGCAATAAACGCTCTCAAATCTCGCACAGAGCGCTATTCCTTGATTCCGTCAAATTCGATAGATCAATGATTGATCAAAACAAAACAATTTAAGTAGGTACGTTCGGCTATTGATTTCAAATAGGGTGCCCTCGCTTGGATCATAATCGCTCTCAGAGCACTTCCGCAGAGATCTGTGACGTCACCGCCCAAATAGAGAGCGCTCTGGGAACAGTAAAGCCGAAAATGCTATAAGATAATACCGTTAACAAAAATAAGTTGGGTTATGTAGTGGTGAGAAGCAAAAAAAACTTAAAGATTTTTGGCGGTGGACCGCCCTTATACTTAGGGGTATGAAAAATAGCTTAAAACCTATTCTCAGACCTACCGAATATACCTACATATAAAATTTCATAAAAATCGGTAAAGCCGTTTCGGAGGACGAAGGTAACTAAAACCGTGACATGAGAATTTTATATATTAGATTATTATTTTACTCGATCTTGATTTACTGTTTGAACTATCCTCTGGCTT
This sequence comes from Ceutorhynchus assimilis, assembly GCA_917834065.1. NCBI lineage: Eukaryota > Metazoa > Arthropoda > Insecta > Coleoptera > Curculionidae > Ceutorhynchus > Ceutorhynchus assimilis. The sequence continues at coordinate 36,589,284 of OU892282.1, forward strand.
CCGATTCGCTAGAAAATTGTTCTAGAGTAACAATCAAAAGCCGGTAATAGTCTATATTTTAAATTTTAATTATTATCAGCTATTGGCTGTCACTGTTGAATTTTTCCAGTGAATCCAGAACCAGTAGTATTCAAAATTTGAACTATTACTGGTACTCCATTCGCTGGAAAATTTCAAAAGCAAGGACTATTACCCGTTCCCCATTCACTGGAAAATTGTTCTAGGAGCAAACAAGAACCAATAATAGTCCAAATTACCAGCTCTCGATTCGCTGAAAAATTGCTTTAGAGTAGCAATCAAGAGCCAGTAAGGGCGAGTTCTCATGAACGTAAAGTTGAAATTTCTGGCGTAATCACGTCATAATATGGTGTAATTTGATTGGTAAAATCTCCAGCATGGCGCATATTTTACCAATAAAATTCAACCATTTTATCACGTGATTACGCTAGAAATGTCAACTTACGCTCATGAGAACTCGCCCTTATAGTCCATATTTTGATTATTATCAAGTCTTGGCTGTCACTGTAGCATTTTTCCAGGTGAATCCAGAACCAGTAATATTCAAGATTTGAACTACTACCGGCACTCAATTCGCTGGAAAATTTCAAAAGTTGGGATTATTACCAGTCCTCCATTCACTAAAAAATTGCTCTTGGAGGCAGGAGCAAACAATAACCAATAATAGTCCAAATTACCAGCTCTCGATTCGCAGAAAGATTGCACTAGAGTAGCAATCAAGAGCCGCAGTAATAATTCATATTTTGATTATTATCGGCTCTTGGCTGTTACTGTAGCATCTTTCCAACAAATTCAGAGCCAGTAATATTCAAAATTTGAATTATTAGCGGCACTAGATTTGCTGCAGATTTTCAAAACTTGGGACATTTCCAGTTCTCTATTCACTGGAATACTGCTCTAGGAGCAATGAAGAACCAATAATAGTCCAAATAACCGGCTTCCGATTCATTGGAAAATTAAAGGAATCATGAGTAGAGAGGTAATAATCCAAATTATGATTTTATCTAGATCTTGATTCACTGCAAAAATGTTTGGACTATTCTCTGACTTCCGATTCCCTGGAAAATTACTCTAGAGTAGCAGTCAAGAGCCGGTAATAATCCATGTTTTGATTATTATCAGCTTTCGGTTGTCACTGTAGCATTCTTCCCAATGAACTATAACCAAAACTGGAATGCGCACACATTGCCATACCCGCTAGGAAAACGAAGCCATTAGAGACGGATGCCACAAAGGGGAATGTTGTTCTTTTCTGTTGCTCGCTGACATATGACGTTTTCGAAAGTTTTGTTATATTCACCTACACAGGTTTTATCAATTGAAATACGTGTTTGACGCAATTTCCGCCATTTAACGTAATGAGTGCGACAAAAACAGGCATCCTCTCCGCAGCAGCGGCGCTAGGCTTCACGTTCGTCAATATGTGTGCGCATTCTAGTTTCTGGTTATAGTTCATTGATTCTTCCAGTCAATCCAGAGCCAGTTATATTCAAAATTTGAACTATTGCCAGCACTCGATTCGCTGCAAAATTTCAAAAGTTGGGACTATTATCAGTTTTCTATTCACTGGAAAATTGCACCAGGAGCAAACAAAAACCAATCATAGTCCAAATTACTTAATTACTGGCTCTCGATTAATTAGAAAATTGCTCTAGGGCAATCAAGAATCGGCAATAATCCAAATTATGATTTTCTCTGGATCTTGATTCATTGGGAAAAGGTTTGGACTATTCTCTGGCTTCCGATTCATTGGAAAGTTACCTATCAACAGCCGGTTATAATCCATATTTTGATTATTATCAGCTCATGTTTATCACTGTAGAATTTTTGCAGGTGAATCCAGAGCCAGTCTTTTTTCAAAATATGAACTATTATCGGCAATCGATTTGCTGGCAGATTTTCAAAACTTGGGACTATTACCAGTTCTCCATCCACTATAAAATTGCTCTGAGAGCAATCAAGAACCAATAATAGTCCCAATTACCGGCTCTCTATTCATTAGAAAATTGTTCTAGGGTAATCAAGAGTTGGCAACAATCCGAATTATGATTTTTTTTGGGTCTTGATTCATTGGGAAAAGGTTTGGACTATTCTCTGGCTTCCGATTCAATGGAATATTGCTCTAATAGCAATCATTGCTTTGGAAAAGAAAACCCAAATTCAAGAGCCGGGAATAGACAAACATTGAGGAGAACAAATGGGAAGAAACTTTAATAATAATTGAGAAATGGAAATAGGAAATTGAGGAAAACTTGAGGAGAGTTTTTTAAGAGTACGAATTTAAATATTTTCTCTATTCGAGGCTCTTGAATACAACTCATTTAGAGAAATTTGAAAAGAAAACCCTATATGGCAGTGCATTTCTTATGGAAGTATTCAATCACCAGTTGTGATTTTCCTTTTCCTTGTTTCAACTGACTTTAAAAAGACTACTTATACCTACAAATCAAAAAACATGTTGGTAGGTATTTATAATTATCGTGAGCAGATTATAGATACTCACCTTTATAGATATCTGATTGATTGAATCATTGGATTGAATAAAACACAAAGAATGAAATTCACAAATGTTGCATATATTTTTCAATAATATATGATATTAATAAATTATCATACAGATGTGCCTTAATACACAAATATACCTAAAAATTTGACTATTTACAAAATATTTACAAAAGGACTCTAAATGCAAATGCAAATCAATTGAACATTCAAATAAAAGCTTCATAATTATCGTCTAAGAGGAATTGTGAACAATGTAAAGACAATAATAATTACTTTATGTGAAACTTCTCAAAAGAAATCAAGCTAATTGTTATATATAGGAACACTTCGAAATAATAAACAACTAAATGCCGGTTATGAAATCAAGTTAGGTATAGTTTATTTTTTCCCGATTTCTTCTCAAGCTAACTATGACCAATTACATCTATCTAATATACAAATTACCTAAGTATTCTTATAATATCACATTTCGAAAAAACAAAATTACATTATATGCCAAAAGTTCGACCTATGAGACGTCGAAAAGACATATTAGCAATAAAAATCACAAAGAATAGAGTAAACTACAAATTTAATATTACGATATATACAATAGTATTAATAATTGCATTATTTATTTCCACAAAGATTTCGAAAGCTGAAAATTGTTTACAATAAAAATCACATTCTTGCTTGATCGGCCATTTTGATTTTGCCGATGAAATAAATTATTGGACAAAAATCCTATAAAGCTTCATGTCAAATTCTTGATTGAAAATACTGGATATAATATACCGATCCAATATTTTCAATTTTATATTTATTTACAACTATTATAGAAAACTCTTTTCATACCATTATCACCACAATAATCGCAACTCTAAGTGAAAAGAGCCTACACTCAACACAATCAATACGGATCAGTCTTTATATTTACAGGATGATCGAAAAATTGGGCGTACCCTCAGTATTTCTGCGCTACACAGTCCGTTTGATAGTATGGAGTAACTGGAGCACTTCTATAGTTATGCGGTGGACTAGAAGAAACTCCCGAATGCCGAAAACTAGCCAGCTGACAACTAGGCGCTGTGGTACCGTCAAAAATAATATCACGATACCCCGTAGGTGTAGTTGTAGCACTCTCTGGAGAAGTTTCCGGGCTGTACCAAGGACTGTAGCGCGGAGTTGCTTCATCGGCCAAGTTGTATTGGTGTTGAGGTGTAGCACTGGGACAGTAAGAGTACATACCTCCTGAGGAATGTAGCCTAGTTGAGTTGGTGTAGGATAAAGCCTGATCTCTACTGGCCGTCATTAACGAGTCAACTGTAAAAGCTGCAGCAGTATCCATGGCTTGTAATGAAGCAGTCACGTCACTTAACACGTGTTCTTGATGCACTATGACACTTTTTGGATCGCCATATTTAGCACTCATGCATTGACTGAGTTCAGTGTTGGGCTCCCGTTTCGGTTTGCACTCACCCAGTTTCATTTTCACTTCTTCCAAAGGTTTATGGTCTTCACGTTTAGATGGAGAATCTGGATGTATTTGCTGCCTTTTAACTTGTTCTTCTTTTTCTCTTAAGGCGTCTTTTTTCTTGAAGCGCCTTCTCCGTCGCAAGTAGGAGCCATTGTCGAACATATTGTAGGAGTCTGGATCCAAAGTCCAATAACTACCTTTGCCAGGTTTTTTGTCATCTCTTGGAACTTTAACGAAGCACTCGTTTAAACTCAAATTGTGTCTTATAGAGTTTTGCCAGCCCTGTTTATTTTCACGATAATAAGGAAATCTTTCCATTATAAATTGATAAATGCCGTTCAAAGTTATCTTTTTGTCTTGCGCGTTTTGAATAGCCATAGCAATTAGAGCAATATAAGAATAAGGAGGTTTCACCATATCCTTGGCAGAAGCCAAAGGATGTTGTTGATGATGCCATGCTGCGGCATAACCATAACGATACTGGTCATAATAAGGATTGCTGGCCACTGTAGACGAAGAATATCCAGTGTTGTAACGATTGTACATGCTCTGATGTTCCGTGAGAAACGTATGCATTTTTTTTTCCTTCTCGGACTCAAGAACTTATCAGAAACGCGAAATTGGATTCCGCAAAAGAACAACAAGCAAATGTTATTCCAGAACGATGTTTTCACTGGATCCAGTCTTGGAAAAACACCCCACTCGCCCGATGACTATTATTAAACACAACACCGTAGTTTACACAGGATATAAGTAAAAACACCGTATGTTGCTTCGCGGGTAGACACAATGTTACTAGTGAAAACATACGGCCGAGTTTAGGGGGGCCAGACCGAGAGCTTGCGCGGTGTCTCAAATCCAGCCCAAAGCTGAGAGCTTCGACCAATAGTCCACCGGTGCACGCCCTAATCGATACTATGGTCCTTCGAGCCGTATCTTCAGCTACGCCCCTGGTTCGACAATTTTTTTACGATGAAAATTTTAGAGGAAAATTTGAACCCTTTAAAAATTGGCGGACGTTAATATTGTCGCCTATTTTGTTCGGAAATTCCACGCTCCAGGACAAGACATACGCGAAAAGTTCATTTTGAGTGTTATATATGGCTGGATTTAGATTGAGTTTGGGGGTGTCGACTTTTAGAGCAAGGCGACGAGGCGGTCGTTGGAAAGCCGTTAAAAGTGTGCCAGGTCGTTAAATCGAACGGATTGCCATGTGGTTGTCTACGATGGTGCGAACCGCGGAAAAAACACCAAGGTAATAATAATTATTATTATGGGATTTTTGTTTATTGCTCAAATGAAAAATTAATCCATGGAGTCTATAGTCAAGAAATTGGCGATTTGAAGCAGTAAATCAGGTCAATTTAGTTGATAGTTGTTCATCCACATCCAGGGGACAATTTTTTATGAGGTTAAGGTTAAAGTGCCTTCTTCTGTGTTATAAAAGCCGCTTTTTTAACAGTGACTTATGTTTCCAAAATGAATAAGCAATATTACCAAATCACCTACTTTCCACAACAACTCATCTACCGCAACAGTCAATCAAAATAAGGTACCTTCATGCTCATTTTATCCAGGAGCATTAATACAAATTCTTATAGGTAATTTATCTGGTTTGTCACTGTCAGTTATCATTAGGCTACTCAATCTGTAGAATAATTCCATTTTTTAATTGATGTTTTTCTATTTTAATTTGTTTGAAAGTGTAAGGGACTTTTCTATTGTAATGGCTTACAGATTTTTGGATTTTCCTGTTACTTGAATGTTGCAGATAGAATCCTGGAATTGTCCCTAAAAGCCTTCAAAAACATCTCGATATCTATTTCGTATTAATATCATCCTGGGTTTCAAATACCTATCTGATGTAGATGTAGTCGATGTAAACCTAGTCTTTATATCTGAATAAACTTGAAAGTTGGTTCCAGCATTAAAATCAATGATAATAATGTTTATGTGTGAAACTACATCCCTATAAGAACATTTCAAATTCATCTCTGCCAAAGCAAAGATTAAAACCTGAAATAATCATGTAAAAATGTTAGAAGGTAGAATATTGGTTAGAAGAAAGCTTCAATTTGACATACACCATTTTCACTTATTATTGGCGTAGCATTATCCATGGAAATTTGAAAGGTTGACCCTCGTATAATAATGGCATTTGATGACAAATTATTTTTCAAATTTCAGGGTTATGAAACAGAAAGCCGAGTTGCCAGAATGTGTAAAATATCTGAGTAAATTCAAATAGTAAAATTATTCAATTTATTAATTGAACGTAACCATAACAGTAAGCTCAATAGCATATAAATATGATTTTGCAGTAACTTTTTTTTCGGGTTTGGTCCAACGGCATTTCTTCTATTTTTATTATTTTATTTCTTCTTCTTCTGGACGTGCCTATCCCTTATGAATGTTGGCGATCATCGATTATTATGGCGATGTCCACTTAATTCGCAGCAATATGGAAGAGTTGTGGCGAGCTTTTATCAAACAATGTTCTGAGATTTTTCCGTCACGATATTCTTCTTCTTCCTGCTCCTCTCTTTCCAAATATCTTCCTTTGCAGGATCGATTGTTGTCCCATAGTTGTTTTATGGTCATTTTTGTGTCGAAGTATACGTTATGTTTAATCAACCATTCCCGCATTTAGTCTTTCTTTGAAGAGAATGAAGGTGGTTTATCCTTCTGCTCTGAATCATATGGAGCGTTGTCCATGATTATTACTATTATTCTCTTCAAATATATTCAATGCAGAAATTAGTTGATCAACGACCCATTTTTGGAAGATGTCCGCGTTCATGGTATTGTGGTAGTCTCTGTCATTGTTTCTTGAATCTAGAAAAAAATCGCACTCATCCATAAACCCAGAACTACTCCCCGCATGCAAAATAGTAAAACGTTTCCCCTCTGACTTAATTTTGGATGGGTTGCTATTCATATCAGATTCGTGTATCCATCGACGAACTTGAGATTCGTTTTGGTAGATCCAAGTTTCATCTAAATACACGAATCTGATATTTTCGTTTGAATGTTTATATTGGAGGTATTTCCGCAAAAATGTAATTTTGGCAGCAAGAACATGTTTCTGCTCACATAAAATGTTGCGTCCATTTACTGCTTCAAATTTTTATCCCATAGATTTTAAAATTTTATATAAACTTGTTTGCCCTCCCTTAAATTCCAAATTTTCTTTTGCGTGTGTCAGTAATGTAAAATATTCATTTTAGAATTGTATTTCAAAATTTGTCGTTGTAAATATTCTTTAAACATTCAATCCATAATAGTCTCAGTCTTTTTTGGTCGGCCTAAAGTTTTTTTGATTGTATATTGTCCAGTCAAAATTCTTTGAATAGTCCTGGTTACCACCTAAAATTTAAGGAAAATGTTGGTTGGGTAAGAAATGGCTTCACATGTACATTTAAGTTATACCCATACCTACCTCAAATATATCTGCAAGTTGGGCTTCAATTGTTCCCTGGAGAGCCTCTGGTTTTTTTTTTTAAATAACCATGACATTTTAATATTTCCCTTTTTTTTCTTCTGAGATTATTTTCGGCATCTTCAATACGAAAGAAATTTGACAATGCCGAATTTTAAAAAATGTCATTAGATTTTGCAGGTAGGTACGCAAAATAGTTAGGTATCGTTTATAATATGGCATTATTGAAAAATGCATTGAAAAATGTGTCAAATTTGATTTGCCAGATAGGCCAGAAAATTTTAATACCGCGGCACCTACGAAATTATGTAAACCACACTTAAAACTGTCTGGAATTTGACATATACCGTCATTATTATACGAGGGTCAACCTGCCAAATTTCCATGGATAATGCTACGCCAATAATAAGTGAAAAGCAAATATAAGTGGTAGTGCTTGATGGATAACTTCATACCATAACGTTATATTGTTTTACATTAATTTATCAATGAGGTTGGTTTGATGTTTTACGTATACCTTATTACTCTAGCCATTTCTCAGATTTTCCTGATGGTTTCTTAATTTTGTCTCAGGCCTCCTGCTTTCCTGTTTTTCCTTGCTTCAGAGTGTAGCCTTGAAGAAAGGGAGATTCCGAATCCTTCAAACTCTCCCGATATTTTCAAGCTGCAGAGTACACATACCAAGAGTCCCAGGGACCTCCAACGTTCTAAACATTCCCGAAATAAACGACGATCCATGAACAAAAATTTCCCTCTTTATCCAATACACTGAACATCTTTTTACATAAAAAAAAAACATAAATTTCAAACTTCACACCATAATCAGAGAAATTTCAACGTGACAAGATTGCCAACAATAATAACCTTGGATTGAAAGAAGATAGATTTTCTATTCAAACGATTAAAGATTTGAACAATTAAAGTACCAACCTACTGATTTAAACAAAACCAGAAAGTATTCCGACAACAAAGTTCGTCATTAAATCCGTACTAGAACCGACGTCATTTCTTCTCCAACGTTGTTGGGATTGCTTTTAGAAACTCATCAAAGAAACTCCGGAATCCGCCAGAAACTCAGGAAAATTTCAACCAGAATTCAAAATATGGATTATTTATAATGTTGCATAACAATGTTCGAAATGAATCCCATTGAAGTTTGAGGTCTATTCCTCTGGGACCAGATCCAGAATAACCCCTAAACACAACGAATCAAAAAGCTGGAGAATATGGGTATTGGGTACTATTTTCTCTTAAATTCAGGACAAAACTACACTTAGCAATTTGGGGTGAATTTATCAACTTTTCAATTTTCTGAGTGAGAAATATTCGGATAGGTTAATCCATTCAAATTTATAGGTCGAGTGGGATACGGCTAGATTATTTCCTGAATAATTTGAAGAATATTGAGAGTACCGTGATGCAAATGGACGTCAATCTATAACATAGTAGGATATGAAGTTACAATATGCGCCTATTTCTACTCCAAATGATACCACGATACCAAATTAATAACTACTCAATCAATTAAAATAATTTATCTTTATTTTCTATAGGCTATTTACAAGGTAACATTACAATGTTTCAGAAAACAAAACCTAAACTTTACAGGTAGTATAGAAGGTAATTTTGGTTACTCTGATTCAATCCAGTATTCGCTTCCAGATTCCTCAAATACATAAGCCTTCGAATTTTAATGCCTGAATTCCTGCGGTATTTTGGCATTACATCTCTTGTTCGTTATTCGAGTAGGACAATTTTTAAATTCTGCTACTGTAATGACACTTAAATACTTTCTTGAAATCAAACTTTTTCAGTGATGGGTAAGTATATCGAAAAATCTAGTTTGTTGTGGTGCCAAGGCCAAAATTGTGAATCCAATCGTCACACCATTCACTATTTGTCTTATCTTTATTATGAGCCTTGCAACTAACGTAATTATAACTTTCAATATCATCTTCTTTGTAGATACTATCCTTTAAAACATTGATATTTGGTTCTATCTGAAAATGTGATTTCAACGATGTTTATATTAACACAGAATCTTGTAATAGATAACCATAAATGCAGCGAACTAAAATGCACATGGCTGGCTTAACAACTGCTGCCAATTTTTGTTCATGTTGTTAGGAAATGGAGTGGCGACGTTCTGCATCTCATTGTATTCTGTTGCAAAAATTCTGTAGGTATCGCGGTATGATTTGCAGTAGAAATAGGCGCGTATTGTAACTTCATCTTCATATTCTACTATGGTATAGAGTGATGTCCATCTGTAACGTAGTATTATTTGGAGTAAACATACGCGCGTTTCACCTTTACAAATCATATTGAAGTATAGAATGGTATTCGTCTGTATAATGATATAGAATGTAAATACGCGATCGGGATACTCTCATATGTATGAGGGTATCTCAGTATTTCGTTCCTATAAAAACTAGCAAGCCGAACCAAGCTGCGGACCAAAGCGTTCGTTTGAATTCCAGATGATTTAAAAGATGTTGAATAACGACTCCAAGCAGATATTCCTGATTTTTCGAGTAGATAGAGCAAGTACAAATGTACAGCCTAAAGCTCGGTTGTTTACCAAACTCAAACTTACCCGTCCTCGCAATGAGTGCAAGACTTCCGTTGGTATTTTAGAATAGGCTATTTTTCGCGACATAATTTTTCCAAAGGTTATGTTCGATTTTGTTGAGTAATATGAGGATTACCCAATGACATTTGGATTACCCAACATAAGCAAATATAATCTTTGAAAAAATTATGCCGCAAAAAATTGCCTATTGACACAAATGGGGCGATCCTGTCAGCCAGACTCGGACAGCACAGCACGGTTGCCAAATGCCAAGCAAGGCCGAGCAACGCGTTTCCAAAGTGGTATCGAGTTATCGAGAGCGACGGCGAAAAACAAAGATAGCTTCTTTTCAAGCAACTTCAAGAAATTTCAAGATATCTTGAATTCAAGCCAAGACTTTTGCTTTCAAGAACCCATCGAGTCAAGACATGTTCAATTTCTTAATCTTGAATTTCAAGTCAAGTCAAGAAATTACGTTCAAGTCAAGATTTCTCGTCTTGATGAAACCCTAATAATAAAGCTCCAATTTGACATATAAGTCGTAGTACTTGATGGATAACTTCATACCATAACGTTATATTGTTTTACATTCATTTATGAATGAGGTTGTATTATATTCACTCCTATTGTATCTTTTTTTTGATGGTCACGTGTTTGATGTTTTACGTATACCTACTCCTCTAGCCATATTTCTTTACTCAGATTTTCTTGATGGTTTCTTAATTTTGTCCCAGGCTACCTGCTTTGCTGTTTTTCCTTGTTTCAGATTGTAGCCTTGAAGATAGAGAGATTCCGAATCGTTCAAACTCTCCCAAAATTTTCAAGCTGCACAGTACTTCCACATACCAAGAGTTCCAGGGACCTTCAACGTTCCAAACATGCCGGAAATAAAGAATCTTTATTCAATACACTGAACATCTTTTTACAAAAAAAAAAAAAACCTAAATTTTAAACTTCACACCATAATCAGAGAAATTTCAACGCGACAATAATAACCTTGGGTGGAAAGAAGATTGATTTTCTATTCAAACGATTGAAGATTTGAATAATTATAGTACCTACCTACTGATTTAAACAAAACCAGAAAGTATTCCGACAACCACATTAAATCCGTACTAGCTACAACCCAGAAGTGACATCATTTCTTCTCCAACGTTGTTAAATTGCTTTTGGAAAATCATCAAAGAAACTCCGGAATCCGACAGAAACTCAAGAAAATTTCAATCAGAATTCAAAATATGGATTACTTACAATGTTACATAACAATGTTCGAAATGAATACCATTGAAGTTTGAGGTCTATTCCTCTGGGACCAGATCCAGAATAACCCCTAAACACAATAAATCAAAAAGCTGCAGAATATGGGTATTGGGTACTATTTTCGCTTAAATTCAGACAAAACTATACTTAGCAATTTGGGGTGAATTTATCAACTTTTGAATTTTCTGAGTGCCTTCTTTCATAGATTTCGGCTTCAAAACTCAAAATAATCTAGTGTATGAAGTTTGGGGGTTCCCCAATGATTATTTAGATACAAAATCTCAACATAAAACAATTTGGAATTTCATCATTTTATAGTACGAAGGTACCTTATGATTTGGATTTTTTAAAATTAAATAAAATAAAATAAAATAAAAGACCCATAACTTTTTTCCCATTATAGATAGAGAGCTGAAATTTTCAGTGATTTTTATCCTAGTAGAGGATTACAATCCCTGAACATTTCAGTTCATTTGGACTTATAGTTCAAGAAATCGCCTTAAGCAATTTGGAGTAAGTTTATCAATTTTTCAATTTCCTGAGTGCCTTCTTTCATAGATTTCGGCTCCAAATCGGCTAGGTACCTTATGAGTAAACTTTGCTTATGATTTGGATTTTTGGAGAAATTTGAAGACCCATAACTTATTTCATATTATAAATGGAAAGCTGAAATTTTCAGCGACTCTTATCCCAATAGAGGACTACAATCCCCAAACATTTGAGCTTATTTGGCTTCAGAAATAAAATTGCGTCAGGCAATTTGGGGTGAATTTATCAATTTTTCAATTATTTTCTGAGTGTCTTCTTCCATAGATTTCGGCTTCAAATTTCAGAATAATTTAGTGTATGAAGTTTGGGGGGTCTCCAATGATAATTTAGACACAAAATCTCAAAACAAAAAACTTTGAAATTTCATTATTTTAGTACTAAGGTTACCTTATGATTTAGATTTTTAAAAACTTCGAAGACCCATAACTTTTTTCTATTAAAGATAGAAAGCTGAAATTGTCAGCGATTCTTATTCCAGTAGAGGACTACAATCCCTAAATATTTCAGCTCATTTGAACTTATAGTTCCAGAAATAAAATTGTGTTCAGCAGTTTGGGGTGATTTATCAATTTTTCAATTTTTCTGAGTGCCTTTTTTCATAGACTTCGGCTTCAAATCTCAATAATTTAGTGTATGGAATTTGGATGATCCCCAATGATCATTTAGACATGAAATCTCAACATACAAAAATTGGAAATTTCATCATTTAGTACACCTTATGATTTGGATTTCTGAAAACTTTCAAGACCCATAACTTTTTTTCTATTAAAGATAAAAAGTTGAAATTTTCAGCGATTCTTATCCCAGTAGGACTACAATCCCTGAATATTTCAGCTCATTTGGACTTATAGTTCCAGAAAAAAAATCCCGTTAAGCAATTTGGGGTAGATTTATCAATTTTTCAATTTTCTGAGTGCCTTTTTTCATAGATTTCGACTCCAAATCAAATAATTTAGTGTATGAAGTTTGGGGGGTCCCCAATGATCATTTAAACCTCTGAACTGAAATGATTTGGAAATTGACTTAATGTTGAAGTTGAAGCCTGTGAAGTTGGTATGTCCTCAAGAGTGATGTACAGGGTGTTTCCTTATATTTTGACCCCTACCTAGAGCTTTAGCTATACGAGGTGGAAAAAAACTTTAAATATGAAAATTGTAGGGTTTTATGTCTATTATCTTTTGCGAATGTCAAAACGGGCAAATGACAGATGCCAACTGTCACAATGACGAACACTTGCATTTTTCAAATGGAACACCCTGTATATTTCTGGCTAGAATGATAGCTTTTTTTCTTCTGATTCCAAATATATCATAGGTATGTGTTGATATTTGGTTCAGATGTTTTTGCGCTATTTATTTTAAAATTGCATTGAGCAAGCCTCATTATGGTAAAATTGACTTCTTTCAACAAAAATTCAATAAAAAAATGGAAGATTTAAAGGAGAACGGTCCATCAGCAAAGCTGTATGTTCAATATTTTCAAATGGTTTCTATTTTATTTCAATTCATCCATGCTGAGAAATGTGGCGATTGGAAACTACATTTGGATTGTGTACAGAAAATGATTCCATTTTTAATAACTGCCGGACACTTCAACTATGCTAAATGTTCTCACCTGTATCTTCAAGATATGCATGAAATATTCACAAAATCAAATACCAATAATTTTCATCTATAGCATTTGTAATACCCATTTAGAATAACCCCATCCTTATTTATCAATCATGAATCAGATGAAACAAAAAATTACCAACAAAAACGAACGTCGATTGCTAATACGTCAATTTCATCTACAAATAGGAAATTCCTAACCTAATTTTATTTGTGTGTCAAGAAGCGACATACGTTTTGTCACTAAAACGACAGGTACTTCTAAATAGGTATTAAAAATACTATATATACCAATATAGGATATTTTACCATACGAAGGTCCAACAAGTTCTACTCAGGTATTTGGTCTGATATGACAATTGAGCAAACCTACATGAGAAACATTCATTCAAGAGGAGGCTTAACGTCGTGGAGTCAGTCTTGATACTACTGCACGATGGATAACAAGTATCCCCCTGCAAATAGTTCTCGCTGAACAGTTAGAAAACTTTTGCAACTTCAAGATTGACGGAACATCGCATCAGCATAAAGATGCTGGTAATTCGCGCATTCAAAAGGATGAGAAAGACATGAAAGTTTTACTAGAATATTAGATAACTTGGTATCATTAAGTACTGATGGAGTAATTGCAACCACAGAAATTAATTGCTACAAAGCACAAGAAAATGGGATTGCTCTTATTCCTGACGTGATGAAAGGAACGGTGGATCAAATAAAATTCAAAAAAAATATGAAAGTATTGCCTTTGAAAAGTGTATTTTCTAAAATAAGCCTGGGTGAGGATAATGTTGTGGATTTAGAGATTTAGAGACACTTTTCCGAAGAATGCTTTTATTGAAGCCAAGTAATGCAGAATTTGAAGGCTATTTCAATTTTGAGTTATCTCCATATCCATCATCTATATTTGACAGATTGAGAAAGAGAAAAAATAAAAAATCTGACCTTTACGACTTTTTTACACCTATTGAAGTATTGAAGTTGATTCTCTTGATGACGTCCACTACATTATTGATGGTGAATATTTACTTCATAAAATTATATGGAATGCTAAAGAAACATTCAGAGAAATCAGCAAAAAATATATCAATTATTTATCACATAATTACACTAATTTCACGTTTTTTTTTTATGGCTACCCTTCTAATTAGGTATACACCACAAAAAGTGCTGAAAGACTTCGCCGCATGAAGCAAGTTGGCCCCGAAGTACTAGTGAAAGATGATTCAAAGCCATTGTCAAAACAAGACAAATTTTTAAACAATGAAAACAACAAAAAATGCCTAATTGCATATTCAATAGAAAAATTTAGAAAATCTGATATTGAAGTTAAGCAGGCACAAGAAGATGCCGATGTATTAATAGTAAATACTGCAAAAGATAAGGCAAGTAATAGATGTGAAAATTATCTATGTTATCTGAAGAATATTCCAATATATACCTATTCGTACCAAGTATTGGAAATATCACTTCTAAATTTTATAACCGGAGCAGTTTCAACTTTCCACAAAATCAAAAATTTAGTGGCTGCAATACAACATCGGCATTTTTCAACATCGGGAAAAAGAAATTCATGAAATTCATAAATAAAAATATTTCAAGGTTAAAGAAAAGCATGAAAATATTTTTGCAAGACGATGCGAATGCGGAGGACCATGGTTCAGCTGCTGAAAACATATTCACCGAATTATATGGGATGAGGAGGAACAGTCTAAGCAGCTGTCGCTACCAACTGTTTCTAAGCCTGTCAAAAAACGCAAAGTTTTCAGTAGCACAATTACCACCTACTCTTGATGCCACTAAACAGCACGGCTTGAGAACGTACCACCAACTCCAGCAGTGGAATCAAAATTCTCTAGATCCACTTGACTGGGGTTGGAAAAAGTCTTACAATGGTTTAATACCAATACAGACGATCAATCTTCCTGCCCCGCAATCTTTGCTGGAGCGAATTGCTTGTAGATGCACGAAAGGTTGCCAAGCATCCTGTGGCTGTAGGAAACTGGGAATAACCTGCTTCATGTTTTGCAAAGAATGTACTGGTATCAATTGCGAGAACGTTGAAATGCCAGATATTACTGAAGAAGACATCAATAATGAAATCGATGCTGAAGTTATTATTGATTTGATTGATATTGAAAGTATTTTGACAGAATGATATAACATAAGATAAGTATATCGGTTTTACAATATCTTCCGATATCTAATCTCTATTATTTTTGTTGGCTCATAGGTTTTCGTCTAGACCTCAATCAGGTACAAATATTTAAAATAAATTAATAAAAAAGTTTATTCGTATGACATTATTTATTTTCATTCCAACGCCACTAAATATCTGCATTTTATATATCGACTTAGTAGGTACATTCACTGTTATCACTTAATTATTGCAAAATAATTTGTTATTCAACGAAAATTAATCTACCTACTGCTAAAATAGAAAATAAAACGATACAAAGGCAAAAAGTTGAAAAATCGAAAAAAAGTTGCTAACTTTGAATGTCTATATCTCGGCCATTTTTCATCGTATGAACTTCTACTAGCCGCCATTTTAACGGAAATTACATAAGCTCCATTTTTTATGAGGCAATGCCTAATGCCTATGCTTAAGTCGGCTCAAAAAAAAGTTAGAGGCAAAAATTTGAAAAATAAAAAAAAAACAAGTTTTTGATTTTTTCTCAAGTTGTTTTTTGGATTTATTTTGTTGAAAAAACAAGTTTTTGGCCTTCAAATATGTCATTTCGTTAGGAAATTTTATTCTCTACAAAAAACCTTTATGCATTTATGCACCAAAAATGCATAGTTTTTGAGTTATAGCCGAAAACCCAAAAAGCTGACAAACCCATCCCGCTCTCCCGCTCTTAAAAATGCACCCATATATCTGGTAGCACTCCGCGGTTTTATCATCTTCAGGGACCCATTGAACATATTAAACAATAAAATTCCACTAACGTCTTAGTTCCTTTTACCACCGTTTTTTTCGACATAGTCAATAGCCTATCATTGATATAATAGTCTAAGAGCCAGCGCCGAAAAAATTCTCTGAATTTCCTAAACCTAGTTTTTGGACAGTTGATTACAGTATTTACGTACATAAACACAAAGATGTTTTCACAGAAATAAAAAAAAAATGACAGACAAAAAACTTATAGCTATTTTTCATAATAGAGGAAAAGCGAAAATCGCCCTGTATTAATGATAGTAATGATACTATTGAAGATATCGCGATACGATTTTTGACAATCGACGTTTCTCAAAAATCAATCCCATGACATCTAAGTCAATTTTCCTCTATCTGGTCTGGAAGTATGTTTTTCCTGTCAAAACAATCCAAATTGCAGCACCCTGTACACTGTTTTCTCTACGACTACAAACCAATTTTCATTTTTTAGGTTTTATTCGTTTCTTAATTCGAAAGTTTGTTGAATATCATTTTGGACTGATTAAATATAGATATTGGCAGGGATGACAAGAGGAATGGAGTGTAAAGTATATATTTGCATTCAGAGCTGTTGTAAGTACCACGAAAACGTGCTTAAGTATTAAGTACAAGTTTTCTTTCTTAATACGAATCAAGTACCAGTACAAGTATAAGTACAGAAGGAAATAATTGAAATATCAAGTAAATTGACTTTATAATTGTCCAAATTCAAGTACAAGTACCAAATTCCACGAAAATCTGAATCAAATTCAATTATTTACTTAAACTTGCGTACTTGAAATGATATTTATGTAGAAATACTTCAAAAAATAATTTAAGTATTTTTTATTTTAATTTTCAATTATTGCTATCGATAATCTTGGAGGGGGTGTGACCCAAAAATAAAAGTTTTAGAAAAAAAAGATCCAAGAACAAATTTACAAACCGCACTATTTAGGCTACGACCAACCGTTGCGAAGATACCGTGGTATAAAGTTCCCACTCCTAGCACTGTGATGTCATATATGCATAAACTGAGTCCGACAGCCAGCGCTTGCGCGCGTTTTCTGATCCATGCTGTATAGATTATCTCTGTTCCAACCGACATTAGAACCGTTCCAGAACCAGTAGTTTCCAGTTGCCCACATGAGTTGAACGTTTATCCTACTTGACAAAAGTATGGATCGACTGGAACTTACCGTTCTAGAACGTTTCTCATGTCGGTTGGAACAGAGCTATTATCGATATTATCGTATTGTTTTTACATTCTCACACCTATTGCTGCGTCAGTTTAAATAGGTTTTGCAATTTTTGCGTGTGTTTATGACGTCACGCGATGAATAGACAAAATCTTATTTAGTCGTCAAGCAAATTTTGAAGTATTTAAAAATACTTTAATTAAAAATATTTACTTACAAGCAATTTCACTGTTACTTAAGTAATTTAATATCACTTTAAGTACAAATTTTCGGAAGGTTTCAAATAAAATATACTTGACTGATATTTAAAGTACCTATCAAGTACAAGTAAAATTTGGAAAACTTGAAATTGCAAGTAAAAGTACCAATGTTTGGATTAGTACTTAAGTCAAATACTTAAGTATATTTCCGTACTTAAGTATTTACTTCAAGTATTTAAAATACTCAGTACAACAGTTCTGTTTGCATTTGATACATAAAAAAGTTTAATATATTATGGTGTAAGTTGGGGTATTACAACTTCAGCCTAAGATTCAATAAATTGTCGTAATTCTGTATAAATATATGTATATGAATTAGACACACCTGATTTCCAATAATCGAATTTTATTCTGTGGAATGTCATGTGTATACAGTTTCCCTTTACTCATCCTGTATAAACGCACAGGTGGACACTTTCAAATTCAACTGAGAATCCAGATTTCAAGGACCCACTTAGGACATTCGTTTTCTTAGGCCAGTTAGGCGGGATTTCGTTGGTTTATACATAAACAAAGCTTATTGGGCAACCGGTCAAGACGTTTTAGAAAAGTAAACATCCTCAGGAATCGTTTCATGGGGTGCGGCTTCATAATTTTCGTGACAATTTAGTAAATTCCTAACTTAAATATTCCCTTGTCAATCAAAAATATTCCAAAAAGTCACTTAGGAAAATCCAAACACGTGTTGAACGGCTTAAGAGGCTTACAACTTAAGTACTGCTAAACCTTTTAGTTAGATCCCAAACAATTTATGTGGGAGGTAATGCGCTCAGGTGGTGCCAGAACCACGTAGGTACTGATTTTTGTGGTTTTGACGCGGAAGTGTTGACGGAAATGTGCATTTGTAATCCCCTATTTCTTTTCGAGATAGATTAGTATGATGAGAAGGTAGATTAGAAAAAAGTGATTTGCATTGCATTTGGCAGGAGTCGACTTGACAATGTTCAAAACTATCCTCTTCACTTGGTATGTAAATTCATTACAAATGCACCTACTAGATACTTACCTCGAAGCTACCTTGAGTTAAGAGTAATTAGATGTAAAAGATGTTTAGTTTTAAATAAATTAGTAAGTACCACGGACAATCTAAATGCATGTCACAAAAGTGACGTGTTGTTTTAAGCCGCTCACTGTGTCAGGCGCGGTAAAAATAAATTACTCCGAAAGAAAAACACTCGACCAACGAAATTTCGGTAGGGGCTTTGCCACTTTCGAGCCGATTTAATTTTTCTCCCGTCCGTCACAGAGGAGAAGGAGAGAAAGAGCTTTCGCCGTAACCGAAGGGGAAATCCTTAAAACAACACTTGCGGTACGTCAGCCACGACTTTCGCGTTCTATATTTAATTCGACCATCCCTCGGCAGCTACTATTTGTACAGAGGGACTGTCGATTATATAAGTATTATTTGTCTAGGGCTTCGTGTATTGTTTTAAGAAAGCGATAATGTTCAAATTAAGCCTAAAATTCATTAGTACGATAGAGGTATACTAATGTATATAGAACTCCTCGATACCGAGACCGTATATTTAGATGTATGGTCCAGCCACTGCAGGATCAAGCAGGCAATGTCTTATCTCATACCAACATCATTGAATTATGCAACAGTTATATCAATATTAGCTCAAAATCCATTCAAACCAAAAAACTTGACGAATCTGTCCAAAAACAAAACTGTGCCAAATTCAAATGTATGCAAAGAAGCTAGAAACAAAACAAAAAGGGCTGGGAATCGGGTGGCTTTCCCCCGCAGGGGCCGCTCCACCGAAACGCGAAATTGCTTTTCGAAACGGATATGTCTTATCAAAGCGAGCAGCAAAGGGCTTATCCCATTGTTATTCAATATCGAATATGGAACGGCCCGTATAAATTCGCCGCGCAATTTGCTCTCGCGTTCAATTTCGGCTGTGCGGCTGCGGCTTTGTCATATCGACGAGGACTATTCGAAAGGATTAACCGAATCCTGCATAATCAAACTGCACCGGCTAAAGCTGTAGGGATGAGGATTTTTGTCTATCGATAATAAGGAATCTATCGTTGGTAGTAGTTACGCGTACGGTTGCGTGGTTTTACCATAATTGGATTTTTCCATACTTACATTGACCTACAGCTTGGACCAAACCCATGGATTGAACTAACAGACAAACTGGTAAATTGGTAATTTAATTTCTAATTTTTCAGTTGATTCTAAATATTTTCATAATACTTCGCAGTATAGTATACATGCCCCATATTTTGTACACCAAACACAGTGTTGCCAGAATTGAAGAATTTCCTTCAATATGAAGGGTTTTGATCTAAAATTTTGACTATTGAAGGATTGAAAGTTTTTATCCGAATTTGAAGGATTTTGAGGCAAATTGATAATTAAGCAAATATTCCAATCATTTTACCATAAAATTCAATTTTTATTAAAATAAATTAATTAAATGGCCGTTTTCCCAGCAATTGCCTTTATTAAGGAATAGTTAAGGTATACTTATATTTAAAGTAGCCCTTAGGACTTGTTGCGTTGCTCAGCGGCTTTGAGGATCAACTCTTGATAAAGAACGAATTACCGTCTGGCAACGTTGCATTTTTGTCAAAAGAACGTCGAAAATAATCCCTAACCTTGTTTATTTCAATTTTGGCATTCCGGGCCCGGCATAAACACACAAAATATATACCGGGTGGGGCACGAAAAACTTTCCACCCAGGTTTTTTCAGGTGTTAGGTGTTTAATCAAAAATCGCTCAGATACGTCAATTTTTGTTTTTTGGGGGACACATTTTATTGGTATTTTCACCCCCTACCTGTGAACCCCTAAGTGAGGGTAACAGGTA
Source organism: Ceutorhynchus assimilis (assembly GCA_917834065.1). Classification (NCBI taxonomy): domain Eukaryota; kingdom Metazoa; phylum Arthropoda; class Insecta; order Coleoptera; family Curculionidae; genus Ceutorhynchus; species Ceutorhynchus assimilis. The sequence continues at coordinate 36,609,888 of OU892282.1, forward strand.
CCCTCAAAATTTCAAATGGAAAGAGGGGTCGACTGATATGTCATTTGATAGCTATTTTCATTTAGATTATATCCCCGAAGTTTTAGGTTGCTACTATTAACCCTGCCGAAATGGCGGCATGTCAAAGTTAGGATAAATGCTTTTTTTCGATAATCTAAGCTGTATAGTTTTTACCTGTCACACTTATGCGTAGGTAACAGATAAAAACCACATAGCATTTTTCCATTGATTTTTCCTAACTTTGACAAGCCGCCATTTCGACAGGGTAAATAGTAGCAATTTGAAACTTCGGGCTAGCTATCAAATGGCTTATCACTCGACCCCTCTTTTCATTTGAAATTTTGTGGGTATCTGTTACCCCCACTTAAGGCTTCACAGGTAGGGGTGAGAATACCAATAAAATGTGTCCCCCAAAAAACAAAAATTGACGTGTCTGAGCGATTTTTGATTAAACACCTAACACCTGTGAAAACCTGGGTGGAAAGTTTTTCGTGCCCCACCCGGTATAATTATTATTTTTGTTTTTATTTTTAGTTGATGGTTGATGTGGATATTTTTTAACTCTATACAGGCTGAAGCAAGCTAATACTTCAGATGTCCTCTTCACTACCTATTCTAGATACTATGCTGGTATCCATTCCTATGAAATCTGCAACACTTGATAGGTGTACCCCTGTGACCCCTATTGCATAAAACCATAAAGTTGTGAGTAGCTGATTCAAGGGACGACTGTATTGTTCCTTCAAAAGTAAATTAATAATAAAAGTATGTCCTTGGATGCCCTGGTTTCTTCGTACTGTTTTTGAATACAAAGTACATCAGGATGACAGTCTGGCAAAAAAATATAACTTCTAAACTTAATTAATGTATGCTGTATGTGAAGTACCTCAATGATGTGAGCCTATATGTTAAATTATTGTAAATTAACATCTATACTTCCATCCATTTCCCTAATTGATCTGCAATCTGAGGACTAATGTTTTGTATGTTCTCTTTCCTCGACCGAAACCTGATGAAAAAGGTTAAATTGTCAATTCCTTCCAAGTAATTAGCTCTTTCATAAGTTCTTCGTGGAAATCCGTTTTCGATAATATCGAAAACATCTAAATAATCGTTCAAAAATTCCATTATTTTGAGACAATAATCCAATTTGACTAAAGATTCAAACAAACATGCCAAACCAAAAATGACAAATTAAATTTTGAGGTTAGAAATCTCTACTTTATAAACTAAGACGCTAAATTTGGCCATTTAAGTTAAGAAGTTCTTAAGAGGAAACTAACTAGCAAAGCAAACGAAAAGCCACCACTAAGGCTTTCTTACTACTAAGGTATCCTTAAACTATCCTTTACGAGTGCTCGGAAAATGGCCATAAAGTCTGTTTTTTTTAAGATAAAAGTCAAAATGACATTATGTTGGCAATACAATGTAAAATTGTCAATGCTTTCAAATTTTTTATGTAGAGAAGGCTTGTGTTGCCAACGCAGTTACTAAATTTTTGACTTAAGGAATTATTTAAAAAAAAAACAGACTTTAGTTGCATGAGAAAAAATACGAAACGCCAATTTTTGCTACGCCACTGCGTCAGAATTTATGAATAAGGGTATGCATATTTTGTTTGTTTTGTCTTTTCTCATTTTTATTTAAAAGAATTTCCTACATGTTATAGTGTTTTTTTTTTGGTAAAATATTTCGTTGTGCCAGCCACCCGCCTGACCCGCCACTGTTTTGAAGGATATGAAGGGTTTTAGCCAGTTAGTTGAAGGAATGTCGTCGAAAAACTCTGGCAACACTGACCAAACAGCAGTATCAAGGGTATAATCCCGAAGTTTGTACAAGGGTGCAAGTTAACATTCACAGTAACTAGCTAAGTTTTATTCAGTGGCGTAACTAAGGGCCCGCAGTTGCGGGGGGGCCCCGCGGGGTCCCAGACCAGGCAAAAGTACTAAACTGGTGACAAGAGTAGTACTTAACTGAAAGAAAATACCTTAAGCTATGAACCTCATAATACATATCAACCATTGAAAAAGTATGTCTGGTCTGGTCTAACCAATGTAAGAAATTTTAGAGAGAAATGTTCAGACATACTCATAAATGCAAAATTAACTGTCCGTTTTAGGTGATACCACTATTGCTATCTCTGAAATCGGAGGTATGAGGTCGGGTAAATTAAATAAAAATGGCAGATTTTGATATCCATTGGAGGTAACTTCACAGGGTTGCCAATTTTTTATTTGTTTCCGAGATATAAAGCCTCTGAGGTAAAATGTAAACACAACTAGAAGCTGTGTGAAGATAACAAACGCCATTTTGTAGAGAAGAAAGAATCTTGGAACTTTTGCATTGAACACTTTTTTCTAAAATTGATAGATTTTGAAATATTCATTAAATAAGTTTTAAATGTTTTTTACATTTCTCTTATATCTCGGAAACGTACAAAGATTTGGCAACCCTGTGAACTTACCTTCAATGAATACTAAAATTTGCCACTTTTATCTAATTTAACCGACCTCGTCCCTCTTACCGTTTCGGAGATTTACAATATTTCCTACCTGGGGGTTTTTGAGAATGCCCGATTCAATGGTGGTATTTGCAATGTTGCCAAGTTTACTCTTTCTAAGATGTCGTATGTAACTTATTTTTTCAAATGGATGCCTTCCTTTATTTTTATTGCAATCAATTCAGCGTCCTAACATTACTAAAACTCCTAAATTTCAGAACTTCATTTTACTTGGTTTTTGAAATATGGCAACACAGATTTTTTGTTGTAATGTATGGAAACAGTCTCATATTTCAGAAAATACTGTAGCAAAATGTACAATATTCCGTATCTAGGGGTTTTTAGGAATGCCCGATTCGTTGGTGGTATTTGCAATGTTGCAAAGTTCACCGTTTCTAAGATGCCGTATGTACCTTCCGTAGGGGCATCCATTGAAAAAAAATCAAGTAACATACGGTATCTTATAAAAGGTAAACTTGGCAACATTGCAAATACCACCATTGAATCGGGCATTCCCAAAAACCCCCCAAGTAGGGAATATTGTATATTTTGCTAAAGTCTTTTCTGAAATACGACACTGTTTTCATACATTTTAACAAAAAAATTGTGTTGCCATATTTCATGAACCAAGTAAAATAGAGTTTTGGCATTTAGGGGTTTTTGGTAATGTTGGGACGCTGAATTAATTACAATAAAAATAAAGAGGAGCATCCATTTAAAAAAATCAAGTTACATACAGCATTTAAGAAACGGTAAACTTGGCAGCATTGCAAATACCACCATTGAATCGGGCATTTCCAAAAACCCTCCGGTAGGAAATATTGTAAATTTTTTTCAAGCCGGTTCTGAAATATCAGACCGTTTCCATACATAACGACAACCATGTATATGAAAGATAAGCCCCGGGAAAGTCCTTGCGGGGGAGGCCCCGGATTTGAAGTTACGCCACTGGTTTTATTAAGATAACATTTGGTTGGTTTTCCAAGCCTAAATCAAATTCAGATAATATAGTCATGTCAAACCATTATCTACATAAATTAGGTTGAGAATATCCTCTCCATAAGTCGGTGTCGTACTAGAATGTCGTCAGTGAATGACGTAGACTTTTTCACCGACCAATAGGAATCGTTCACAACGGCCCTGGACACATATCTTTGATACTTCCTTGTCTTACTTCTGAAGAGTGACAATGTGTCAATCGTTTAGCTCGTTATCTAACATAACCTAAACATAAACTAACATTGGTTTGTCGCTCATAGAATCTTCTATATTTCTTGCCACCAAACACAGTTCCAAAAGATAAAACCAGAGGTATTTATGGACAATCTTGAAAGTCAACAATAACAACGATAATATGACGTTACAAGATTTACTAATTTGCAGTATCATTATTGGTTGTTGGAGCAAATGACGTCATATTCGCCAGGTGTTTCGGAGTTTGAAATGATGCCTCAGAAGGAGAAATTAATATTTTTCATAAAAATTAACAACTCAAATGTTTCCCAAAATATAGTGGCAGCTATTATACTACAATTTGGAAAAATTGGTCACTATCGATATTCGAATTCTCCTCCCTAAACCTAGTAATTTCTGCATCTACTAAAGCCTAGAATTGCCTGATGGCTGGCCGGTGGATTCCCTAGGGTTCGGTTTTAATTTGTTTGCTTAATGGATTGGGCGCTCTCTCTCTTGTCGGATGTCAGGAGTTAATTGTATTGATACTGTTTTAATTTTGTTTGTTGTCTAAGTGCGGATTAGAGGCCTTTTTGCAACAGCATTTTTATCTTGTATTTATAAAAGAGACGACAATCTTATTGGAGGAATTTTCAATTCATTCAAATATTATCACGCAAGCACAGGTGTCCATGCTTGCTGCCTCGCCCATCATCATCATCAAAATATTTACCAACTTAAGTATCTTTAAATGGCTTTTTCAAGACATCTCAAGAACATTCCAGCCAGAATATATAAAGTACTTACGATTTAACATCTGTGACTTTGCTTATTATATTACAATTTTTCTTTAATCCCTTTCCACCCTGTCATCGTCATCCATTTATCGAATATCCTTTCGCACTTCCTTTAACGGCAGCCTGTCCAAATATTATTTCAGGCGATTTTCTTCTCGTAATTAAAATTCGCTCTAGGATCTCGGCACCGGCCGCAGACAAAGAGGAAAGAAAACACCGCACAGAGAATCGAGGGGGTGAGAAAAAGATAGTATTATATTATAGGGCCGAAGAGGGCCAATCCAATTTTTGAATGACCCAAAGGTAAAATCTGCTTCGGACCTTGTATAAACATCCGAAGAGGCTGGAGGACGGATGATGGGATATTATTGGATATATTTTATTAGCTGGGCCAATTTTTTTTATCATTGATTTGAGCTGTATAAAAATCGGATATATAGGTAAAAGTGTATAAGGACAGGACAAAGATACCCAGTTTCTTCCAGAGTTTTTATGATCAATGGCTATGAAGTCATTGCGCCAGAGGAACATCTAAAAAGAAAATCCACTTTGATCCAATACCTTTTCTGTAAAATCTCTCCCTATATAGGAATTGAATATCGTCCAAAATATTCTGAGTAGGTTCCAGGTTAGGCGTTAGAGATCTTAGCCTTTCTCTCAATCTCACTGTGAAAAAGGCTCTCTGTCTCACCCTATCCTATTTTAAGCCATAATTCAATAAGTTCCAGTATCACCTGACGTAGCTCTTTTAGGAGTCAATCTCACATAATCATCTGATGTCCCTTTCATTAAACGCAGGCTATCTGTGATGTCTGTATGACCTTTCATCCCAAGTTACTATAGTAGAAAATATTCAACAAAACTTTTGGTCTTAGATCAAATCAGTGAGTCTAAGATACTTATGAGGCCTGGATAAAAACATCGCACTTTGGAAGGATGTATATCACGCGGACATAAGCATAAGTTACAACTTTGCCTTGCGTATTTGCAGCTCTACAACAATACCAATTGTTCTCAAACGTCCTCATCTAAAGCTAACTTTCCTTACCTGCAAATATACTTTCCAGCTTCATATTCATTGATTTCAGGAAATAGTAAGGTATGGATATCTCTTTCAAGAAACGTGATGTCTTGCTGAAGTCTTGAACCTGCAAAGCCATAACTCCACCATGTGGCACCAAAGCATCTGTTAGTACTCCAGAGAAATATGGTCTTCAAGATATAATTGCAGATTGTGAATTTGAACTACCATTGGTAAGAAGTGTTACTGGAATATTCCAACAAATTAAAAATACTCCTACAAACTCTTACAATTCTTACCTAGAACCGTAGCTAGAATTCAAATTCTCTTTGATTAATCCTTCATCTAATAGAATCATATTTACTCTGAAACCGGAATCCATGATACCTAATTAAATCAATCCCCACTCTTAGCTCTACAAGTATACCTTCCACTGTCATTTTTATCAGCTGTAGCTATGATTATTCAAAAACTGTATATAGGAAACTGTATGATTATTCAAAAACTGTACATAGGATTGAATTCATACTAACATGGAAAGGTTGAGGGGGTAGTCAGAAATAGGAAAATACCAGTAACACCAGTAATACGAATGGAGAACCATACGAAAAAATATACAAAACTGTAGTTAATCCAGCTATATTGTCAGCTAAGTAAGCCTGACTATATTTATCACCCAAACAAAGTTATCCTCATTGTCTTTGTACCATTTTAAGGTCGGTGCTGGATGGGATTTGATTATATGCACTCCAAAATAGCTTCTTCGCTGGAAGCCTTTGAAGCTTCCCTCAATGGGTCGAGTAGGCGTTACTGGCAAAACTTCAAAGCTATCAGTGACTGTTAGCTGACTAGAAGTGCTACTTGATCCATGCTACGCAGTTATAGCTGCCAGCATATTTGCTGACTACATTGAGGATTTCTAAAGTTGCTACATCTATATATATAAACGTGAAATTCACTCACTCACTGACTGACTGACTGATTAAACACGAAATCTCGAAAACTACTGAACCAATCGAGATGCAATTTTGCAAACAGGTATTAGGTAATAGGTTGGAGATGCTCACTAAGAAATAATATCAACATGGCCTTAAGCAATCGCCTTAAATAACCAAAAATAAGAAAGTTTCTTATTTTTGGTGAGGTGCGGGAGTGCGGGTAGAAAAGTGTAAACAGAAACAGACGACGTGTCAGCTATCAAATTCAGAAATATGACAAGCAGAATCAAATTTATAGTGATTTCCATTTGCAGAATCAGTGCAAAAAAAAATGTGTTTTTGTCGTTATATTTTCCTGCTTTCACCAGAAACGATGCGGAACCGATTCTGAAGAAATTCCACCGGTCCCAGGCTAAGCTAACTATAAGTTTGAGACATAACATTCGCAATTCGTTCACGTATTCGACAGTCTGGAGCAGGTTCTGGAGTTTTTGTTCGGTTCCAAAACTGTTCGCGATAGAATAGGAACCTGAACCCATTCACAAGTTGGGTTCGGGTTGCTCACTCCGAGTTACCCCGATCGCACTCCAGCCGTTATCTGATAAGCTAAAAGGTAATACCCGAACGGCTGGAGTGCGAACGGAATCAGTCGGAGTGCACGGAGTGAGCAAGCCGAACCCAGCTTTAACTGGGCATGCGCTCTATGATAGTCCTCAATTAGTTCTGGACTGGTTCGGAATCGGTTCAAAATATGATCCGCGAACAAAGCTATTAGCAGCGAGTGGCACTTCAAAAAAATTTAACGTCAGCTATCAAAAAATAGTCTTCATATTCTGCAGCCACAAAGCAGAACAAAATTGTGGTTTACAGAGAGGTGCTGCAAAAATAAGAGTTACATGACCATATGTCTGACGCAACTATCCCCTTAGCTCTTTGAAAGAAGATTACCTAATGCTACCTACACCCTCTACACCTACGAAATTTGTATAGGGCGTGCGAAGCCGCGGGCAACAGCTAGTAATTGTATAAAAGTGTATAAAAATCTTCAATTACCACCCAAAAAGAATTATCTTTATTGTCTGGATCAAACCCACCTGGTCGTCTAACGGCGCCACACTACAATCAAAAACCAACAAATACTCAACGAAAAATTTGTTATTTTTCTCACAAATATCGGTAATCAATCCACCCAGTTTCCAATCATCGCCATCATTCTCGCTTATAACCAGACAAAATCAAATTAAGCAAAATCCATAGTCGCTGAAAACTCTTATTTATTATTTTATTATCCAGTCCTCTTTTACATTTTCGTCGATTTGTTTTTCTAGGAAAATACCAGAGTATTGTTAATTTTAAAATGATGTGATACAATTGCCTAAAGGAAAATAAACGATATCAGACAAGGCAGTATAATAATGCTCGTCCTTGTTTAATTATTTTACAGTTTCCTAGTGGGTGGCGAAATGAAGATTTGATTTTATGCGAAATGAAAATCTTCGTAGGTACTTCTCTCCTACATTAAAGTGGTTCTACGCACGATTGAAATTTATGACCCATGCAAAAATTCACTGAAAGGATTATGGCTTTTGGAATATATGAGCCAACGTAATATACGCCTAATAGGCAAGGTAAACAGAGATTAGAGGGACAAATTGGACCACTAATGATGTCTTTTGAGCATGTTTATACTCTGTTAAATAGTTATTCAATGCTTGATTAAACATATGATTCTTAGTTCTTTTAAATCGCAGTGACAGGTGACAGGTGACATCCCACCTAAATCCAATGGATTAGGAAAAGTAAAGCAAAAATCTGGAAAGTTTTTTCTTCCGCGCGATTTAACTTTGTCGTGCTGACAGGGAAGATTTGTCACTGTCGGATTAACTGCTGCTGTTCCATAATTTTGGAAATTCCATTATTTATACAAGTTTAGAGGGCTTAAATTTTAAAGTATAGCAAATGCTGTTGAAAAAATAATATAATTTATCATCCTTCTGTTTTAATTTCTTCACAATCCAATTATACGTCTAATTAATTTTTAGTCTTGTTATTTCTAGTTCAGTTCAACTATCCTCTCAGGCAGATCGTCCAATTTCATCTAAAAAAGTGTCCTGATTATGATTTCCAATCTTAATTCTTGAATAAGGATGAATCATCTATCGCCCTTCTGTTTCAATTTTTTTGCAGTATTCGAGTCATATGATTTTAACATAACATCCAAACAATTTTTGGTCTTGTTAGTCTTGCAACGCAAAATGTAACTCACAAAATAATACATGTACGCAGCAAATTGACTACAGAATTGTAATGGAGATAAATGGCACAAAATAAGATTTACTTGTTGGGACAAACCTATATATCCAAAGATGAATTATTAATAAGAGGCCAAAGAAGAAGAAGAAGAAGAAGAAGTCAATTTTTTGAGGCCAGGATGATGTTTTTTGCTCTACTTCTTCAACTATGAGAGTCCTAGTCCTAGTATACCTATATCTCGTTCTTCAACCCATTCCAATTCATACACAGTTGTCACAGTTTCATCTTTGTTGGCCATAGGGATTTTAGATTCTTTACGTAGGAGCATACAACTCTCTATACTCCAAAACCTCTTGATACAATTTTTTAATAGAAATTTGTTTCTAATACTAATTCCTAATTCTTCCATTCCTTATTCCAGCCTCCAGGCCTCCGCCGGATGATCGAAGCATCAAAAAACAAGATACAAAGTACCTAATATTTGAGCTATTTTAACTTAATGCAGGGTGTGCCACAGCTGAAAAGAGCCAACCCCGAGGGTGTAATCGGAAAAGGAAAATTGAGAGAATAAACGAGGCGAACCGAAAACAGAATTAAGAGGCTTTACTAGAGCGATAGGGACAAAGTGCGGAGACTTGAATAAACAACATCCATGAAACAGGGAGCGAATTTTATAAAATTTATAGACTAAAGACAATCGTTTAATTTAAGCTTTAAATGTGTGCGAAACTTAATCCGGTACACTTTCGAAAAACATCTTAACACATTCATCCCAAGAGTTGTTCCCGCGCAATGACATGCCCCACATTGCACACTTGACAGTTTTGATATGATCCACACTGGAAATTGGGACCCCAGAGTTCGGAGTATTTTTATACACCACCGCTAAACAGCGAGTTACTTATCAAAATAGGAAAATGTATTGTGTAAATAGATCGTCTCGATTTTTATTTATTTTCCGAAACGAGCTCGCGCCTCGTTGTCAAAACAAATGCAACGCCGATTGTTGTTTGAAACAATAACAGGCCAACCTGTTTAAAAAACAGTTAAGTCATCTAATAGTAGGTATAGTATAATAGTAGGATCGTTTCGGGGGTATTGAATTAGTTTGGGTAGTGTAGAATTTTTATTGATGGTTTTCTTCATTGGTGGTCTTGCGGTGCCTGATCGATTAGAATTTGTTTGGATGTCATTTTTTAAAAATATTCAAAGCTTTTACTTAGTTAACTTTAAACTCTCATTTAAACTGACTAACCTAAATGCGTAATTATTCACTTTTTCTTTTACGTCTATGTTTCTACTTAAATCATTTCACCATTCTCCATATCCATCTTCAACTTTTTAATTTTCTTTTAAACGCTACACTGAAAAAAAAATTGTTCATAATATTGACGAATGGCGGTTGTTATTTTTTTGTCATTAATTAAATGAAATATTTCATCAATCCAATTATTCAGTGTTCATAGCCTAATTACTTCGTTCTTTAATGTAACGAATTTATGTTCATTATTATCATAGAACCCGTGAAATTTTATTTTCCATTGTTCGAACGAACATTTTCATCAGTAAGGAACTTTCTTTGAAAACCAGTGATTCTATTCCTTGATTTCATGAATAATCGTGCATAAACCACATTCAGTGTACTGATGATCATTTCTTATCCCGAAAAGTTTGTTCATCATGTTTATGGAACTTTCTTCATTGTGTCAATGACGTTATGCATCGAATCAATGACCAATTCATCATTAAATAATGAATTGTTTCATCAGCTTGACGTATGTGTTAGTGATTTAATGAACGTTTATAACCAACGAACTTTGCGAAATTAAATGAATTTTATAGTTTTGATATCGACCTATTCGCCATGCTAACGTATAGAATTCATTAAACACAACCACACTCCATATTATTGACAGTAGGTATATCGTAAATTATCCGGAAATTATATTTTGTGCTGGTGTTAAATTCAACTCTTTTTGGAAGAAATTCGGAATTCAGGTATTCATTGAGTCAAATAACTTCTTCATTTATAGTGTACAGAAAACATTGCAGAACGTGGAACACTACCCGGAAGTCATCTGTCAGCGAAGGCAACCATTGACGCTGAAATCAAACATTGCTTGAAGTGTGCTTCAAAACAGAGTTTGCAACAATCACGACATCAGGGATGAGATCAAACTTCGTATCTACAATACATTTGTAATACCAACACTTACATAAATAACTGCGAAACATGGACCACCTACAGAAAACACATAGAAAACCTAGAAAAATACCACCAGCGATGCCTGAGAAGGATCCTACGGATGGAATGGCCAGACCGAGGAACGAACATTAGTGTTTTAGAGGAGGCCAACCCAACTAACTTGGAAGCCCTTATCATCAAGCAATAATTTCGCTTGTCAGGTCACCTCATTCGCATTCCCGAAACACGTCTTCCACGACAGATTCTCTACAGTCAGCTGAAAGATGGAAAACGGAATCCAGGTCAACAAAAACGCTAAATGCCACATCGATATCAGCAACTGGGAGTCGAGTATAAATGATAGGCCCTCGTGGAGTCGAGTAGTCCATGATGATGGACCACAAACTTTTGGAGAACAGCGATGCAGACACGAGACTGAAAAGATGGAACGCAGGAAGAACCGAAAGATCAGAGGAAGAGACAATGCTGTCAGAGACCAGGTGGGCCAAGATTATGGAAGAGTGTGCGGCTCCAGAATTGGTTTAATATAGCCATCAGAACACGCACAATCGACGAAGAATAGAATAGAAGATAATCATACTTGGTATCGAGTGATTGCCTATGATGATGATGATGATTCAACATGCCTAATAAATTTGAGGGTTTAATCACAGTTCAGCTCGGGTTAACTTAAATCGAACCCATAATGAATATTCTTGTTCATGCAACTGAGCCTAGGATAATGCATTCATACGTTAAACCAATGAAACTACATACATTAAATTGAAAATTTGATTCATGACCCCAATGTTATTTGTACATTATATTGAAGAAGTCATTTCACACAGGCAACGAATTCTATACGTCAAAATTATAGAATCCTTACTTTGCGACAATGAATTCAACCGTTAAATCAATGAACCTTTGTTTCATCTATTTAACGAACAGCTTTTCATAACATTAACAAATTTGTTCACCGGCTCAATATTAATGACGAGATTCACTGGCTTAATGCACTTTTTCGTTATATTTGTGTACCTTTTTTTTTCAGTGTAGCTATTTCATTGCGGTAAGTTCCAACTTCCTGATGAACACTCCAAAACTTCTTCCATTAGGTTATGTTAGGTTTTATAGGGTTAACTCATTTAACTTAGAACACCCTGTATACCTAATATTGCATGTTTTTGAGATGTAGATAAAGAATAGCTGGAGAATTTGGATGGAAAGTATTAATTTAGTGAAATCGCTCTATTCGAGGCCAAGATTCTAGTGAGAATCTTGAGACATTCCCGGTATCGGTCTCAAAAATCAAGTCTCGGTCTTGGTCTCACCTCGATCTTAGTCTTGGTCTCACCTTCACCTCTGAGACCGACACTTCCGAGACAAGTGTATCGTGCGGTAAGTCCTTCTTTTGATGTTTCATCACATTCTTTGATCAATTTTGACAGAAGGTATATTATGTTCATCGGAAACATTGTTCTATTTGACTTGTTCTATTATGTCCTCTACTTCTCTAGTTCAATATCGGGTATTTATTCATTTATTGTCATTTTTGGTTTTTTTTTGTCTTCTCTTATAATGGTTTTAATGATTTTTTCTTCGTTTGTATATAGGTTTGAAATATAAAAGTCAGCAATAGTATAGCAACAGCAATATATAGGTTTGGCTGCCTTGACTATCTGCCTCCATCCGGGACGGTCCTGGGTCATTTCTCTCCATTCCCAGTGATCTACTCCAAGGGTGGCTAGATCCTTAATGATGTTATCTCTCCATCTAAGCCTAGGTCTTCCCAGTGGTCTTTTTCCTTGTGGCGCTTCCTCCCATACTCGTTTTATTAGGCGATCGTTTTGGCTTCTTTGTACGTTCCCTACCCATCTTAGTCTGCCAGACTTTATTTCCTGAATGATGTCAGGGCTTTGATATATTTGGGCAAGCTCTACGTTGCTTCCCATTTTATAACGGCCGGATTCAGGGTCTCGGACTGGGCCATATATTATGTGCAGGATTTTTCTCTCAAACCTTCTTAGGAGCTCCGTGTCGCGAACTGCCAGTGTCCATGTTTCACTGGCATGGGTTGCTAAACTCTGTCTAACCAAAGTTGAACGTTGAAGGTCACTTACTCATCTTTATAACCATAGAATTGACACGTTCGGACCTATTTTGGTTTGATAATCACAGTGCGCGTGCAATAAAGACAGCAGCAAAGAGCATCGTCTGTGATATATTCGAGTAAGTGACCTTCAACGTTGAACTTTGGTTAGACAGAGTTGGACAGAGTTTACTGGTCGTATTATTGTTTGGTAAATAACGGTTTTGGCTTTTCTGGTGATAAATTTTGATTTTAACAGGGTTTTGTACTGCAAATGCACATTTGTTTGCTTGTGTAATACGTTGTTTAATCTCTTCCTGTATATTATTGTCCGCCGTTATCACTGCGCCCAGGTACTTGAAGGTTCGCACATGCTCAAAATTATAGTCATCCATGGTGATGTTCTTTCTGACTCTGGTTCGCGCGGCGTTGCGTGAGACGTGCATGTATTTGGTCTTTCCTTCATTTATCCGTAGACCTATCCTCTTGTCTTCCTTTTCGATCTTTATGAAGTTTGCCTTTACACTGACCGTGCTTTCTCCTACTGCGCCTATGTCGTCCGCGTAGGCCAAAATAAGTTTGGGACCACCTGGACCAAAAACTTCTGCATTAACTGATGCTGTTCTTACCGCCTTTTCTAGTGCAAGGTTAAAAAGTACTGGCGACAACGTATCTCCCTGTTTTAGACCTCTGTTAATGTAAAATGTTTGGCTGTAATCTGCATCGATTTTGACGCGACTTTTTGCCCCCTCCAGGCACGCTCCACACAGTCGCTTGTGCGGGATTCCAAGTCCTTCCATAGCTTCCCACAACTTTACCCTCACAAAATTGTCATATGCTTGTTCAAAGTCTATGAACAAGGTATGTAAGTTTTTGTTAAACTCCCAATATTTCTCTAGAATCTGACGAATAGGGAAAAGCTGGTCAGTTGTTGACCTACCGCTTCGGAAACCGCATTGGTAGTCTCCGATAATCTCTTCGGTATATGGAGAAAGACGTTGAAGCAGAATGTTAGAGAATATTTTGTAGACGTGACTTAGTAGGGGCAGCAGGGCAATACCTCGATAGTTTTTACACTGCATTTGGTCCCCTTTTTTGTGGAGTGGGATAATAACATGTATTTGTATGGTAAGATCGTTCACTCCATGTTTTAGACTCGCTGCCAAGATATTATCTAGGCCAGTCGCGTCGCTTTGTTATTCTTAAGTTTTCTAATGGCTCTAGTTGTCTTCCCCATGGATACGGGAGGGATACTAGCGTCTGCTGTAGGAAATACACTACATTCGGGTTCTTCCTGCGACAGTCTGTTCAGTAGTTCATCAAAGTAGCCTTTCCAAGTGCCCCAGTACTTCTGCTTCGGAGCAGTAACCGAGTTTTTGTACTACTTACTGTATCATCCATTTTTCTGTTTGTTTTGTAATTTTTTAATGTTTTTTGGATTTTTTTTTGTATTCTTAGTTTGCTCTCAATGTATGTCTTACATAGTTGATTAGGATATGAAATATACTTTCGCCTTATTACCCACTGTACCCAAAAATCCACTTATTATCGTAAAAGCTTCTATACCGTCACCGTCCTATATATCTTTCTTTCCTTCATGCGATGCGTGCGTTTGTTATTACAAGCGCCCCGGATAAACTGGACAGGAGGACAATACGAATAATACGATCCATTCTGTTCCGTAGTGCCCATTGTTCCGGAGCGAACTGGGCTCCCATTGGTCGGCCGCCATGTTGGTTGTCTTTTGTGCCCGACTAGGAGGGCTTTTAGCGCCCGGAATGTCACCCAGAGAGGGTTTATTTTTTCGATGTGAAAGATGACGAGATAAGTGGAATTCGTTAAATATTTGTGCTTTAATAAAAGCAAACGCAACGTTATGAACATTAATTCACATCAATAATAATTCAAAAACATATACATAGGTACTGACTTATTAAAATACTTCAAGACAATCAGCTTCTTTCAACTTTGAACGTAATATGAATATTAAACTTAATAAAATGATGTACGGTTCAAAAATAATATTCCACACATGATTCGGCTTTATTTGATCCCCATCACCCTCATATTTGTGTTTTCTTAAGGCCTTATAGGTGATTGATATGGAAGAGCATCTAAGTAATTTCCTAAAGGAAGAATAACATTGCATATAGCTTATGCCTTGAGGGTGTTAAAGAAGCTAGAATAGGGTGCAGAGATGAAGCTTTATTTAGCTTTTATTTGCAACAACATTGAGATGCTACAAATACTGAGTAGAGATGAGAATGGGAAAATACTAAGTAGGTAAGTGGTTTCAGATTTCAATATAGGTACCTATACAGGAATAAGAAAAGGCAAAACACCTTCCTACTAAATTGATTTCTGAAGTTAGGTAGCAACTTATGTGGTTGCAGGAACATTGAAAAAGTGAATTTGAACGAATTAGGGCTTGGTTGAGAAATCGTAATTCGTCTGCAGTATTAGACCAGACTATGAGACCGATATTCTTAAGAGTAACTTTAATGATAGCTTCACCTTCCAAAATATTGAACATTCCAGTCTCCGTCCATAGAACGAAATTACTTTGCTCTAAGACATAAGAATCAACAATCAACAAATTTTAATTCTGATATAGGTATTATAAACTCGTTAATATTTTTCGACAAATTAAGTGCTATAAATCGAGTAAAATCGTAGTCTACATATCCGCCAACGGGAGGTCCGCAGCCGTATAGACTCTTGTCCGTTTTTGAGTTGACGTTGACGTTTCACATCTGTGGACATCCGAGAAGTTCTCAGCGGGACGTCTGCAGCCCCCAGGGCGTCTGTTTGTAAAATGCTAGTTGTTCAGACACTAATGTGCGGAGGACAGAAATCTTTATTATTCGTATTATTTTACAAGTGAATATTAAAAAGTAATTTACGTAAGGAATTTTGTTTTTGGTTTGCGAATTAGGTTATCATTTCTTATTTCTATGTAACATAACAATCTGGTAATGAAATCTATCTTGAAGTGTAAAAATTTAGATTTTTTAGGCCTTACATATAAGGATAGCATTATCTAGTCTGCTTTTCTTTATTACTTTATAATAGCCCGCCCCTGTAAAAGTGTTGATATCTTGTCTAGATAAAACCAGTGGGTTCCATAATTAGTTAGTTAATATTTATTTTGTTTGAGATGCGATATATTTTTGTTATTTTAACGGCTTTGTTGAGAAAACTATGTTACCGGTGCGTTGCAAAATTGAATGAATTAAAGGATAACGCACACCTAACATGGGATTTTTGGGCTCTATGGATTTTGCCCATTTTTTGATATGTTGTAGAGGATTTAATTCTGAACAACCTTTAAATGGGACGAAATCTTGTAGGTATTACGGTCTTTGAGATATGAGCGTTAAAAGATGAACTTTTTTACAACTTTTTGTGTGGAGAGTATACGAAAAACTGGTGTTTATCAGTCAAAATTTTGACAGGTCGACATATTTCACGTCACTAACAAATGTCAATATAGGCTAAGGCCAGGACCGCACTGGCGCCAATATTAATCCCAGTGCGGTCCCGGCCTTAACCTAAGTTGCCATTAATTTTTAAGTGACGTAAAATATGTGAACCTGTCAATATTTTGACTGATAAACACCAGTAGCACCAGTACCTCGTATACTCTCCACACAAAAAGTCGCAAAAAAGTTCATCTTTCAACGCTCATATCTCAAAGACCGTAATACCTACAAGATTTCGTCCCATTTAAAGGTTGTTCAGAATTAAATCCTCTACAACATATCAAAAAATGGGCAAAATCCATAGAGCCCAAAAATCCCATGTTGGGTGTGCGTTATCCTTTGGTATAAGTATTTTGGTATATCGACACTCCTTTGTAAGTTTGTAGTTTTTTTGAATGATTTGAATAATTACTGCGTGTGTATCTCCTAGATTGTATAGAATCCTCTTGTAAGGTGAAAATCTGTTCCAATATATCCGCCAAAAAAACTGCTCTAAGAACGGTTTCGGAATCAGTCTATATACAAATTTCGGATTCTGCAAACCAAACGTACCTACAGGGTGGATCATATTCGAGGAATCGGCTTATCATTAGAATCTATGAAAAAATTGAAGCCATTACCAAGTTTATGCTTCCGTTAAACCGTTTTAACCGCTAAAACGTTTTCGAACTTAAAACGTTTTATCCTGTGTTTATACTTCAATTACTGTATTCCTTTTACCCGTTGAGTTACTCGGAGCTGCTCAATGTCAAAAGCTTGAACGTTCCTTTTAAAAGTGCGTTAAGCACTCGAGTTGCTCATAGTGTATCCCCCTTTCCCCTGATGCACCAAATTCGCGGGGGGTGTAAGAAGCCCTTTAGGTAAGGACGGTAATGTTTAGAGAGTTCTCGTGCTGTCCGAATTTCAAATACCGTAACGCTATTTGACAAATATGACAGTTCTTACGGTATTAGCGTAAGCGGAGCCCGCTATCTAACGGGATTTAGCGGATGCCTTACCGTAACGCTATGCTACGTCAAAATTTTCAAAACTAGTTTACGTTCCATTTCCGTCTGCAAGAACAGCAACTTCTAATAATTCCTCCATAAAAAAAAAACAAGGAAAAATAATCAAACTCAGAATAATCTTCAGGATAAATAATAAGTTAGAAAACAAGCAAAAAAAAGTTGGGTTAGATCACTCAACTTAGCTGTCAAAATGAAAACAGAATAAGGGCGGCTTCTCATGAGCGTAATTTTACATTAGAGAGATATCGGTAAAACAGATAGCGCGTATGGGCGGGAATAACGTCAGGAGTTATTTTTTTAAAGTAAAGCGGTATCATACTTTCAAATTAGAGTTATCGGAAAACAGTTTAACGTAAAATTTGCCTGTTCGCATTCGTTATTTTAAAACCGTAGTCTAACTTGTACCTTGTTTTGATTTGATTTGTGTTGTCTGTTGTTCATGGTCAGGGACAGAGGATTTGCTTTTTTACTATTTTTTGAACAATCCATATTCACTTGAATACAGCAAAAATAATAAAATAAACAATAAACATAACATAACCTATTATTCCACGGCGTTATTTTTAGACGTTATTCGAAATAGCGCCTAACGTAAATGCTGGGTAAATTACGTTAAGCGGTAACGTTATTTTAGTACGTAGTGTTAAAAATCGAATCGCGCATAGGTTTAATGTCAAAATAACGTTGGCGCTAATACTGCATGACACTATTTGGGTTACCGATATCTCTCTATTTATGGCGTGACAGCGTACCTAAATGCAGAATTCTGATTGGCTAAAATCCCGCCATATTGGATACGCTGACACTCTGCCGCAGATGCGCCAAAAGTTGAGCAAAGTTCAACTTTTCGCGTAAAAATTCAGCGTTTTTAGAGGTTAAGGTTGCAACCGTTTCGTTTTCTTGATTTTTGTGATTTACTGTCCATATTTGTAACTATTTTTGGAACTAGAGCAAAAACAAATACAAATTTGTACAATCAAAATTGAAAGAAATATTTCAAAATTTAGGAAAAAAATATAATTTTGACATACGCGGCGGCGTAAATTCGCCACTCCATGTGAATGTTGCGCCAAAATTCACGTATTCAGCATTTGCGCCAGTTATGTCAAGTTTACGCTCATGAAAAGCCGGCCTAAGGGATTGGAGGATTTTTGCGTATTCGTGTACGAGAACCTTAGACGAGAACTATGAAATACCATGTAAAATACCGTATTGTTAGCGGTACCGTATTAGCGTAGCGTATGAGGCACGAGAACTCTATTATTAAAAAATAATGATAAAATCTGAATTGTGTGTTTTGGAGTGACTCCGAGGAGCTCGTTCGGTGTTACTCGATGTACCTATAAAAGAAACACAAGTATATGGGGCTGTGCCCGAAACTGTTTTCAAATGTCATAACAAGCAGTGCTGACACTCCAGTAAAACGGTTTGAGATGTTTACGCAGTATTTAAACCGTTTTCAGGTCAAAACGAAATAATGTCATTATGGTAAAAACACATTTAAAATCAAAACAGTTTAACGGGAAGCATAAACATGGTACATGATGGTGGCCACAAGAAGAAACGTCAGATCATAGATACGTCAGATTTCAAATTCATTTGTAGAAAGGGAAAAAGTGTAAGGAACAGAATCTTAACGTTTTGAGCTTAGTTTACAGAGTGAGCTGAACTCAGCCTTAAAAAGAGGGTCAGGTCTGTAATTAAAAAAATTATGTAATTCGAGAGCCTGGAATAAATAAATAATACATGAAATTTCAGGGCCTGAAATCACAAAAAAATAATAAAAAATCAAGAATTTAGAATTTTCGCGCCATTAGTTTCCTGTCAAACTTATGCCAGTTATTTGTTGACAGTTGTGAAGTAAAATTTGTTCAACTTACAAAAATGGAACAAAAAACGCTCCAGGGGCGGGATTCTCATCCTCTAGTCGCAACCTATCGTCCCGACTCACTCGTAGAAAAGCAATGGGATAGTCTGGACGATAGTGCGACTAGAGGATGAGAATCCCCCACCTGAACAAGATAAATGGTGAAAATTCACTGCAAATATGGAATAGGAGCAAACAAATTTTCCCAGGTTCCTTGGAGCAAAATTAAGCATTTTAACTAATTCATGGCGCTCTAGATCAAAAAGTAAAAATTTAAATAATTTGAAGATGAAATGTCAAAAAGTGACAAATGAGGTGTCATTGTACTCGTCATGTAGTTTTATATTGAAATAAGGGAAAATATACCTGGCGTCTTATTTAAAATAAGAAAGGTACGGTCACTTCCGGTCAAACCGGAAGTGATAATAAATAATCGAATACGTCAAATAATGCACATCCGGGTAATAAATAAACACAAATTTCATTTGCTTATTTGGAAAAATAAAAAGGTTATAGGGGTGAGCGGGTTTTCAAAAACACCCGGTACAACATTGTACATGAAATATGTCAAAAATTTTCCGCAGAATCCATGAATGTCATAATATACAGGGTGATCCATTTGAAAAAACAAAGTTGATAGCAGCGGAGATATTTTTGAGACATCCTGTATAATAAAAAATATATCAAAAAATTCCAAACAAAAAAAGAAAATTGACGTGTCTGAGCTATTTTTCAAAAATTCTACCGTTTCCAAAATAATGGATTTATCCGTTATTTTACGGACACACGTATGCATAAAGCAAAAATCAGTGCAATCATAACCTGTGGTGCTTTACCTGTTCGTGGAATTAATCCACTCGCTCCTTCGTCGCTCGTGAATCAACATTTTCCACTCACAGGCAAAGCATCTTTTTACCGTCTTGTATAATAAATAACTATGACTAGGAAACACTAACAGTCAGAAAACCAGTTTCAACCAATGAAATTCACTCTGACTGCTTTGTGATTTCTGCACAAACAGACCTAGGCATTACAAAACCACTAAAACGAGAAAATGTTTGGGGTTTCCACGATTATTTTTAGCCATGAGTCTTTTATGCTTACACACGATAAATGAAACTTTAAATTACACTTATAACACTTGATAAACTTCGAATTTACGATAAAATAAATTGTCAGCACAAACTCAACTATCATCTGTATCGGCGACCATTTTGAAAATCAGGAATGCAGGTGACGTCACAGCACTTGTAAACTAATTCAGCCGATTGAGCAATCCTGTAGAGTTTACGATTCTTGGATATGACTCAAAAGAACAACTTAAGCTATCTAAATCAAGAAAAAAAATCTAAGATCTCTCGTGAAAACCGCAGTCCTATATTCAAATAGTTCCCAAGATAATCCCTCATGAAGATAAATTATGCTGGAACTTGTGACGTCACACCGGCTAACCGCCAAAATCACAGTATTCTATTTTTGTTCAGTCGTCAGTGAACCGTGCGTTATACTTTAAGTGGTTAGTGGTTGCAATTCGCTCTAAGTGAGATTGTTGAATCTTGTTTTGGAAAACTTTACACGTATTTTAACTGTGCCTCCGAAGCCGTCGTCACTTTAAACCGCCCTATCTCGAAAACAGTTCATCGCAGCAAGATGCGGTTTAAATAATTATTCTTAGATTTATTTTTTGAACTAACTTTCATTTTTGGTTCACGCCCCCTTTAAGCCTAACTCCAGCCAAGGTAAACATTGCAACTGGATACGTTTACCCTGAAGTTAAAACCAACCCAGAGGTGACTTGCTATTGAGAAACCGACCCTTAAAGTTTGAATTTTTCAACGTTTCCGTGTGTCATAATACGGCCACGTAAACCAATTAGAGTTGCAGATAGACACAGAAATCCAATAAAAACAACCATAAATTACAGAAACATAAATTTTTCTGTTAGATATTTGTGATAAACTATACTGGTATGAATCGTTAAAACTGGCTTCGAGCCAATTTTTAGCGATTGACCGATCGGTCATCTTGACAGATAAACCATTAATTAGGCGTCATTTGTCAACCAATTGGTCTTAACTGACGTTAAATGCATTGCTTATCTGTCAAGATGACCGACTGGTCAGTAGCTTAGGGTCGGTTTCTCCATAGCGAGTCACCTCCGGGTTTGCTTCAACTCCAGGGTAAACGTGTCCAGTTGCAATGTTTACCCTGGAGTCATGCCCAACCCGGGGGTGACTTGCTATTAGTTGTATCCCTTTTACACCTAGGAAGAGCTCCGAGGCGTAACCCGCTTATTCCTTTCGAAAAGTACCTATTTGTTGCACAAAGCTCAAGCCCGAATCACTTCAAATCGGGGACTATCGCCGGAGCGAGAGTAGCTCTAGTGTTCTAAACTCTTGAAAGGAATACAATTGAGTAACCCGCCCTAAAAATTAGCTCGAAACTATTGATGGTCGGAACCGAATAGAAATATTTCTTTTTTAGAACCCGAACCATGAAACCGATGTTTGTCATGAAGCTGTCAACCGCAACTGAAACGGAACCGATATTTCATTTCGGTCCGGGTTCCTGATTTAATACAAAAATGGAACAATAAACGCTCCAGAACAAGAAAAATGGTGAAAATTCAGTGCAAATATGGAATAATAGGGTTGAAGCAAAAGGCCTGTTTGCTTGCAAAGGCTTCAAACAATTTATTTTCTTACTTGTGCTGCGATCTAGTGTTCAGAACTGTAACTTTGTGATTAGAAGTGTGCGCGAACCTCGTAATTTTCTATCCCAAGTTATAATCCTACTCCGGAGTAGGATTATCTTTGTTCTAGTGCAGCTTCATTTTAATGTATAGTGCTGCCATCTAGCCGTGTAAGCGCAAAATAACGTAGCGACAATTGGATTTTTAGCTGCAGAATTCTATGAAAAAGGCAAAATACGCAAAAGGCCTGTCATAACATAACCATAACCTCAAACCAAAAATAGATTTTCAAAAAAAATTAAAAAATTTAAAAGAAAATGAAAAATCAACTTTATAATGTTTAGGACCATTCGTTTGCCATTAAATTTAATTTTAGGACGTTACATAACAAGAGCCCAAGCCACCTGCAGCCTTAATGGGGCCCCCAGTAACCTGATACAGAGCCTACAATCTACAAGCTTCAAAAATGTTGCCTTCCAAAAGGTAATACATACGTTTGGTAATAAATTATTGACTTTTTAAAATATTGCACAATGTTTCAGCAACTGAAAATTATAAACAAAGAATACGCTGCAGTTTGGGCATTAGTGCACCGGTCTGGGCTCAAAGATGTTGTCCAATTGCTACCCCATTTGGGCGGCTTCACGTATTTCAGCCAAACGTCGAATCGGCCTCAGAAACCTAGTGGACCTATAAAACCCCCTGATCCTGATAAACCAGGTAAGAATTTATTCAGTATAATAATACAAAAAAAAAATAGGGAAATTTATTTCAGAAAAAGATAACGATGATGAAGATAAAGACAAACTTTCCACCTTGTTAGCCAAAGCCCTAATATGGATGTTGACAGCCTACATATTTATTGCAATAATTTCTTTAATGTTTCCAAGCACTAATGCTCCTGAGGCAAGTGAAATTTAGGAAAAATATATGCGTGAAAATTAATTAAACTCTTCAGGTAGTTCGTTATGTATCTTGGAATGAATTTCTCTATCAAATGTTGGCCAAAGGAGAAGTGGAACAACTTATTGTCAGGCCTGATATTGATATTGTTACAATTATATTGCATGAAGGTGCTGTTATTAAAGGGAGAAGGGTAAAACTATTCAAAAGATATGACAATCTCTAATATATTTTGTTACAGTCTGATCTTCGTACTTATCACATGAACATAGCAGATGTAGGCAAATTCGAAGAAAAACTTAGAGAAGCTGAAAGAAGACTGGGCATAAAGGATGGTGTCCCTGTAACATATGAAAGAGGCACAGATTCTGCAGGAAAACTACTAATTTCTGTAGCTTTCTTTGGAGCCCTATTATGGTGGCTGGCCAAGAACAAAGCTATTAGAACCCCGATTAATATGGATATGTTTGTGAGAACAAATTATCCTTTATTGAATTAATTTTGATACATTTATATTGCAGAGCCAAATGACTAGAGCAAAATTCACCCTAATAGATCCTATAATGGGACAAGGCAAAGGTGTACTTTTTAGTGATGTGGCTGGGTTAAGAGAAGCCAAACAAGAAGTTAAAGAGTTTGTGGATTATTTGAAAAGGCCTGAACATTATAAGGCTTTGGGAGCTAAAGTACCTAAAGGAGCACTTTTATTAGGTAAGAATAATTTGTGATAAGATCTGTATAATACACAGATCTAGTTGAAGCCTTTGATAAGGTGGAGTGGTAAATAAAAAGTTCCAGAATTTTTCTTTCAGTGACAACATAACTGATTATCTAGTTTCTTATCTTGGTACTAGATTTTAATTTGTTAAATTTTACAATGCTTACGTATGTAGCTGCCCCTGGTATAGTCTATCGTTTCTCAAATGAGACAAGGCAAAAATTGGGGTCTCCTCAAATTATCGTATTGCCCGTTAAAATTATTATACTATTATTAGGAAATAGTATATTACAATTCGAGACGGGAAATGCTTCATTACTGGTCGAGAGGTTTTATACCTCGAGACAGCAATGAAGTTTCCTGTCGAGGGTTGTATACTATTTTATTTTTAACCATAATTTCTTGAAAAAAAAAATTCGGGGCAACCAAATGAGGTCGGCAAATGAAGAGGAAAATGAGAACGGGAAATATTTCCCTGCTCCATTTTCCGTCCGTGGACGGGAAATGAGGACGGAAAAAATTTCCCGTCCTCACTTCCCGTCCTGGGACAGGTAATGGAGCAGAAAAATGAAAAGACAGAAATGTGACATTTTCAAATTTTTGAGAAGTCAGTAATGACAACATTTCATACCGGGTGACAATGAAACTACTACCCACGGCGGCATTTCTTAACGGCTCAAGATAGAAATATGCAATTTCGTATGTCGACAGGGTTGAAAATTTTGAACAATTTTAATATAAAAACAATTGAATATCTTTTCCGGTTTCACCGGAAATGGCCTTGACTTTGTTATTTCAAATGGGACACCATGTATATTATATTTTTTTTTGACTCTCTCAACAATTCTAAATAACTTTTGTATTACATACCCTATGTCAAAACTTGATAGTTTTTGAAATAGAGTGGCTCAAAAATATATCGTAATCCCTATTTATTTGTATTTTATGCAAAAACTGAGTATGCCAGAACAAAAAAAATCATGGTTATTTGCTCCTTATTCAAAGAGGTATCCGATAAATAATTAAAGAGAAGAATTAATGCAAGTTAAGAAAAACGCGTTTTTCGAAAATGAATGTTTCAGTTTTTGATCGGACCCTGTACGAAACTGGTTCATCTTATGGAAATGAAACTTCCACTACCCAATCCTACTTTTTTAACCTTTATTCAAATATGACAAATTCAACCTTCATAGATACCTGCAAAATTAAAAATTTGAAAACCCATTCTCAAGTTGTCACTTCACTCATTTAATTACATATACTTACGTACATTGCGGCTCTATTTCAAAAACTATCAATTTTTAACATGGGGTATTCATACAAAAATTATTTAGAATTGTTCAAAGAGTCCAAAAAAAAGATAATATACAGGGTGTCCCATTTGAAATAACAAAGTCAAGGCCATTTCCGGTAAAACCGGAAAAGATATTCAATTGTTTTTATATTAAAATTGTTCACAATTTTCAACCCTATCAACAAACCGAGTTGCATATTTCTATCTCGAGCCGTTAAGAAATGGCGCCATGGGTAGTAGTTTCATTGTCACCCGGTATATGGTTAAAAATAAAATATATTGAGCGTGCCCGTATACATTGGATGCGAATCCACTTGCGAACAACGCATATTACTGGTTGTTTTATACAGTCAACGTTGACTCCAGGAATATCTTATTGGTTAGAATTTTTAGCGGCGTATTTCTTTGAAAAGGCGGCTTCTTTGGCGGCATATTTCTTTGTAGCGGCCGCCGTTTGCGAATCAGTTTCGTGTGGAAAGACAGTGCAGTAGATAGTTTTTATAAATTTGATTCCTATTGGAGTTGTATCGTGCCTCATGTTTTATTTTATATAAAACTTTTTTAATAAATTTCCCTTACTCCGCCGGTGCTTCATAAAGAAAACGCCGACGGCCAAAGAAATATTATTTTTTTTACTGTCTCATTTGACTATCGATAGACTATACTTCAGGGCTCAAATTTTGGCCTGCTTTTGTTGTTCTGATCATTAATGATATATCTCAAAATGTATAAGGCATTCACAATTCTTACTTTTTGCGGATGATCCTAAAATCTTTGCTGCTGGTAGAAAAATTGATGATTGAATATTATTGCACAAAGATGTAGATTCAATCTCAACCGATATCTCACAAGGAGTACACAACTACACAATTTGTGATATCAGGTTGAGCAGAGGAGGAAATGTTGCAATTGGATGTATTGTTCTCAAAAAAATCCTAATTTTGGAAATTATTTTATTTTATTTTTCAACGGGCAGCTGCCAATATAATGAAAGTTAACAATAATAACAATACTTAAAACTTAATCAAGACCTAACCCAAGTAAAACAAATCCAATTTATCCTTGAGCTGGATAACAAACAGTAAACACCCATGAACAACAACATAATAATTCTAAAAACTACGGATTCAATTTGAGGCAATAAGAGTAAAGCCCGCACCTCACATGTGCACGCTTAAGACTTTAAGAGTACCAGAAAGGAAAGATAATACTGTTTTAATGAATTTAGTTACATATAAAAGCTCACAGACAGCCCCTCCTTAAATATTTTTTAGGTTTGAAAACAATCTAAATCTTCTGAAAGTTTATTAGCTAGTCTAGCTGATCTAGGTACGAACGAGTTATGACCATAGTTGGTGCGATGGGAATCAACTTGAAAGGAATGGTTTAGTCTGGTTTGGCGAGAGAGAGCATGAAGCCCAATTTTATTTGTGAGCTCAAGGCCATGGAAGTTTGAGTGTTGTAAATTATAAAAAATAGAAAGATATCTGTGCATACAACGAACCTGAAGGGATGTAATTCGAAGGGAGTTTTCCAATTCAGGGTAATTTATGTTATTGATTCTATGATGTTCCTTGAATGCTATGTACCTCAAAAACTTATGCTGTACCCTCTCGATAGCCAGTATATGGACATTATAAGAGGGAGACCACACACAAGAACAATAATTCAAAGGTGATCGCACCAGGGAACAGAAAGCATTTTGATGGAAGGGGTATTTAGGAAGTCCTTAGTACAGCGTTTGATGAAGCCCAATACTTGAATTGATTTAGAAACAACTGATGATAAGTGTTGTGTGTAAGTTAGGTGGCTGTCAACCAACACTCCCAAATCTTTTATTTGAGAAGCCAGCAATTTTATATTATAATTTTGATGGATGGGATTTCTTTCACGACTGAAGATCATTAATTGGCATTTATTAATATTTAGTTCCATTTCATTAGGATCGCACCACTGAGATAAACGATCTAAATCATATTGAAGTTGGTCACAGTCATTCTGATTTTGGATTTTCATGTAGAATTTTAGATCATCAGCAAATAATAAGAAAAATGCGAACGTAAAATAGAATGCAATAATATTTACAGTAGGTGTCCTAGATGTGACCCGAGATGTAAACCTTGCGGAACACCTGATGGAACTTTAATTTCGGTGGACTGAAAGTTGTGGATGCGTACAATTTGTGTTGTATCTGCAAGGTATGATGTTAACCATTCTAAAAGCTCTTCCAGTGTGTCTAAATTCATTGATTAGGATTTTATGGTTTACTCTTGTTGGACGCTTTCGTGAAGTCTGTGTATGTATATGTCATGCACATGGGACCCTTCTTCCAATAAATTCAAGGGAAAATTTGTAAATGTAAACAAGTTCAACTCAGTGGAGTGGTGGGGGAGAAATCCAAATTGCTGGTTGATGAAACAATTCTTCAGACTAGCAGACAAATAGTCACAGACTTAGCTTCAAAAACTTCTGGAATACAACTCAAAATACTGAGCTGTAATTATTGACCTGAAAGTTGTCACCTGATGAAGCTTATTTTCTAGTAGGTTGGGAAAATTACAGATTTTAGGGAAATATTGGAGAGAATTTCATACATCTGTCAAAACTGGTATTCCAACAATAAATTGACATGTTTTGATTGTTGATTTGAACCAATCAGATTGTAATTACGCGATAATTTGCACTAGTGCAAATTATCAGATAATTGCATACTAACTGGTGCGAAAACTTGTGTTTTGACATTTTTTGACAAAAAATTTAAATTTTTGATTTATGAAATTCTCTCATTAAATACAACTCGTGCGATGGAAATATATTTATAATTTTCGACAAATTTGCACTCATGCGTTTTTAACTGAAAATGCATTCGGGCAAATTTCCCAAAAATTATCAATAATTTCCATTGCACTAGTTATATTATTATTGATAATATGAAGTAGTCTTGAAAAGATGAAAGTACAAAATTTATTAAGGTTTGGTGGGAGACCATCCTTTATTTATATCCAAACTTGATAACCTTTCATAAATTGATGAGATCCGTATATTAAAATGGGAAAGATTGATGTCACTAAAAGGTAGAGAGTGATTCAGGGTACAGTCCTTGACACTATATATTTTTGAGAAGTATTCAGCAAACAAATTGACAATATCCTCTTGCACAGAACAACTTACATCATCAAAGTGCATGACTGATGGTATATAGCTTTTTTCCTTTCTGCCATACAATTATGTATAGAACTGATGTGCAGATGGCATGAGAAGATGGCATGAGAAGGATTTCTATTTTCATAACATGTAACAGCTTTACTAACCTAAATATGTTTTGATTTTCAAACATATTAGCTCTGTTCCAACAGACATGAGAATGTAATATCAATTACTGATGTACCTGATTTGTTAAATGGATTAGGTGAACCTTAATGTACAGGGTTATTGGTTATAAATGTCACCCCCCTCTATCTTTTTTATTTGACATTTTAGAAAAAAGTGTCCCAAATAAAAAATGTATGGTTGAAATTAATTTTTTTGAAAAACTCACTTTTGCATATACAGGGTGTTCCAAAAAAGCTGGTCGTTCTCCAACTTTCTTATTTTAAATTGAATACCCTATACATTATTCAATATTTGGATTCTAAGTCAAATTCTGAGCAGATTTCATGTGATATACCCTATACCTAAGTTCAACGGTTTTGGAAATATTGACAGTTGAAAATTGACTTTTTTGCAAATTTGACAGGCTGTAAAACCTAAACGGTTAACTTTTGAACAAAACCGATCTTACATTTTTTTCTAAGATTTTCACAAGTTATAATTTGACACCAACATTGAATTTAACCGAATATTAAGTTTAATTGGAATTTTCAATCATGGATTAAATTCAAAGTTGTCAAATATTGGTGTCAGCTGATAGTTTATAAAAATCTAAGAAAAAAATGTAAGATCGGTTTTGCTATAAAATTAACCGTTTAGGATTTACAGCCTGTCAAAGTTGCAAAAAAGTCAATTTTCAACTGTCAATATTTCCAAAACAGTTGAACTTAGGTATAGAGTATATCACATGAAATCTGCTCAGAATTTTACGTAGAATCCGAATATCTAATAATAAACAGGGTGTTCTATTTGAAATAAGAAATTTGGAGCACGACCAGCTTTTCTGAAACACCCTGTATATGTGAAAGTGAGTTTTTCAAAAAATTTAATTTCAACCATAAAACTTTTATTTGGGACATTTTTTTCTAAAATGTCAAATAAAGAAGATAGAGGGGGTGACATTTATAACCAATAACCCTGTACCTGATAATAGGCATAGAGATATAAGCAATAATAAAGTTCATATTCATTTTATTTGAGATATTTATGTTATTCAACTTGTTCATTTCAGGTCCTCCAGGATGTGGTAAAACACTTTTAGCTAAAGCAGTAGCAACCGAAGCAAACGTACCATTTTTATCAATGAACGGATCAGAATTTATTGAAATGATTGGTGGATTGGGAGCTGCAAGAGTGCGAGATCTTTTTGGCGAAGCTCGTAAACGAGCCCCTTGCATAATCTACATTGACGAAATTGACGCTGTAGGCAAAAAAAGAAGTGGAAATTTAAGCTCTGGGGCTAGTGGAGAGAGTGAACAAACCCTAAATCAACTCTTAGTGGAAATGGACGGTATGGCCAGCAAAGAGAATGTCATAATGCTGGCCTCGACCAACAGAGCAGATGTTTTGGACAAAGCCCTTTTGCGTCCTGGCAGATTCGATCGACACATTTTAATAGACTACCCTGACCTTATTGAGCGCAAAGAAATCTTCGAACAACATCTAAAAGGCATCACTCTAGAGCATGCTCCTAATTTATACTCTAAAAGATTGGCCTTTTTGACACCAGGATTTAGTGGAGCTGATATTGCAAATGTATGCAACGAAGCCGCTCTACACGCGGCAAGATTCAAACAAAAACAAGTTACAGGAAGTAATTTAGAGTATGCAGTTGAAAGACTTGTTGGCGGCACTGAAAAAAGATCGCACTCGATGTCTCCTCAAGAAAAACGTATTGTAGCATACCACGAATCTGGCCACGCCTTAGTCGGTTGGATGTTAAAACATACTGACGCTCTTTTAAAAGTCACCATAGTGCCAAGAACCAGTTTGGCACTTGGATTTGCCCAGTACATACCGAAAGACCAGAAACTTTATACTAAAGAGGAACTTTTTGACAGGATGTGCATGACTTTGGGAGGCAGAGTAGCTGAAGCTTTGACTTTCAATAAAATCACAACCGGGGCACAGAATGATTTGGAAAAAGTTACTAAAATGGCCTATGCTAATGTTAAAGAGTATGGCATGAATGAGTTTGTTGGTTTGGTAAGCTTTCCTGAACAAGAAACAAAAGAATTAGGTAAGTGTTTATATGGAGAAGTGTTTTTTTTTTTTTTTTAAATTTAAATTGATTTTTATTATATAGGGAGGAGGCCTTATAGCAAAAAATTCGCTAGCCTGATAGACATTGAATCGAGAAAACTTGTTGGTAAAGCTTATCAAAGTACAGAAGAGGTTTTAAAGAAGCATAAAGACAAACTTCAGTTGGTAAGTTGAATGTTTTAGGCTTCAATGCACTTAAGTTTTGTTTTCCAGCTGGCAGAAACTTTATTGAAACAAGAAACACTCAATTACGCAGATGTAGAAAAACTATTAGGTCCTCCACCTTATGGCGAGAAAAAGTTAATTGATCCTGCGGAGTTTGAAGAAAATATCAGAAAAGATGCGGGAGATGTTAGTTCAAATGATGAAACATCAAAACCTATAGCCACGTGATTTGTAGTTAGACTATGGATAATGTAGATAATATTGTTTGTTAATTTTAAAAAAAAAGAGTTTTTTTTTTGAGATTGTTTTTATGTTTTCAAAGTATAAAATGCAGTAGGTTGTCTAGGAATGTTTGAACTATGCAGGTTTTAACAGGTATTTTCAAGTGTATGGCTTCATACTATTGGGCCTGTGTTGAAAATGATGCTGCAAAAGATATCACTTGTAAGTGCTAGATGAGACAAAAAAATGTAGATTCAAAGAAAACTTCAACCTAGGGATCACAAATCTGTGGGGAAGATCTAAGAGAACCATTTGATGAAGTTGATATTGCGTCAAACAATATTACATAAACATAACAAACATAAATTCTGGAAGGCAGACTATGACAGCAATAATGTTCATATTAATAACATGCTTGCAGGCACAAATATTGACAATATGGAATTCAGTGAATTTGAAGGCATAGTGAAGGAAACCATTGAAACCTATGTCCCACTCAAACCTAAGCTTCTGAATCATAAAAATAACATGGTTAAATAATGCAATAATTTAGAAAAAACGAACACTTTGGGATAAATACGCCAAGAACGAAACAGCAGATAGTTACAATTTGTACAGAACTCAAAATAACAGCTTAAAGAACACAATCAAAGCATCCAGGATAGAATACGAAAATGGTCTCTTAGTCTCTTGGAAAACAGAGACGAGAAACAGTTTTCTATGTGAAGGTATACACCAGGGAAAACTTAGTAAATTTTCCATCGCTATTGCAGAATACTAGATCTATTGAGCATTAACAACCAAAGATGTCACTGAGGAAAAGGTTATTCACGCAATCTCTACTCTGAAAAGAGAATCTAGTCCAGTCCTGGATGAAATACCAGCAATATTTTTAATAAATTGCCAAAGGACGTTGGCTCCAGTGATAACCGGCCTCTTGCAGTCACTAATCACTCAGCAAACTGCCACAGGTATGGTCTCGAGCATACGTAGTGCCAGTCTACGAAAAAGGAGACAAGCTCAACCCTGGAAATTACAGACCAATTAGCCTTACCCGTAACCTCTGCAAGATCACGAAAAAAAATAATAGTTCAGGAAATTACATCTATCCGTTATAAAAAGAAGACCGTCCCACTCACCCAACACGGTTTTCTTCCTCAACGATTAACCACAACCACCCTACTCACCTGCATAAATTCATGAACGAAAAAAGTGGCCATCCGGTGGATGTACTGTACCTAGACTATGAGAAGGCATTTGACAAAGTGGCATTCAAGAGGTTATTATTCAAACTAAAACACTTTGGAATCAGGGGTGAGCTTCTTGGATGGATAGGCAGTTTTCTACAAAACCGAACTTTCAAGTGAGAGCAAATGGGCATTACTCTAATGAATACAAGGTCCTTGGTAGGGTGCCACAGGGATCGGTGTTGGGGCCACTGCTGTTTACTCTATACATCAGCTATCTTATTCTCTTATACCGACTAACATCATTTTTATGCCGATGACACAAAAATATACTGCAATCCATGCTTGGAGCATCACAACCCTCTAAACCACCTAAAACACTCGAGAAATGGATCAGCGAATGGCAGTTAGCACTCAACCCCGACAAGTACACTGTACTGCACATTGGCTCTAGGAATTCAAACACACCTTACAGCTTGAACGGCACTATCGTGAAGACTGTCACTGAGCAAAAAGATCTGGGTGTCATTATCTCAAATCACCTAAAATGGGAAACCAATATTTTTTCAGTTGTGAAGAAGACAAACTCTTTTGTATACCTTTCAGTGACTGGTCCATCCCCATGAATAGCTGAATATATAAAACATATATCAGACCTAAATTGGAGCCCATACCTGGTTAAGGACATTGAGATCTTGGAAAGAGTCCAGCGTAGAGCGACAAAACTCCCCTCTGAAATCAGAAATCTCTCATACGAAGAAAGACTATTATAAGATACGACGTAACAACTCTAAAAGCTAGACGAGAGAGAGGGAACTTAATCGAGACGAACAAAAATTAAGTAGCTGGATAAGGAGAGATGCTCGAAGCTAATCAGAATTTTTTTTCTGACGAATAGGGTAGTCATCACTGGAACGCTCTTCAGGAAAGCACAGTCAGTGCTCCTACAAAGGACGCATTCAAAAACAGACTTGACCGGGACCTGGGCTGGGATCGCGACAAGTAGAATTCTACTTTTATGACGTCAGGTTGCCTAACAACCATCATTATCGCCTGTACTGTACGCGATAAATAGGTTTCGAGTGACGTCATGAAAGTAGAATTATATTCGTTGTGATCCCAGCTTTGGAGAGAGGTAGACTGAATTTTGCACATAACATGTGACGCATGTGACACGTGACTCATAACTCATAACAGTGAAAATAAGGCAATACAGCAGTAGTCTCATCGGCGTTGCCGCTTACTGCTGCTCAAACCTATAATAATAATAATGATAATAATAAAAGGGGTAGGATGCACCCCTCCTATTCAATTCCTACTTGCACCTCCTAGCTTGGTCGACTCCGGTAACTTTTGCTTCTCATTTTTGAGATCGGGTAACCAACCCCGATAGAAAGAATTTAGGTCAAAGGCTAACGCAAGAGGAAGAAACAACCACATTTAATAGACCTGGGAAATGTGAGAATATAAGTAATGCTTACAAAAATAATAAACATGCCTCGGAAAAAGCCCTTGGTGATGGGTCTAAACCAATGGAAAGGACTGATCAGTCCCTAGCAAATGGAAGTGGAGCAAATAGCGCTCCTTTGCGAAATGGTACTACAGGGTCTGGCACTAACACAGTGGGTAGAAGAACAGGACAAATAAGAAAAAAGGAAGATACCGCAAGTAAGGAAGGCCAAATATTTATAAGATCGAAAACAATTGGTGACAGGAGTTGCCTCTTTAGAGCGGTCCGTCTGTACCTGGATGGCTCTCAGGACACCCACGCCTAACCTCTAGGAAAAGGCCGTGAAATACATATACCGAAACTTGGACAAGGTTCAAGAATTCATATTGGTCAACGATGAAAATCTTAGAAACAAGAATCAATACTGTACTTACATGAATAAAGAAACGACTTATGGAACAAGTCTAGAAATACTAGCTTTATCAGAAATATACAAAGTAACATTCTGTATATACTCATCAGAAAACAGGCCTACTAGCAACGTAGAGTTTTGTTCAAGTAGTCAACCTACCAGGATCTCCAAAAGAAATTTTAAAAAGAGTATCTATCTTTTATTGCTAGGAGATCCAGAGAATGGGCATTTTGAACTTTTAAATCCGGTAGAGGCCCCTAGCCATCCGATACTTGGAAACCCTAAGAACGCAGTCCAAGCAATAATATCCCCAGAAACAACCAGCGA
Source organism: Ceutorhynchus assimilis (assembly GCA_917834065.1). NCBI lineage: Eukaryota > Metazoa > Arthropoda > Insecta > Coleoptera > Curculionidae > Ceutorhynchus > Ceutorhynchus assimilis. The sequence goes on from OU892282.1 coordinate 36,643,982, forward strand.
ACCAACGGATAGTACCTAAACCCAGAAGACAGTCTGAAAATGGCCTACCTGATGAAGATCAGTCGAAACATAACACTAATAAAAGACAAAAATGGACGACTGAACAATATCTAGAAGTTATGCGGTGCTATTATGAGGCGGAACAAAATAAAACTGACGGTGGAATCAGGGCCGGCCCTACCATAAGGCGAATGGAGCGAGCGCTCCAGGCGCCAGACCTCGAGGAGCGCCTCCGACCTGTTCCTTGGTGAAAAAAAAAAGAGAAAAATATGTTTCTGAAATCTGTTTAATCCGAACGATATTTTTGCATTACAGCCTATAGCCTAATTTTTGATTTTTTCCCTTGAATCTGGAATACTTTGGGAAATGTAAATTTTTTTCATATATCCAGGAGCCTTTTAGCTTAAACATACCAAATTTTGAGTCGAAAAAAACCAAAGATGGCAGAGTTGCGATTTTTTTAATTCAAAAGCCCCACTGAGTGATATTTTTGCATTACAGCCTATGGCCTGATTTCTGATTTTTTTCCTGGAAATCTGGGAAACCTGAAGGAGCCAAATATTTTTTGGCTTATTGAGGAAGCTTTTAATTTCAACATATTAAAATTTTATTGAAAAATAGTTCAGGATAACGGAGCTATGATTTTTACAAATAAATAGACACACTTAGGGCGGGTATTATAAAACTACTCTGAGAGTTAACTTCTGGAATTACATGTAATTCAAAAAGTTAACTTTAAGTTAACTGTCAAAGCAGTTTTATAATACCCGCCCTTAGTGATATCTTTGCCATAGCCCGATAGCCTCATTCATGATTTTGTTTTCTAAAAATTCTGGAAACCTAGATCAACCAATTCTTTTTTATTTACTAAGGAAGCTTCAACATATTGAAATTTTATGGAGAAATAGTCCAGGATAACGGAGCTATGATTTTTACAATCAGATAGACACACTGCTCTGAATCCTGTCTTCGCTTTTCGATATTCTGCTATTCTGCTTGCGAGCAAAAGGGTGGTGAGTCTGTGATAAGACAGCAGCCGAAACCCAGCCACCGACATTAGAACGGTAATTTCCAGTTGATCAATTCATTTGTCAAGTAGAATAAATGTTCAACTTATTGAAAAATAGGTGGACAACTGGAAATTACTGGTTATGGAACGGTTCTCGTGTCGGTTCGAACTGAGCTAACATATGCAGCAAGAATCAGCAAACGCGCGCCAGCGCCGGCTGTCGGGCTCAGTTTGTGCATATGACGTGACAGTGCTAAGAGTAGGAATTTTATATCACAGTATCTTCGCAATGGTTGGTCGTAAACTAGTGCGGTTTGAAAATTTGTTCTAAGATTTTTTTTTTCTAAAACTTATTTTTGGGTCACACCCCGTTTAAGATTATCGAATGCAATAATTTAATTTGTTTTTAATTCGAATAATACTTGGAAGAAAAAATACCTAAATTATTTTTTGAAGTATTTCTACATGAATGTCATTTCAAGTACCTACGCAAGTTTAAGTAAATACTAGCTTGACTCTGACTTTCGTGGAATTTGGTACTTGTACTTGAATTTGGGAAATTCAAGTCAATTTACTTGACATTTTAAGTTTAGAACTCTGATCGTAGGATAGAGTACACGATTCACATTTACTTAATAGACCTATCTCGCATGATTAGAAAAAGAGAGCTCAATAGACCTATCTCGCATGATTAGAAAAAGAGAACTTAATTGTAATAATTACAAGTTAGAAAGCAATAAAAGATGACATGCGCGCGCAACTCGTAGGCTGCAGTGTAGCCAGATTGTATTGTTGCACAACAAATGTAGACAATACAAATCGAACATTATAACATTAAAGAAGTAATATAGTGTCAGTGTTTTACAACGCCTTAAATCAGACAAAAAAGAGCTTTAAAGTGGATGAACATCGTTTGCACTTTTATTTTGATAAATGTTTCATCCGACAACATCGCTCATGAGATTGCAAAGGAATATATCAAGTATAATCTAAAATAACCTTAAACGAAACTGCGGTGAGTTCAAGTAATATGTGATGTATTAGTTTGCTCTTTGTCAAATTACACGTTACAAAGAAAGAAGGAACGATTCATTCTGAACTGGCCCTTGAATAAGAATATGACGCAAGCCTGTCACAAACTTGCTCCTCATTGGACGCTCACCTGCAGCCTACAAGCGACGCGCGCAGTCCAGGTAATAGGAGATCGGTCTATTAGGGGCGCCAAAGTCAGACCTCGCTCCATCCTAAAAGTAACCTCGGGCCGGCACTGGGTGGAATCACTAAAGGAACATACGCACAATATAGAGAGAAAGAAACCCATATATATTTCCTAATTTGAACCCATTGACATTAGCACCAAAGGAGATTTATAGTCAGAGAGCGCAAGGTACCTGAAACACAATTAAAACTATTACGAGAAAGTATAGGCAGCGAAGTGGAATGTCAAAATACAAGGATGGTTCCTGTAGTGATTAGAGCATTAGGTACCTTCACAAAAGAACTGGAGCAAAGAACAAGTGAAATACTAGGTCGTCCCTCATCTATGATGCTACAAAAAATTGCTTTCTTAGGCACTGCACACATCCTAAGAAAAGTGTTAGAATAAACTGATAGGTTCCTTTGAACTCTTGCTGAGCTCTTAACCTATCAAGAAATACCGATTTTCATAGAGAAATTGAGAATAATGATAATAATATTAGTAATAATAATTTATTTCTTTCTCCGCCACTGATGTCATAAAATTCAACTCAATGCCAATAAAAGCCCTTTTTTTTGTATTGTTTCAAAACGATAATAGCTTTGTCTTCTACATGGGCAGATAAAAGTCAAATGCCGCTCTTCTCCGAGAATGACTTCATTCATAGGGCCCTATCATTATCGATTACCCCTCTTCAAGAGTGTCTAATTAGGCACTTCCTGCCTCTAGCTTGACTTCCAAGTACCTTTTACCCCGAACAAAACAAGTATGGTACCTGTCTAGGGAAAAATGTGTGATTTATAACGGCTAGGGTTTAGCGCCAAGAATTTAAAGAGGTGCTGAGGAATTTTGAGAAAGAATATGAGTCATGGATATACAATTTACCATTTGGGACAATTTATATGTAGATACTAAAAATGGTAAATTACTATAAAAAATATACTTAATCAAAATCATTTCCCTATTGCTTATTGCTCTCACTTGTAAAACCTAAATGGTTCTTGTGTTAATTGAATCGACACCCAAATATTATCCGATTGTAAATATTAGCTCATCACCACTAGCAAGGTGGTACCTACTATCTTGTAGGTACCGACTGGGACAATATCCCGAGAACTTCTTTGGTGGTCGCCATCGGGTCTCACAGAGTGCATTCCTGAAATTTTTAATGATGCTGGCCCATCTCTGTGACTATAGCCTTTGAAACAGAGGCGGAGGAGAACAAAAGGATTGTTTGTTTTTTTTTTAATGCATTATTTATTCATAATCAATTAACCTTGACTTTTTAGTACCTAATAAAAATTAAACTACAATATTCAGGCTTATATATCCTCGGATATATAATTTTCTGTTATTTTAACAGCAACGTTAAGTTATTTGTCACTGTTTATTCTACGCGTAAAAATAGAGACAAATATAGATTTCGAGCTATAACACAACTGTTAAAATAACAGGAGAGGATACATCATAGGCCTGATTGTCACATTGCTATAAAACTTCAAGTCTAGGTGACAATACAGGTTGTATTTGTATCAGCACCAAAGAGTCTGGTCACAGGTATGTGGACGGAATTATGCACTTGTAGTTTTCAGAGGCGAATTCAGGAATTATGCTTCATCCTTGTTTTACCTTCCTATTCTTCCATCTTTAAACGTAATAGTACTTTCTCAAAATCCGTCCCTGTAATCGTACCCAACTGAAATACCGTACACCAGACGACTACCTAAGTTTAAGTCGACCGCCTGCGGCCGCCCAAAGCACAAATGAGGAAACCTGAATTCGAAAACACTCAGTCTAGCATTCACTCTCAGCCTTGCCTCAGCAAATCTTGCTTGAGAAAAATTATAGTGTTTTTTGTGCGTTTCTAGTGTGCAATCTGGTGTTTACATTACAAACAAGGAATACAGGATATTTGAAGCAGCAGGAAGCGGATCTCTAAAGGTGAGTTTTCACTTGTGTGTAGGTATATTATTTTAATTTAATTAATGCGGCAGGTGTATAAGATGCGTGATGCTTAGAGAATACTAATTAGGATATTATAATAATACTAGGAGCGTGTTAAGAATGTTTGTGGATGGTGCAATTGGTTAATTAATGAAGATTGTCCGTTTTTTTTTAAAGGGCCCACGCTGCTGGCTTCAATTTATAAAATAATGCGTTTGTGTAAATGGGAAAATTAACTTTTTGATAATTAACAGATGGATGTAAGGGGTTTTGTAACAAATAAAATGGGAAAAAGTTTTATTTACTTTTGTAACCAGATTATTCTTTATGAGCAACATCACTTTAAAAAAAAATTGGCAACCTATACAGAAAATGCACTCACTGTCACATCATACAGAAAAACCTGCATATGTCCTGCATCAGGTGAATGGATGAACTTTAAACTATTCACTATGAGAATTCAACATTGAATGAATATATTCTTCAATAGAAATGGTGTGGCGGAAAACTGGATTATAGAAGAAAGTTGAGATGAGTGAAAAATTGTGATTTATTCAGTTTCTAAAGTAAAAATAAACTATCGGGTATTGTCTAATCTTTGTTACGTTTTCCACCAATTTACACACTCCAAGGTTTCCACTCTTTTTGAGGTCTTCTACAGGAGTTTCCATGCGGATCTTTACTCAAGTTTACTAACTTTACCTTTCAGGTTTTTCCGTTGAAATTGCCTAAGCCCCTTGAGGTATCAGGCTTCTACTGACATTATTTTCACTAATTTTCTTTTCAGTGGTCCACCAATTGAAATACCACAAAAACTTTCGAGAACACTTTCGAGTTGCTCATATTGTTCTGAAGTTAACAAAATTTTGAAGCTTAAAGAGGCTTTCAGCTTGTGTGATTTGAAAGTATTTTGAAGTTGTTTCACAGAGTTTGCGGACGTTTTTGAAGGCCTAAAAATTAGTTTTTTAAGAGCCAAATATAAGATTTTTCATTGTTCCAGATCTTAAAATATGATTCAAAAGCTTCAAGTTCATTGTCGAGTTTCTCAAACAGATTTGAATCAAAAATTTGGGGTTTGAGAATACCACAAGTTGTTCACAGTGTTTGAAACTGTTCACTCTTTGATAACCGAAAAATAGTTTTTTGAGAAGTCAAAAACAAGATTTTCCAGGGTTTCCGAGAATGTTTCACTTAATAAAATGCAGTTCAGGAGTTTCAAGGTAATTTTTGAGTCACTGACCATGATTTGACTGGGAGAATCGTGTTTTGAGAAAAACACAAACTAACATCGTAGTTTTCGAAGTATTTTCAAGGGGTTCACAGTGCTTGAAGCTGTTCACAGTCTTTGGTAGCTGGAAAATATTTTTCGGAGAAGTCAAAAACAAGATTTTTGAGTGTTCCCAAGAATATTCCATATACAAGATATAGAACCTATTCAAATTAATAAGTTAAATTTTGTCGATCAGCCCTTTTATCAGGGAAATATAGACAAAGAAATGATGATAAACTCAAAGCCAATCTAAAAAATATTAACTTAAACCGTAATCGGGAAGAAAAAGAACGAACTCGTAAACTTTATTTTGAATTTAGAGATATTTTTCATAGTGGAGACATTCCTTCAAGCTTTACAAATGCAATTAAACACGAAATTGAATTGACTGATGAATCTCCAATTCATGCAAAAATTTACAAATAAAGTAAAAGATACTCGGAAGTACAGAAGTATATAAAGAGGATCGAGGTTAAACTACCAAGTTCCAAATTACTATCTCAGAATATTATAAGAAACTCGGAGAACTGGGGAAAACAAAAATGGCGTATGGTCATTGATTACAAAACTAAACGATAAAACAATAGATGCAAAATTTTAGATAAATTGGTTAAAGCTTTACTATATTAGATCTTGTTAATGGCTTTTACCAAATTCAAATGATGAATGAATCAGATATTCCAAAAACAGCTTTTAGCACATTATAAATTCTCGAGCATGCCCTTTGGCTCAAAAAAGGCCCCGTCTACTTTTCAAGGAGTCACGAACAACATTTTACGAGGATTACCAAACGAAATTTGTTTTGTCCATCTAGATGACCAAATTAAAAAAAAAATTACAAGATTACGAGCTGACATCGTAAGTTTCAAAGTATTTTCGAGTTGTTCACAGTGTTTGAAGCTGTTCACAGTTTTTGAATAGAAGCATCATGTTTTGAGAAAGACACAAGGTTACATTGCAATTTTCAAAGTACTTTTAAGTTGTTCACAGTGCTTGAAGCTGGTTTACAGCCTCCGGTAGCTAAGAAATAGTTTTTTCTACAACTGTCAAAAAATGATGATGTTCGCACACTCATGACAGTTTGCGAAGTGACACTTTTTTTCTCAGGTATTGATTTTTTAACGTTCGCACACTAGTGCGCGAAATAGCTAGTAGCATTTCGCGCACTAGATACAAAAATAACTATTTTGAGAAGTCAAAAACAAGATTTTTCAGTATTTCCAAGAATGTTCCACTAAATGAAATGCAATTCAAGAGCTTCAAGGCATTTTTGAGTTGTTAAAGATGATTAAAATAGAAGAATCGTGTTTTGAGAAGTCGCTTACATTGTAATTTTCGAAGTATTTTCAAGAAGGTGTTGACAGTGCTTGAAGCTGTTCACAGTCTCTGGTAGCTGGAAAATAGTTTTTGGAGAATTCAAAAATAAGATTTTTGAGTTGCTGACCATGATTTGATCGGAAGAATCGTGTTTTGAGAAAGACACAAGCTTACATTGTAATTTTCAAAGTATTTTCAAGGTGCTCACAGTGTTTGAAGCTGTTCACAGTCTTCAGTAGCTGGAAATAATTTTCTAGTGAAAAAATAAAATTTTTCAGTGTTTCCTAGAATGTTCCACATAATAAAATGCAATTCAAGAGTTTCAAGTTAATTTTTGAGTTGCTGACCATGACTGGAAGAATCGTGTTTTGAGAAAGACACAGGCTTTCATTGTAATTCTCAAAGAATTTTCAAGGTGTTCACAGTGTTTGAAGCTGTTCACAGTCTTCGGTAGCTGGAAAGTAGTGTTTTGGGAAGTTAAAAACAAGATTTTTCAGTGTAGTGATGCCACGAGACGAGACTTTAACGTTGGTCTCGTCTCGTCTCGATACTTCGAGACGAGACCGAGACTTAGTCTCGGTCTAGACTACCAAAGTCTCGTCCCGTCTGGTCTCGAGTTATACAGGGTATCCAAAAAATAGCGTCAAAACTCTTCACTACCTACGTGGTGAAGGACCCTTCAAGGAACCCAAGAAAATGATTTAAAAAATCTGGTGGAGTTTTTGAGAAAGTTATTTGCATTTTAATATTTGTCAGAATATGGTAATTTGTCACAGAATTTAATCAAATACATTTCGTTTTACGAGGGTTTATACTTTTGACATCGATGACGTCATAACTTGCAAAAAAAGGGTTGTCGTAGATTTTTTCATGACATTCAATTTTTTTTACAAATTGAAATGAATGACATGAAAAATTCGAAGGTGACTAAAAAATGTTGTCAGACCAATTTTTACTGAAATTTAAAATTTTGATGATGTTTTTAAAGGTTAACGATAAAGAACCCCGCAATATTTGAATGGAAATTAGTCACCCGTGATATTTGGATGAAATTTAAATATGTTATTGGGGAAGCAACATTTTTTACCTTGGGCGGAACCCTAACCTTGTATATATGACAGGCGGTGTCAGCTCTCAAATATTGGAATGTAATGTTTAGAAGCAGAGTAACTATGGCAGATTTTGATAAAGTGAATATAGATTGTTGACCAAGATAATCGAAAATTCTCAACCATTTTGACATCTGTCAAACCCCTGCCAAACGGCAGCACACATATTTTTCAGCTTTCATTTCATGATAATGTGTCATTTGACATTTTTAACTTATGTAAATTCTGAGTACAAAAATTGAAAAAAATTACAGAACTGTCAAAACTTGTCATTTGTTTTAGTAGACAAAAAGATTCCAGTCTGGTTCTTGTTCGTTTTAAGGTAGTTTATTGGTGATAAAACATTAAACAAACAACAAAGCTCATAGACATCAAATTTGACAGCTATCAAAATCTGAAATCTACTTCTAAAGTTTTTCATGCTTCATCATAAATAAGCATAACTCATAATCAACTAAGATTAGATTTTTCTACAATTAAAGCTATTGTCAACTGTCAAAATTTGATATCTATGAGCTTTGTTTAATGTTTTATCACCAATAAACTACCTTGAAACGAAAAAGAACCAGATTGGAATCATCTATTTTTCTACGAAAACAAATGACAGGTTTTAACAGTTCTATTTTTTAAAAATGTCGAATGACACATCATGAAATATTGAAAACTGAAAAATATGAATGCTGCCATTTGGCAGGGGTTGACATTTTTCGATTTACCTTGGTCCACTTCGTAGAAATCGATATTTACTTCATCAAAATCTGTCACAGTTAGGTTCTCTGTTTCTGAATACATTCCAATATTTGACAGCTGACACCGCCTCACCTGTCAATTGTCATACATACAACATTGCGCCCAGGGTAAAAAAAGAATCTCCTACTACATAGTGGAGAGATTTTACGCTATTTTCCTGACACCCTCATCATGTATTTATGGTTTTTATTTTTATATTATAACGGTACCTAGTCCAAACTCCAAACTGCCACAGTAAAAAAGCAGGTATGAGAAAATAATCACCCTGTATTTTTCTTGTGAATGAATGGGATCCTTTCTACATACTTTATCTTCAGATCTAACTTCCAGTTTAGCCGAAAGTTCTTAAGCTTCAAACATTTTTTTAAATTGATCTCACTTCTGGCTAAACCGAAATTGGAATCTGGAAATAACGTGTAGCTACACTTTGTTTCACAGGGTTTATACTTTTGACATAATTTGCCTTCCTTTTTTAACAAATGGAAATTGAGTGAAACAAATCAATGATGTCAAAAACGCGTTTCTTAAACCAGAAGTCATAGTCTAGGAGGCAGTGACGATTTTCGGTAAGTACTTATTTTCCCAGTCACGAAACATGAATAGAATTGTAGGGTCAGTAATTCTAAGCAAAATTCATATATATTTAGGGGGGGGTTTTCCGATGGGTTGTGGCGGAAAATGCGTCAGAACATACGAAGCCAGGGTCCTTTTTTTTCAAGTGATAAAAATATTTCTACAAGTAAGAGGTATACTGAAATTACATAAAAAATTAGTCTGGCTAATCTGTGAATATGGATAATATGTCTGGCAAGTGGAAACTTGAAAAATTTTCAACAAAAAAATTTCCCTAATTTTCGCAGTCATGAAAATTTATCTGATGATGGCCTATATTATAATGTCAGCTTAAAATACAATCTGGCTAATATGGAACACCCCCAAGGCCTTGCCAGATTTGTCGAATTATCGCAGGCGCGCTAAATTCGATTCGATTATACAGGTTATTAGTGTCACATGTACGTACATGTTATATTTGTTTCATCCACCCCTACGAAAATACATTTTTTTATCTTGCATAGGCGAGCGAAAACGCAATTGAAACATGCTAGTATAATAGTCACTTCTACTTTCGCATGCCTATTCAAGATAAAAATTAGTTATTTTTATATCCAGTGCGCGAAATGCTTGGAATGTAGATAACTATTGACGAATTCATTAATTTTAATAAAAATGCAAAAAGACTCTATTTTGCATGGTATTTTGAGTAATGTACCTACGTATCTACCAAAATCTGGTTAAGGAAAAATCTCGGGAAAAATATATAACTATATTTATTCAAACATACTTAATAATCAATATTTAAATGATGAATAGAAAATTTAATTAAAATTAATCATCTTTATCAATTTCTTCTTCGTCATCGCTATCATTATCATCATAATATCACTATCATCATAATAATAATAATAATAATAATAATAAATGTCTTTTATTGTTGCATGTATACAAAATAATATTCATATCATCAAATACTGGTCGAACTGACAGTTCGTGATTGTATGTGACAGCCAGACGTGTATTTCCTGTAAAACTAAAGTATAATCTATCGTATGACAAATTCTCAAACTTGGGAAAATAAGGGCAAATATTTTCTATTTTCCCGATTTTGAACATGCCGCCAGACTCATTTGCCAATTCCGTGAAGCTGCCAGACTTTAATTTTAATTACAGTTAATGATAGTATCAATTTATATGCTAAATTTCAAGCTTGGAAAAATAAGGGTAACCGATCCGCAAAATCGGTTAAATTTTTGAATCCGAAAATTTTTAGCCAGACTCACATTCCGTGACTTAAGATAAGCCAGACTGCTATTCTCATATACTTTATGTTCTATTTTAGTAAATGTGGAATATTTATGACTAGGAAAATAAGTGCACTTGTATTTTCAATTCATCTTGTAAACCCATCCAAAAATTTCAGCCAGACTAGAAAATTATTGTGTTGTGTGACTAAGAAAACAAACTATTTAATATGCACCAACTAGGAAAATAAGTGCTAAAAAATTTCACTGCCTCCTGGACTATCATGTTTTATTTTGTTAAAAAAATTGAATGGGTCACATGAATTAGTAGGCTATGGTCCAAATATAACCAAACGTTAACCAGTGACCGAATCGGTTGACAGATGGTTACTGAAAATTCTGATTACGTAATCTACGACAACCTTTTTTTTTTTCAAGTTATGACGTCGTTGATGTCAAAAGTATAAACCCTCGTGAAAACGAACTTCATGTAGAAATCATCCCATTAATATTGTTAGATAGTATAAAAATGTACGAAAAAAATGCAGGGTGATTCTTTTTTCAAAGACTTTTTTATCGACATTTTTTTTTTTAATTTGACATAAAAAAAATTTCTGCTTTCATATTTGAATAGCCCAGGAATAATACAATAAAAGAGCTATGAAAGAAAAATTTTGATTGTAATCTCGAGACTCGAGAGTCTCGCCGGGTCTGGTCTCGTCTCGAAAAGTCGAGACGAGAGGAGACGAGACGAGACCAGTCTCGAGTCTCGCGGCATCACTATAACATTGTAATTTTCACAGTATTTTCAAGGTGTTTACAGTGTTTGAAGCTGTTCACAGTCTTCAGTAGCTGAGAAATAGTTTTTTGAGAACTCAAAAACAAGATTTTTCAGTGTTTCCAAGAATGTTCCACATAATAAAATGCAATTCAAGAGTTTCAAGGTAATTTTTTTTTTGCTGACCATGATTTAACTGTAAAAATCGTGTTTTGAGAAAGACACAAACTGACATCGTAATTTTCAAAGTATTTTCAAGGTGTTCACATTATTTGAAGCTGTTCACAGTCTTGGGTAGCTAGCTGAGAAATAGTTTTTGGAGGAGTTAAAAACAAGATTTTTCAGTGTTTCCAAGAATAATACACATAAGGAAATGCAATTTACAAGCTTCGAGGTCATTTTTGAGTTACTCATCATGATTTGACTGGAAGAATCGTGTTTTGACAAAGACACAAGCTTATACATTGCAATTTTCAAAGTACCTACTTTCAAGCTGTTCGCAGTGCTTGAAGCTGTTTACAGTCTCCGGTAGCTGAGAAATAGATTTTGAGAAGTCGAGCCCAATATTTTTCAGTGTTTCCAAAAATGTTTCACATAATAAAATGCAATTCAAAAGTTTCAAGGTAATTTTTGAGTTGCTAACCATGATTTGACTGGAAAAATCGTGTTTCGAGAAAGACACAAGCTAACATCGTAATTTTCAAAGTATTTTTTAAAGTGTTCACAGTGCTTTGAAGCTGTTCACACTGTTTGGTAGCTGCAAAATAGTTGTTGGAGAAGTCAAAAACAAGATTTTTCAGTGTTTCCAAGAATGTTCCACAAAATGGAATGAGAGTCAAGAGCTTCAAGGCATTTTGGAGTTGCCAACGATGATTTGAATAGAAGAATCGTGTTTCGAGAAAGACACAAGCTAACATTGTAATTTTCAAAGTATTTTCAAGTTGTTCACAGTGTTTGAAGCTGTTCACAGTCTTTCGTAACTTGTAAATAGTTTTTGGAGAAGTCAAAAACAAGATTTTTCAGTGTTTCCAAGAATGTTCCACATAATAAAATCCAATTCAAGAGATTCAAGGTAATTTTTGAGTTGCTGACCATGATTTGACTGGGAGAATCGTGTTTTGAGAAAGACACAAGCTAACATCGTAATTTTCAAAGTATTTTCAAGGTGTTCACAGTGTTTGAAGCTGTTCACAGGCTTCGGTAGCTGAGAAATTGTTTTTGGAGAAGTCAAAAACAAAATTTTTCAGTGTTTCCAATAATGTTCCACAAACTGAAATGCAGTTCAAGAGCTTCAAGGCATTTTTGAATTGCTCACGATGATTTGAGTACAAGAATCGTGTTTTGAGAAAGACACAAGCTTACATTGCAATTTTTAAAGTATTTTCAAGTTGTTGACAGTGTTTTGTTTGAACAATATTTTTCAGTGTTTCCAGGAATGTTCTACATAATAAAGTGCATTTCAGGAGCTACAAGGTCATTTTTGAGTTGCTAACAATGATCTGAATCAAAAATGCCTGTTTTTAGAACAACACAAGCTTCAATTCTTGTCAATGTTAGAAACAAGATTTTTCAGTTTTTCATATTAAAATGTGATTCAAGAGCTCCAAGCAAATCATGTTTTGGGAACAGCAAAAAAACATCGTAGTTTAAAAATGAACTTTTCCAAGTTGCTCATAGTTTTTGAAGCTATTCAGCTTGCTTTGAAGCTAAAAATCAATGCTTTCGAAAACCGAGAACAGGAGGACAATTTTTATCAAATTTGCCAGAGTTCTTTGGAATATTAGAAAATCCAGGAAACAAGATATAAAACCAATTTCTCCTGTGTCAACAATCATTTCAATATTGCTTCTGTGCTGGCTAACTAGCGTAAAAATAGTTTCACATCCGTTCAAAATAATGTTTATTTGTTTTTTATATACTTACACTACGCCAGTGGCGGTGTGGGAAAATTCATTCTATTACAAGTGCGCACTTTTTTTTTCCTTAATAGTATTACTCGTTATGCAATACCGCTATGTCTCATCAACATAAATATTTTTCAGCTTCAGCATGCTTTATTTGTGGACTCCTATTGTGGTCGCACTATTCTTGATCAGTACCAGCTTCACACCGGTAGAAGGCTGTAATGAAGCTGTTTGCGGAAGCGTAGTCAGCAAATGCCTCCTCACAAAAGCTTGCAATTGCGATTTCAATTTCGACAATTGCACTTGCTGCAAGGATTGCTTGAATTGCTTGGGATATTTATATAACGATTGCTGTTCTTGCGTGGGTAAGTAGTAAAGCTATTTTAAATCAAAATGTTTAATAAATTATGTGGGTGTCAATGAAAACATTTTTCGAATTCCTGAATCAATGATGCACAGCTTAAACGCTAATTGAACTTTTCTTAGAATCATGTTTATACATAAATAAATAAACGATTTGTTAATTGATGTGTTTTAGACATGTGTCCAAAACCAAATTCAACCAGCAGTCCTTTAAGCAAAAAATCCCATGTTGAAGACTTCCAGGAAACAGTTCCAGGCCTATTTAGTGCCCTAACCGAAGCCCCAGACAGCTACAGCCGTTGGAACAGCACTACTTTTCCCATTGACATAGATATTAGTCAGTACGCTAACAAAAAAGAAGTAAAACTATTGATGCGTAAGTATACCTTTAATTTTAATTATGTTTTTATTAAAATTTTGTTTCAGAACAGAATAATAATAATGCCGAACAACAAGTAATACCAGAAAAACCCAACCCTAACATTTACACGGTTAATTGCACCGTTGCGTTTTGGTCACAGTGCATGAGCTGGACAAAATGTAAAAGTAGCTGTCAAAGCATGGGGGCTTCTAGCTATAGATGGTTCCACGACGGGTGTTGTGAATGTGTCGGCGACAGATGCATTAACTATGGAATTAATGAAAGCCGGTAATAATAATAAAACATCAATAAGGCAGGAATTATTTTGGGATTTTATTTCAGATGTGGTGGTTGTCCAATAGATGATTTGACACAGGAAAACACTATTGATGACGATGACGAGTTGGATTATGGAGAAAATGACGAGGATGATGAATTTAACGATTAGTTTTTAAATGAGCAAAAAATCAAAATCTCTGTTTCTGTTATCTATATACAAGATATTTAACAGATTTGATAGATAAATTCCCTTCTTAAAGACTGCAGGCTGTATATTTAAAATATACAGACTTTTTAGTCAATTGAGCCATATTTTATTTATTTATTAGTAGCATTTTTTTAAAACCAAAATTTATTTTTGTAAAAGCACAGCTTTTAAGTTGACTTACATACAATGCATTTCTCGTTACAGTTTAGGTTTAAGGTGAATCATTCTAGCCGGAATTCTTTGTAAAGATGTGTTGAGATTATTTGCACATAAGCAATTGACAATAAATTAGCATAATTCTTAGGCACTAGCAATTCTTGAAGGATATTTTCTCTAGTGCCATCTTTATGGTAGGTATTCATGACCTATTTGTTTCAAGTGCACATTTAAAATGCATCAATGATTGCCCAATAGGTCCAAAAATATGTTTAAAATAATTTAAATTGTATGTAAATATTTGTATGTATATTTTTGTACAAAAGAACCAAGTGATTAATAAATTAAATAATAAATAGCTTCAAGTTGCAATAATAATTATTGTTATATAAGTTGGAGGCTAATAATAAATAAGGCAATAAAAATCATTAAATTTCTTTTATTATTGGATTATTACATTCACCTTAAATTAACGTAGAATCCATCTACAAATACCGCTGAGTAGAATAGAAAACCTTCGTCCAGCAAAGGGGGTACATAGAGTAAAGCCGTTCTTAATTCTTACATGACTAGAACTAATGGGACAATAAGCAACAAATAGACATAAAAATAAAGATTGTCAAAATTATTCAGGGACTTCATTACATAATTTTTTGGCCCAATTATCACATCGAGAATACATTTGAGTAATATCTGAGAATATTCTATTAAGCGGACATCAATAAGACCCAGGAAAAAGCAGGAGAAAGTGCAAACTAGCTTGAATCATGCGATTTTGTTTGTTGCAGTATTGCTAGTTTGCACTTGCATTCAGTGGTCAAAGTGAGACTATCTTGTCATTTAGGAGAACGTGCACACTTTCAATGTAAATTTGTAAATACATAAACAAATCATATTTCCATCCAACACTTTTCTTTTAAGTTGCCATGTAGTTTGATTTATTGTCTCAAGTAAAATCTATTTCACAAAGCTGGAAAACAAAATAATGAATGTACTTATAGCTCATAGGTTGCTGACAATGAAAATTATAGGGTGAATATTGTTGTCGGCTCTTACACTAAACAATCCGTAGATACAACGCGCCCTCTCTTATAATAGGAGGGAAATCTACATTTTCCCAACAATAAATTGAGCAAACTCAAGAACTGAGATACCACGATTATTGAAATTCTGTGGCGGCTTCTCTATACTTTGGCTGCAAACCATAGAAAATTCCAGTAAAACTATAAACACAATAATTTTCAAAATCTCTTAAAAACTAATAAGACCAGTAGTAAGCAAACTTGTGATAATTTGGTAAGAGTAACTTCAATATTTTTCATATTGGCTGAACAGAAGATGTTTTGCCTTTTTTTTTTTGGCTCATAGAACATACCCCCCGTCATTATTTCTCACTTCAACCACTGCCTGCAACACCAAATAATATTTGATTTTTTCTCAATCAAATTTTTGATATGCCTAAATTTAATAATATATTATTCATGCATCTGACCTGCAAATCCAATATCAGTCTATATAGGTTTTGGGAATGTGCTAAAACCGCTACGTTCAGTCGGAGGGTCATCAGTATCACTATCTTCTTGCGGTTCCTGACTTTCAGGAAGCCTAATAAAAGGTAGATGCTCACTTCCGCTCCACATTGAGTATAAATTCGTATGTAAACGTATGGCGTCCTAAAAAGCAATTTTCATTTCCCAATAGGCAATAAGTACTATAGAAACTTACAGGTCCACTTCCTTCACTTGTAGAGCCTCTTTCTGAACCACTGGCGGTGGATCTGCTATGAATAGACAAACAAGAAGATGAATCAGTAGAAGAGCTACTTTTTCTCGAAGTCAATGGCAAGCCAGATGGAAAAATATCAAAGTGTTCAGTTACAGACATGCCACTGGCGTGAGGGACATCAACTGACTGCCAATTTCCTCTAAAAAAAAACATTCAAATAAACTTACAACCCCAAAAAAAAATCTAGATTGCCACCTTTGTGAAGGAAACATCCTTCTATGCATCCGATCTTCGTGAGTTTCCCCCCACACATAAGAATGGCCGGGTATAGAAGTAGTAGGAATAGATGACCTACTAGGACGACAAGACAGCAACTGGATAGCTTCAGATAGCCCTTCAACGCTGGGCAGCACTCCTGTTGCTTGTGCAGTTGTTGAAGGTTGAGATGCAACTGATTCAGGTGTAGTACTGCGGCTTCTCTCTTGAGAACTGCCAGGCCCTCCGCTTGGCACTGACAGTTTGGTTTGATTTCCTGGTCGTGTTGGCACGGTGGAACCTTCGATCATCCAGGCAGTGTCCCAGGGCATTGACCATCTTCTAGCTGTTGCCTCAGGATTAGGTCCTAATAAACCTAGACAAGGAAAAGTAGCTTAAAACTTCAGAGTGCGCCTCTGACTTGAATCATTTGAGTTAAGCTCAATGAAGTCAAGTCAAGTGAGATTTAAGTTTGATTGAAATGTAGATTTTGTGAACTATTCTACAAAGTGAAAAAATGAAGGCTGTACGAGGGGTCAACCACTCACAAAAAAACGTACAGTGATTTCCAGTTTCTGGGAATACTTCTCTTTGGACAGTTTACCCCTCGTATTTCCCGGTATTTCCAAGTAAGGTCAACTTGGTTAACTGACGCAGCGAGGTAACTGGGCCATATGCCAGTTTTTGGCTTATTATTGAAATTTGAATTTCCCATGCATAAAAATTTGTTACAAGTGTGTCTCATTCATACCCTGCATGTAGCAGAAAGAACGACGCCGGATTAGTTTCTGAGAAAAACATTGAAATTTGTTACTTTTACAAAGTGTATAATAGCAAGTGACAGAAGTTTGGATTTCGATCAATGGTTAGTGAGTGATTACAGTTGCATTGAGCATGTTCAACTATGAGAGAAAGATGTTGTGAATGTGAGCCAGGTTTGTTCTTGGCTCAGAATTTCGAGTAATGGAAACAGCTTGGGTTCCAGTTGCTCCGGTAAAAATACATACAGAAGCAAATGGAACATATATAATGTGGCCAACTGGAACATGTCTTCCGTTCCACCAGAAATTAACATTGTATTGTCATATTCTCAATTGTCCTAGAGCAAATATCGTCAGGAATTATAACCATAGAACCTCCTAAAGTGCGGATGGGTGAAGATACACCAAGTTGGTCCTCAAAAACCAATTGAAGATGTCCAAAATGCTAAGAGAACAATATGGTGCTGCCATTTTCTATGACATCCCAAGATCCACAATAAGACTCTTTGTATTTGGAACAAGAAGAAAAGGTATATTGTCGGTGGGAGGATAAGGTGGTGGAGGAATATATGAATGAAGTAGAAGAAGAACTGTCAACTGTGCTGAACACCATGAAAAATGGATTACTTACAAAGAAAATAGGTTTTTCTACTACCGTGCGTAAAGTACTCACTTTACGCACTATTCAGAAGACGTAAAATTTCTCTTCACGCACTAGTGCGTAAAGTAGTTCACTTCACACACTAGTGCGTAAAGTAATGTCAATGACAGATGTCAACCTGTCAAATTACTATTTTTCTGGTAAATTACTTCACGCACTAGTGCGTAAAGTGAAAATACTTTACGCACTAGTGCGTAAAATTTGTCTAAATTTATTTTTTTACACATATTTGATTAAAAGTAGAAAAAATTTTGTATGCAATACGTGCGTAAAGCACCCTTTTTTCACTCATGTGATTGTCGCACTCGCCTTCGGCTCGTGCGTCAAAAAAGGTTCACTTTACACACTTATTGCATAAATAACTATTATTATTCTATTTTATCATCATTATTATTATGTGAATGCATAAGAAAATAGGGGTCACTGTTTCAGTTGCCTCAAAATTAGGGTAAGTGGAACAACAGTTGACCGGAAAAAAATTGGAATACTGTGAAACACTGAACCAGAACAAACCAGAACGAACATAGAAATTTGCAAATACTTCCATGTACATATTTCCAAATTATTTCCATGTACTTCCAGAGTATTCCCATATACTTTCAGCATATTCCCAAGGATTTCCAAGTATTCCTAGGTATTTCCAAAGTGTTCCTAGTAGAGTGCACATGTTCCATAAGTTTTTTTACCCCTCGGGTATCTGAAGGATGTAGACAGCTTAGAAGATGGGGTGTCAATATATTAGGAAACATTGAGGGAAACATTGTGGGAAGCACCCTGTATGGGTTGTAACTATGCGGACACTTATATCTTCCACCATTTTGCGGCAAAACGGTTAAAGATATCAAAATGCAGTTTGAACCAATGAAGATTTCATGAAATTTGAGACTCAGAGTGGAAGGTGAATTATTTTGTTGTGTTGTGACTGACTCAGAAATTGATGTTTCATATTGAAAGTGCCCAAATTGGCCCACCTGTATAAACTTTCAGCTCTTGAATAAACTTTTTCATTACCTTATCCAGAGATTTTTGTGTCTGTATCAATCTAGGTAAAAGGTTTCCCGAGAGGTTTCTACTTCAAACTCCTGGCTGAAACTTTCAGTGAATCTTATCTTACTAGAGGACTACAATCCCTGAAAATTTTAGCCTATTTGGACTAGTTCCAGAGATAAAACCGCGTTAAAAACAATGTCGGGTAAATTTTTCAATTTTTCTAAAGCTCTGAAGGAAGGGGTATCAAAAATTACTCCTGGTTGTAGGAATTTCTTGTTTTTGCAATTTTTACAGGAATTAAACAAATCAATACAAGACGTGTCAAAACAAAGAATGGTAAAAAATAGACTACGCATAATAAATAATAAAACACAATTTCATGATTTTATTAATATACAATTACCTTCAGCTCCACTGACATCAGTAGCAGCAGCTTCAGACCACCTCCGGGGCCCGCCCAAAGGAAACAAAGGAAAATGAAGTGGCGATCTTTGACCTCCACGACCTGGAAACGGTAATTTCATTGTGTGCAGCTGCCCTGGAGTAGGAAATGGACCTAAAAACCATCAAAACACTCAATATAATCAAAATTTAATAACCATTATCTACCTCTCAAAGTTTCCAATGGTCCAGGTCCAGCAAAACTATGTATAGGACTCGGACCCCTGGGCTCTTGATAAGGTGACGAACCCCTGGCTTCGGCCATAGGACTGAGCTGCCTTGGCATTTCTTCCATTCTCGGACTGGACATTTGCGAGCGGGTCTCTTGTTTGCTGAAACACTGCTGTACAGTGGCCATGCTGCAATCAGAATTATGTATCCCGCCAGGCGTGGTTTGACAAGAAGGACACAAAGCCATTGAACCAAAATTCTCACAACTTGCAATTGAAAATTGATATTGTAAATTTATAAAAGTTAGCAAGTTTTCAGTGATTATGTGCTGGTTATGCTCTAGTTGGCGCTGAGCATCGGATTCTGTAAAAGTGTCTCCGATGCTCATGTCCTGCATTGCTGCAGCTATGTGATTTTTCACAGAGCTGGTAGCTATAGCTGTAGCTCTGCTCAAATCCTCCCAGCTAGTAATACATTGAGTGGCTATAGGAACAGTTTGCATTTGGCTTAAGTTGTAAAGAGACTGAGCGAGTCGCATTCCCGCAGCACACATAGTGTTGAGCATTTGTAAGTATCCTATCCAGCTGCTTAGGCATTCTGCGGCTGCTACTTTTAGAGTATTGGGGCTCAGTTGTTGGGGTTCAGCAGAAGGGCCCTCTAGAGGGTCTGTATCTGCTGGGAGTCCGAAGGGTGGTTGGTGAGGGTCTCTGATTATCGTAATTAGCGTCATTTTGGGAGGTTACAGTTTTGTTGTTAATATTTACCTTTCCATTTTTGTGCCTGTTCAGTGTTTATTGTTATTGGTCGAGTGTCAGCGAATTATTTTTGGTTCAACAGTTATTTCAATTATTTGTCATGTTAATGTAGCCTTATTCATTGACCCAGGGTAATGAAAATTAAAAATATAGGCAAATTATAATTTGGTTGTGTAGTAAACACTACTAAACAGGAACATAACCACACACTTACAAAAGGTCAAGAAGATTTTCAGATTTTACGATTTTTTGTTTAAAAACCGCACCTAGGTAGAAATTATTATGGGATTCCCGGAAAGTCTTGCTGTCTTTCGCTTTTGATCAGAAATGTAAATTAGTGGGCTCGGAATCACCAAAAATCAGTTGTAGTTTCATTAATTATACGAATCAAGTTGATTTTATACACAAATCGATAGATGGCAGCACATAAAAACTGTTATTTTCCTTCCTGGATTTCCGGAAAAGATGGTACCGAACAACCGAACCTGAGCTGCTTTCGGGTGCCATCAGTGGTGCCACCCTTTAAGCGCTCCCGAGCTACTCCGAAGTACTCCGGCTCGTACTCCGGCTACAGTTTGACCCGTTCGGTCAAGCGTTCGAGTGCAAAACGCATGGAGTATGACAAGTCACTGACAGTCTGTGCTGACAGGTGTGAAGTGTTTTAGGAGCACCCGAAAGCGGCTCTCGTTTGCATTAGTTAGATCTCGTTTGCATCTTCCTCTTTGCCTGTTATGTTAATCAAAATTGAATGATATTTTTCATCATAAATTTAAATTTTAAACTAGGACCGCTGGCGCAAAAAGCTGACGACTAATAGTTAATGATGTCGGCAGTGGTGATACACCAATATGGCCGCGATCAGGTTGTCTGGTAATAGATAACTTGATGACGTATCTGGGGTGCCTTATGAAAAATTGAATTATGAAGAGGCACCCTACATGACGTCATAAAGTTATCGGGCAACCTTGGGCTACCAGGCAAGGCAACCTTGGGCTACCAGGCAACCTTGGGCTACCAGGAGTACCAGGCAACCTTGGGCTACCAGGAGTACCAGGCAACCTTGGGCTGCGATTACTAAAAACAATCGGGCCAAATCCTTATGGCCGTATGTACCCAAGGATGATACACACATGAATAATTAGGATGGCCTATCCTCATAAGGCCTGTGTGTAACAAATCCCCCCTCCCACACCCCTTAACGACAAATTAAATTACCAGTTGTGACGTAGGCAGCATGTTATTTCTCGTCTTGTAAAGTGCGTTTTTTTTTTTAAAGATAAAAGTCAAACTGACATTAGGTTGGCAATACAATGTAAAATTGTCAAGGCTTTCAAATTTTTCATGTAGAAAAGGCTTGTGTTGCCAACAGTTACTAAATTTTTGACTTGGGGAATTATCTTTAAAAAAACACAGATTTTATGTGCTCGCCTTGACGTAGGCTGTTTATACAGCAGACGAGTGACGACTCAGTTATGATGTCGGAAATGGTATGGTAACACACCAATATGCCGGCGATTACCAAAAATGAGGCCGATAAGCAAAGCAATCCTGTAGGTGTGTATCATCCTTGGTATGATGCACCAACCATTTTAAGGGAGGTTTAACGATAATCAACGTTTTAGGGCCGAATTTATAGTCGTTTCTTGAGTCTTCCTTGGAGATCGTGAGCTTAGAATGGATACTTGCTACTACTTGACAAGTAAGTCATGTCAATTCTAAACGTTCAAGGCTTCCTTAAGAACTGAGGAAACCTCAAGGAGCGACTATAAATTCGTCCCTTAAGTATAGATGTCATAACCTACAGTGGCTAAATAAGCCTTTACATACAGTGGCGACAATAGAGGTCCCGCCGCCATCTTGTTCCCAACCTCTTGTTACTTTTAAATATATGGGATTTAAATGGACATCTATCATAAAAAATTGAAATCGACGTATTTGATAACCATTATTAGGTCCATCAAATACGTTGTTTTCCATGATTTATGATGGATGTTCACCAATCCCATATATTCATATTTAAAAGTAACAAAGGGGTTGGGAACAAGATGGCGGCGTTTTCAATATAAATATATGGCATTTTAGAACCAATCAAAAATGAGACAGCAATTGTCGCCACTGTGGGTTAAAGTCACTGTAGCATAACCTACCTCTCTCAAACAACCTTGCGTCAAGGCGAGAAACGACATGCTTGCTACGTCATAACTGGTGCTTTGGCATGGTGGTGGCGATTCCAAAATTCAATGCGGCACCTAGCGGAAATATTTTGAATTAACTTAACGAGTAATAGATTGTTTGTTGACATACCGTATTGGAATATTTTCTTTCTTTTTCGATGTTTTCTGTTCGTTCCTAATTTAAATTACTGCTGTTTTGTGTCGAAAAGTGAGGAAAGGGATAGCTTTTATTGTGATTCTGTGAGATGCTTATTACAGGAATTCAATGGCATCTGCGTCCAAGTCCAAGCACAAAACAAACTGCTGTGCATACAAATGCCATTCCCGAAAAGGTGCAGACAGAACTATTCATTTTCAATATTTTCCCAAGGAAAATAGTGTTTTTCTGCGATTGACAAGAAATGTCAGCATTTTTGACCGGTTGACAGGTCGCAAAACCCAATATTCTGGTATTTCAATTATGTTTCAATAGTTGCTAAGGAATAAATTGAATAACAATACGGGAAACACTTTTCCGGCCTAGGCCGGGAAAGTGATTCTCGTATTGCTGAATAATTGGAACTAAAAGACAAACATTTAGCAGGTATTTAACCGATCGCAGAAAAAATAGTATGTGTATTTCGGTGGAAAAGCACATTCTCGGCCTTCGGTGTCAACTTACACCGTCGGCCGAGAATGTGTCACTTTTCCACCTAAATACACAATATACTATCGCGTGAAAATTTTGAATGTACTGGGACAAGAAGAGGTGATAGACCGGAGAAAAACTGTGGCCAAACTCAAAAACAGAGGCCTCCATTTTCCATATTTCGTGTTGTATGGATACGAAATGCACAAAAGAAAGTCACAAGGTTCAAAATTTAAAAAATATAGTAAAAAACCACCGAAAAAACTACGGGAACAACGAGAAAATTAGCGAAAGAAATACGAATGCATATAATTTCAATGCTGAACGTCAAAATATTACTCGTTTTCCGCCATATTTGTTTACAAACGTCAGCGCCGCCATCGGTAGTCGAAATCGCCAATAAATTATAATAGCACAGAAACGTCCGAGAAGTGAGAAACGTCTTAAAAACGCATCCGTCAGACACAAAGTTTCAAAAACGTCAGTTAAATTCAAGGATAATACACACTACTACACAGGATTGCTTATCGGCCTCGTTTTTGGGAATCGCGGCCATATTGTGTAGCACTATCGACAACGTCATCAATAACGTCGTCAACTGTTGCGTTAGCGGTCGTAGTTGAGATACATTTATGATGAAATTTTTTATTCAATTTTGATTAACATAATAGGCAAAGAGGAAGATGCAAACGAAATCTAAAGCGTTGTTTTAGAATGTTAATTAATGGACTAAAACCAAGTGTGAATGAAGCAAAAGCCCGCGGAATGATACGGTCTGTTCTCCCAACAGTCTCTGACAATTTGCAAACTGTCAGAGAAAACATCGCCCATACATGTTTTCAATGCTGTCATGCTGTCGTTCCATGATAAATCGGTGACTTAGCTGAGCGATTGTTTCTGACAGTTTTCAAACTTTCAGAGACTCCTGTGAGAACAGACCTTTAACCTGTAGTGCAAACACCCTACATCAAGGCAAGAGACGACACGCTGCTACGTCATCACTGGTTCTTTGGCCTGGTGGGGGGCCTGAGATTTGATATACACAGGCCTTTATGAGGATAATGGCCATTTCCACCAACTGTTTTAGGGAAGTCCTAACGATAGGAATGCCTTAAACTGACATTTCTCCATGTAAAATGTCATTTTAGGGAATACTTATCGTTAGGGCTCCCTTAAAATAGTTGGTGGAAACGGCCATAAGCTATTCTGTAGTAGTAGTGTATATTATCCTTGAGTCAAAGTAACTGAGAACGGAGAACGTCCAATTGACGTTTTCCTCTAGGGCAAATATCACAATTTCAAACGCTTTGAAAGAAGTAGTTTTTCCAGGTCTTTTAGAATGTCCATTGGCCGTCTTCTAAAGTATCCAATAACGTACCCTAACAACATGTATGTAGACGTCGAAAATGGATGTTTGAACCTCTAATGACCGTTTGCACCAACCATTTTTAAGCCTAGTACTCATAACTGCGAAATTCGCTCTTTTTTTGACATTGCTTCGACAATTTGACGTTTGATTCACGGATAAAACGTCACATTGTCGAAGCAATGTAAAAAAATAGCGAATTTCGCTGTTATGAGTACTACTAGGCTTTAGGGAGGTTTAACGATAATTATTCATAAGGCCTGTGTACTTCAAATCTCAAGCCCCCTCACTATGTCAAAGCACCAGTGATGACGTAGGGAGTTTGCACCACAGGCTATGATTCCGCAGGCTTTTGCTTTATGCATACTTGGTTTTACTACATTAACATTCTAAAATAATTCTTTTTTAGATCTCGACCAAAAACAATGCCGATAAGCAATCCTAGTCACAGCTTCCTTGTAGTGTATATTCAAGGAAAATACATACTATTAAGGATTGCTTCTTGGCCCCGTTTTTGGTAATCGCGGCCGTATTGCATATTGGTATAGCACATTGCCGACGTCATTAACTAAGTCGGATCGTCAGCTGTTTGCGCTAGCGGTCATAGTTTTAGAACTTAAAATGATGAAAAATATTATTCAATTTTGATTAACATAATAAGATGGATGTGGAAGATTCAAGCGAGATCTAAATAAGAGTTATTTTAGAATGTTAATTAATGTAGTAAAACCAAGTATGCATAAGCAAAAGCCCGTGGAATCATAACCTAGGTGCAAACTCACTACGTTTAGGTGAGAAAGACATGCTGCCTACGTGTCACTGGTGCTTTGGCATGGTGGGGGCTTGAGATTTGAACTACACAGGCCTGATGAGGATAAGCTATCCTGTAGTAGTGGTGCGTATTATCCTTGGGTGCAAACGGCCATTAGTCGAATTAATTTCCGGACGTCCATTAGTCTAGGCCCATAAGCAGGAAATTGATAACTATAATGTGCAAGAAGCATTTCATGTAACAATTTGGGAAACAATGTTTTTAGGGTATTTCGACCCCGCTGAATACAAATCTGGTTGCTGCCAAAGCGAAATTTGGACGGAGAGTCTGGTATTCAAGATGGCAGCCAAGATGACTTCCAAATAGAGGTGGGTTGCGATTTCACGAATTGTGACTTTGTCACTGCTACTTGTCTGTCACAGTCACAGCCTGCTCCAGTCCCAGTCAAGTAGCAGTGACATTTTGTCACTGCCCGCTTCAAGCTCCGACCGATGCAGCGCGGTCAAAACTCGAGCTGTGATGCAAATTTAATAATATAATATTATAAATCGCATCGCGGTCAAGCCAAATAGAAACTGCTACTGCAGAGGGCAGGCTGAAAACTAGAACATCTCTCTCGGCCGTAACTGCGGACTGTGATTATGCCATGTTGCGATGTAGCATTAACATAATATTAGCAGTACGGCCGCCAACTAAGGTAAAACTGCTCCAAAAAATCACTGCTATTTGTCACAGTGACTCGACTGGAGCAGTCACGTCTTGTCACAGCTCCATTAAAATCGCAGGTTGGCCCACCTCTACTTCCAAACCTATGTTGCCGTAGGTATCTCATCTTTCTTGTCGATTGGCTAAAATATTGATTTAAACGCCGGTAGTGGTTTTCTCGGATGCTTATCATATTGGAATGCTCAGAAATTACTTACCTTGAGCTTGGAGTGCGTGGGATCCAAGATGGCGCCCAAGATGGTCGCCGGAACTTTGTTGTGTTTACGTGTTCTTGTATTTGGAGTGCAATATCTGTCAGATATACAGTTTTTAGTGGTTAAATGTGTACTAAATACGTAGACTATTGTATGTGTTACATATTGCTTGAAAACTCCTTGATAGGTAAAGATATGCAAGGCAGATTTGTGTATCCTCTAATACTTACGCCTCTCGAAGGGAAGGACCCAGTGAAGATGCCTAAGTACTAAGGGATGCACAAATCTGTTCTCCATATCCCTATCTATCAAGGAGTTTTTATAAGCAATACAGCTTCCAAAATACAATTTGGAAACAGAATTGTGTTACTGAAGGTGTCACTTTTAGTAATTTTTGTAATATATACTGACGTTTTTTGCAGGATATGGCGTCAACGGTGGGCCATAACCTATGCATTATCTGCAGAAGAGAAAATGTTCGAAGGACAAATTATCAGATCTGACGGATAACGGCAAGGACACTCTTCTGAAGTACGCAGGCTTGAGGAAAGAACTTCATGATGCTGATTTTGCTACCACTATTGTTAGGATCGAACAAACGTTGACAAATAGTGACGAGAAATACAAGTGCCACCGCGGAAGCTACTCAAACCTTGCCAATTCTGGAAGATTGGAAAGGTTAGAGAACAAATCAGCGCCTTCACAAGAGGTGGAATGTGCTGCTACAGCATTGTCGTCATCTCGATACGTCACTACGGCTCGGAATCAATGTTTCGACTTAAGCAGGTGTATTTTCTGCCAAAGCGATAAAAGCGGAGCACTGAGGCAGGTGATATCAAAGCCAATGGAAATAGACTATAAGAATGTTGGCTAATTATGACCACCAACTGTTCGCATCAATTGTATGCCATGCTTGATAGCATCTGAAGTGAAATACCACAGTCTGTGTATAGTGAAGGCCGAGAGGATTCAGAAGAAAATACAGATGCAGAGGAAGGAGTCTGGCAAAAGTAATTTACCTATGATCCAAATTTGCAAAGAGCTTAAAGTATCAGCCTCACTGGGTCACATTTTGCAATTCTCAGATGTTTGGGAACGATACGTTCACCTGGCCAGAGCAATCAACGTGGAGATACCGAAGTATCTGAATCGCGCTTCTCAACTTTTAAAGATAAAGTTGCAGAACACCATCAACGACTCGTTCCTTTTTTTCCAGCCCTTGAACAAGGACATCACAGGAAGGCAGACTCTCCTTATACCCCGGAAGTTTTCGGCCAAGGTGACTGCGGATGTTGCTTTAGGAGAAATCGATCAAGATGTCTCGATTCCAAGACTAGTGCTAAATAATGATTTTCCAATTCTTGTCCATGCTGCGCTTCTTCTTAGAGGGGAGCTGCAAGATTCGCCGGGTCAATCAGGGCTTCATGTTTCTCAAGAAGAGTCTGCCGCAGTCATACCGAAAAATCTTCATTTTTTCCTGAGCGTACTGATAGGTGGAGATGAAGTTCTCGACGTCGTTGTCGATGACCAAGACGATGACTCAAGCAATGATGAAGAAGACGACGAGATCTTAGAAACTGTGCAAGTACGGCCTTCACCCAAAAACATTGAGCTCTCTATAGGCCAAGATATAGTCTATGCTGAAGCTAACACCGTTGTATACAGCATTGTATGAGCTATAAGCAGGTCCTCCAGACAGATAAAGCTCTCGCAAATGTGTCTTTGAAGTCTCTTGACGCTACCGGTGCCGTCATACCACCAAATTTCAAGGTGTCTAAAACTGACGGCAGCAATGAACCACCTTTGCATATAACGGCGGACAACATCGACATTTTGACAGGGTGATTTATTATCTTTCTTGTATTACTGCCTTCAGCTAACGACACTAGAATGATTTTCCTATTATCTATATTGCAATCCTGCAATAGACAATGTTTGAACTTTGGAATGGTCGTTTATTTCTTCACTTCCTTCGGCAGCTATCTTGGAGCCCGTGTACTCCAAACTTAAGGTTAGTAAATTTCAACCATTGCAATGTACCTAGCATCTGAGAAAACCCTTAAGCAGATGTTTGAATCATTATTACAAGCCAACGGACAAGGGAAATATAAGTAGGACCAAGGAGAATACACGCTCTAAAGGAGTGCTTATCGGCCTCTTTTTTGGTGATCGCCGCCATATTGGTTTTCAACTGTTTTCAACCATTGCCGACGTCATAGCTGAGTCATCAGCTGTTTAAACAGCCTACGTCAAGGCGAGAAACGCCATGGTGCTTACGTCACAACTGGTTGTTTGGGGAGGGGGGGTAGGGGGGGATTTGTAACATACAGGCCTTATGAGGATAAGCCATCCTATAGTAGTAGTGTGTATCATCCTTGAAGTAGGACAACAGAGTTTTGACCACCATCTTGGCCGCCATCTTGGATACCGGACTTCCGGTCGAAATTTGGCTTTGGCAACAGATTCGTATTCAGCGGGGTCGAAATACCCTAAAAACGTTGTTTCCTCAATTGTTACATGAAATGCTTCTTGCATTGTTCATTTTTGAAAACGACAAACGTGCCTAGTCTATTATATCCCTATTTATCTAAAATACATGTTTTGAATAATGTGCTCGAGAACGACCAACAGAGAAATCGAGAGAATTTGAGAAATTCTCAACGAGAGCATTCTCTAGTATCGTTCCATGACTGTTCGTCTTTCGAGAGAAAATCGTTCTCTTTTCACGTCGAGACGAAAGACGAGATTCTCTCGTGGATTTTCTTCTCGTACTTCTACTACTTCTTCTACTTTTAAGGCCGGTCAAAGTATAATGATTAGTAGAAGGTGCAGGTGTGTAGTGCTATTAGTTGTCAAATTGTAAACGGATCTGTGAAGTGATTAGTGTTAAGGGATAAGTGTAAGTAAGGGCCGAATTTATAGTCGCTCCCTGAGGGTTCCTTGGACCTTAAGGAAGCCTTGACCGTTTAGAATTGACCTGACTAACTTGTCGAATAGTAGCAAGTGTCCATTCTAAACTCACGACCTTTAAGGAAGACTCAAGGAATGACTATAAACTCGGCCCTTAATCAAATTGTGTTCTATTTTTCTGTTTAGTAACACTCAATATGTCAAATTAACATTTGATACTAAACACTCGCAGTTAACAAAGTGTAAACCGGCCTTCAGGAGGCGTGGGACGTAAAATTTCCAAGTTAACTTTTTGGTTTCTTTTCGTCTTTGCTATCGGATAGAGTATTTTGTTCTCTCGAAATTGGAAAAAAGTCAACTTCCAATTTTGGGGAATCCCCCAAGGAGGAGTGGATTTTTTCTCGAACTTCTCCTAGCTTAAGGAGGCGTTGGAAAAATTGCCAAGAGGCCTTCTCGGTTTCTTTTTGCTTTACCTATCTACCAGAGATAGGCTATTCTGTTCTTCCCTAATTCGAAAAAAGTCAACTTCCAAGATCATACCAGGTGAAATGGATCGACGACCTCAAAATAACGAAAATAGAATTCGCTGGAGAGAACTAGATGAGATGGATCATAGAGCAGTCTAAAAAAGAGGAATATCCTTTTTATGCATTTCATAGTCTTTTCAGCCATCCGAAATATCTCACAGGATCTTGTTCCTAAACTTTTAAAGATATTTGAAGGTATCCATTCTAAGTATAAGAAACAGCTCTTTTTAACTGGTATGGGCGATTGGGAAGATTAAGGAACAACGGTTCGAGCCTGGACAAAGAACCTAGTTTTGAAAAATTGGTTTTCAATCAATCTACTCAAACCAAAAAATCTAAAACTGAAT
Organism: Ceutorhynchus assimilis; assembly: GCA_917834065.1. NCBI lineage: Eukaryota > Metazoa > Arthropoda > Insecta > Coleoptera > Curculionidae > Ceutorhynchus > Ceutorhynchus assimilis. The sequence continues at coordinate 36,673,830 of OU892282.1, forward strand.
AAGCCACAGGCTGATAAGACGAATATTGGTTGGAGCTGAAGAAACCGCCAAGAAAATGAGACGTTACATTAAAGAGGAAGAAGAATAATTACTCCAACCAAAGTATCTTTAAAGTCTATGAACAATTGGAAATATTTTTCTCAATCTCATTAAACAAAATATAATGATTTTGTTTTTATTACAAGATAAGTATCAACTCTATAGTGTCATATTAACGTATAACGTTGTGGCAACATTAAAACTCAATTAACCATCAGTTGCAACAAAAACCAACACTCAACGAGATAGTTAAAAACCCTCCGCTGACATACTCATTGGCTCGTAGCTGGCGGCCAGAAGCAACTTTCAATTCTTGTACCATTGGTACCGAGAGTCAGACCATCGCGAACCACAATCGCGTCAAGGTGGTACCATATTTCGAATAAACCCGCGGAAACCATGAGCGAACCGAAAGAGTAAAAGTTAACAGGTGTCCAAAACGAAAAAGCGTCTTTTTTTTTTAAATGTCCGTTTTCTTGTGAATCATGTTTGTGCAAAAGTGTCCTCGAAGAGGTAGTGGCGGTTGGTTTTTGGTGACTTTATGGCTTTTAGGTGTTGCGGATTGGATTAAATGTCAAGGTAAATGGTGTGTTTGAATTTGAATTGGAGCGGTTGGAGTTTTGTTTAAAAGGTTATTTTGGTTCTGCTTTCGATCCATATATGGAACTACTTGATTAAAAAAAGAAAAAATTGTTTGTCAGAGAATATTAGGGTTTCCTCATTTGGTTAGTAATTTGCGTTAGACTCGAATGGCGTTTTTAAGTATTATGTTCATTTAGAACACAAATTAACAATGAAGAAATTGAATAATTTTGCTCCTATAGCAGAGATGTGGTACTTTCAATGGAACAAAATTGATAACAAGGACCACTTTGAATTATTGCCCTATTGCAAAAGAGCTATAACATAAATCATTACTTCATCAGAAAGATTAGGTACAATGGCTCAAGACCAAATAAAGGATCAAGATTATAAGTCCTAACGGGATTTTCATACAACCAAGATGAGCTGACAGATATAATAATGTCCTCGAGTCAAGACGTGTGAGCTGTTGTTGGATGAAGAAATTTATATGATTTCAGTAACAAAAAAAAATTAATCTTAATACCTACTTCAAAAAGTAGTAGGTAAGTATATACTTTTGAAGTTATATATTTTTTAAAAATTGTATAACATAAAACAATTTAATATTCTCTTTGCTAAGGAGACGCGAACAGTCGCGTAGGCAAGGTTCACTGAATTCGAGTAGAGACCATTTTTAGTTAAAACTCATAAATATTTCATTAGGTTGGCTTACGAAAAAACGTTATACTTTGGTGGGTTTTGTTTGTACCTATAATCCGTATAGGTGTAATATTTTTCCATTACATTGAATTCTTTATTATTTCAAATTATTGCTGACCTTTATTGTTGTATTTCATTTGTCCAATTTGGGTTAAAGTTTAACAAGAAAAAATTTATCTAAATTGCTTTATGTAGCCTTGAGTATCGGTAATTTGGAACAATCTAATGGGCTGAAACGAGTTCTTTTAGTTAAGTACCTACTTGTTTGGTAAAAATATATGACTCTCTAATGCAAAGAAAAATTATTAATGATGATGGACGTTTTTTTTTTTTAAACAATAGAGGTCAGTCTATTTATAGTTGTAAAGACAAGTGTTTCGACCTTTCTGACAATGACAAAAGATCGACTTCGTCATACATACCTTATTATAAATTACAATTAGTTTGGGTAAATTGTTGTGATAAATGATTTTCCTCTTCTTTTTTGTAATAATTCCAACCTATTGTGAAAACGACAAGGAAAGGTAAGATAATCCCAAAACAGATATTGAGGAAATAGAAAAATATAGGAAAGTCAAGAAAAAGAAACATTTTAACATAGAAAGTAATGGAAAAAGAACAGAAAAACGTCTCATAACAAAAATAAATAATGAGAAAACAGTGTCAGAAAATAAACCTCCCAAAAGGGAAGAAGACAAAGAAGCAGAAACAAAAAAAAAAAAAAAAAAATATTTATCATTGACAAACATAAGTTAGGTACCTACCTAGAGTTAAAAAAAATCTTATAAAGATATTGATATTATATTATAATATGATGTCATAGGTATCAGCCACTCAATTCCTTTTTCAGAAGCTTCATAGAATTTATCCGTAATAATTATAATATAGATTTCCTCATGACCATGATCTGCAAATTATTGTCTGAAGCTTTCTAGGCCCTCCCACGCCTACAAGTGTATTAAGCCAAGCCTTTTCCTTATAACTTGATGATTTTTGTTTGTGAGAATAATATATTCGAATATACCTGTTTTGTTTAGTATTTTATGATAATCGTTTGACTTTTAAGAATGCAATGCAATAACGAATAATCACTACACAGACTCGTACTAGGTGGTTGGGATAATATTTCGAAAATAAAACATCTTTGAATTCAATGTTTGAATCATCAGACAAAATACCAAACGAGAGATTTTCAATTAAAAAAAAAATGTCAGTGAGATCTCGAAATACATTAGATACAATTTGTCCAGAAGAAAATTGGAATTTTCTTACTTGAAAAAGAAAGAGATTTAACCTGCCTCGATCTAAAAAAATTCTTTTGTAGACAGAAATTTGGTCATACACTATAGCAAATAGTCATTGACTCGAATTCGGACTATGCAAGCCCTATTTTAGTGGTACGTAAAAATATGGGGTGACTCGACTATAGAATAGAAAAGGAGTATGAGATTAGAGATGGTCGATTATTTAAAAAACAAAATGAACATTTATTATGGGTTCTACCTAGTAAAATTAGATGGAGGATCACAAAGAAATATCACGATGATTAAGGACACCCAGCTCTTCCAAAAACTTTGCATAAACTTACTTTACTGGTAACCAAGAATGAAGAACTATGTTAAGAACTATTATTTGGTTCCTTAATGGGTTATGGGAAGGAGGAAAGAAACCACTTATCTTACGGCGACGTTTCGTATATTCATGTATACTTTTTCAAGCCTCACGATTTATTTTCAATCACCACTAACAACATAAAGTAGAAACTAAGTAATAAATTTACACTAAAAATTTCCAACTACCTAAACCTATACCAACACAAACATTGGGTCTGGAGTTGCTTAACCGATTTCTGAGGCTTGAAAAAGTACATAAATATACGAAACGTCGCAAAGAACAAAGTCAAGATGGAGATGCATTAGAAAAGATCAAGAGAAGCAAAGAGAGAGAGAGAGAGAGATTTAATAAAGGAACAGCAAAACAACCATATATTCCAGGAGATCTTGTCTTAGTTAGAAAACAATCAAATCCACTTACAGGCGAATCAAAGAAAATATTGAAGAAATTTAAAGGACCTTATATTATTGTTACATCATTACCGAATGACAGATATCGAATAGAAGACCTTCCTGTGACGTAACGTACTCAAAAGTTCTACATAAGAATAGTTGCTGTTTATGTATTTATTTATTTACGGGAAAACCCCATTAACTTGTAATATACATAGGTAGTTTTTACAGTTAGGAACAAATCAAAATAAGCTTTAAAAATATTCTTAAGAAAAAAGAAAACAATAAGTATACTCTATTATAAACAAGTCCAACAATATAGCTATTTATGTACCAAGGGGATTATGTAGATTATAATGCCCGAGGCGAAACTAGCCCGAGGGCCTATGGCCCGAGGGATATATTTCGCCTAAAGGGCATTATAATCTTGAAATCCCCGTGGTGCATACAATGCTTTATTTTCTACTCAACACAATGTTTTTTCATCAATTTGTTATTAACAAAATCAGTTAAACTTGTGTGACAGAATATTGTTTTGTATTTTGACATGTACCTGTACCTGTGACCTGTACCTGTACCTGCGACCTGTACCTGTACCTGCGACCTGTACATAGAAACGAAATAAATTAATATATATATATATATATATAATATATATATAAACATCCCATAAGGCAAGGCAACGGTGGTGGTCCTGTGGGTTAACGCGCTGGACTACATGGGAAACATTGATGGTAGACCGGGTTCGAATCCTGGCTAGACCGAAAATTATTTTCGGTCAGACATTTAGTGGCTGCCTAGGGTAAAGTGCAAATTAATAGAACAACAACAACAAAAACACCTTAAGGTATTATAAGCGGGCGTTATAGATCATAACGCCCGCAAAAGCGGGCGTTATGGATCAGGTTGTTATAGGTGTGTTAACGTATTTCGTTTCCTAGGTATTATGGATCTATAATAGTAAAGTAGAAAATAAAATACATAATGCACTTAAAACTAGGTAACCAAGTGTAAGTATCACATCAGAAAAGCTCTCTTGAGTGCTGGTAACCTTATATTAAATATATCCATGTCAGCGCCATTTATAAGGCTCATACATCCATAAGAAGTTCTGTGGAAAGGAACATGAAAGCAACTCTGGTTACGTAGACCATGACAATAGGGCACATTGAGACCAACCTGCCTTAGAAGATCAAGACAGTCAATACTACCATTCAAAATTTTCAATATGAAAACAGATCCAAACATATCTCGGCGTTTACTTAAAGGAGGCAATGAAAGTTGTTGCTCAGCATCCCCATAATCATGGTCGAAGATAACAAGTCGGTAATCACTCTTAAACGCGCAAATACGTAAGAATGTATGCTAGAATCTTTCCAGTGTGTGAGAATGAACCTGATAAAATGGCGACCACACAACTGAACAGTATTCTAAGGTTGATCTAACTACTGCTGTTGATGCAATGGAAAGATTCAAACTATCTGAATGTGATGATTCCGAAGATGAGTATGATGGTGATGAACTAGAACAAGAAGAATCTGAGAATCATAAAATGGTTAACTATGGGTGACAATGAGACTAGAAGCCCGATCGCGACAATAAGTCCAGAACATATAGACAAAAACCCGATGAAAAGAAACGACTAAGTAGAAAACCGAAATATTTAGACGATTACTGTTCTATTTTCGAGGACAATAAAGAGAAGAGATTATTTTGGCCACGTAGATTTTCTTTTTCATCAATCATAATATTCTGCTGTCTTCTCGAGTTGTTAGTGTTAGACGTTAGGTCAGACATAATCATAATTATTCAACAGTCTGTCAATATTCACGCAGAATATGTGTCGTTAATAGACAAGCTTTTTCTTAGAAATAGGTAGGTATAGTGTTTTTATTGAGGCCAGCGAACAAAAAATAAAAGAGACCTTACACGAACAGATTCGTTTATCGGAAGTAAAGGAAATAAGATGACAACAAAAAGATAAAGACAAGTAGGAGGAAAAGGAGAGAGAGGCAAGCAGTAATAAAAGGAGGTATAGTTTAACCATTATTAATTGAAACTTCATGAAAAAGGCGGCTCAGTTGATCTCTTTGAAGTCACGTGAGAATCCATAGGCGTCTAAATATTATTATCATGACAAATGAAAACAAATTGATTAATAAAGAATAAACGTACTCCAGATATTTCTATAAAAACTGAAATGACGAACGCCATTGCCCCGAAATTCTAGCTGATTTACCTCTAGAATACAGTGGAGTTAATACATTAAATAAATGGGCAAAATTCATATAGTATAGGTAATCCTTAAAATTCCGTTTTAAACTATTGAAATAAATCAAATATAAATATTTGAGTGGGAATATTATTCCTTTATTAAAAATTCAAATTTGAAATTGATTTTTATTCAATTATCTGTGTAATTTTATACTTTTGTCCACTTCTAAAGAGAATATCTCACACTGTCAACAAGAGCGGCTCAGCTTTGTCGGCAAGCGATAAAGCCCAGCGGCAGCGCCGACAATTTTCAAGTTCTTTGCCGGCGTGCGGTGTCTTTGTTATAGTGTACCAGGACTAGGCATAAAAATATAAAAATTATTTTATATTATTATAAGGGGTATTTTTCTAATTTTGAGTAGTCACCATAGAGATGCGATGTTCAATTGATAATGGTAATACTTTACCTATAGTAAATGCTTCAAATACCCTGTAAGAAGTGAAAAATCCAAACTAGGTACTCTCAAAAATTATTACAGTGCGAAAAATAATAATTACCACAAAAAATGGCACAATAAATTTTGCCGAAGATGAATTACTGATTGTTATAAAACAAAAAATCATTATATTACAATAATAACAGCAATATTCCATACACAAGTAAATTATATGGTAGTTTAGCCAGGCATTATGAAGCATAATATGTATTGTTCATGATTATTTGGGTACCTCTGTAAAGTGTGTCAAGTATATTTGTTTGCGTTTCCCATATTATCATAACGGTAAAAATTAATGCATAAAAATCCATCACAATTATGGAAAAATTTCAATTTAATGTGATAACTGATGACGCTGCAGAACGAGGATAATTTATTTGAAAACCCACAACCTAAAGCGGTAAAAGGTATGCGAATAATTTTGCAAACCATAAAATTCGAAAGGAGAATGGATTGCAATAGAGCATAAGATTAAAATGTATTTTTGCATCAACTGAAAATTAGGTTTAAATTAAATTGGTCCTCAAAGCGGGATTTTCAGCATTTTCTAGGCCATACTGGGACTGTATATAAACATTATAATAATGCAATTGTTAAAACATATTTAAACGCGAACATTCATTGCAAGCACTCGTATAAAGTAGGTTAAGTAATTTTGATGTATATTAAAATGGTTTGTTTGTTATTACAGGGGCTTCCTTTTAATTATTGCAATGAAGTATTGCTTCATAGGAATTTACTTTCCTTGCCAAAATTATCAATATTTTAAATAAGTATTAGAAAGTTTTCTGTGCTTTTGAAAATTTGTTGTTTTGACATGGATTTCATAATAATTATTCCAAATTCCAATACATAGTAAAAAACAAAATTAATTATTATTTTGCTACAATCAAAGAAATAATTTTGCAATACAATTTTCCATCATCTGTACCAGAAACCAAACTATAATTAAAAAACAAAAACCTCCTTATTCGAAACCGATATATGGCAACAGAAAATTAATACTTTTAACCAATAAATCAACTTTCTTTCTGATAAAAACCACATATTAGTATTATGGAACCGTGTGTATGATATGGGCACTCGAGTGCAACAAATAATAATTATTGAGGCCTATGCAGGCAGGAATGAAATACTATATTATGAGACACTTCCGGCAAAATGTCTTCAAACAATAAAAGGAAACTTAAGAATTATTCGTAACCCAAAACTGGTTCACCTTGTCTGATGGTGTTGTTGCTCAGCTGACCATTCACCCAAAAAATAATACTGGTGAGTGACCATGTTGTTTCAAATGTCCGTTTTGCACGCCCAGCACACCTTTAAAGGAATTGTTATAGTTGGTTGAGTTTTTATTTACATTGTTCTGTACAATCTACAAGATATTGACAACTTTTACATAATATGTAATTAGCAACCTCACTGAATAACAACCAGTAGCCCAAATAAGTAGAATGCAATATTGTTCAATCTAATCTAAATAATATCGCAACCACTGGCCATTGTTTTTCACGAATCATTGCAGCCAAATTATTAACTAATAAATAATAAAAAATTCGATTGCAACACAGTCGCTTGTACAAACAGTTCACACTGTTAGAAAACATTGTGTTCTCTTGATGTTGGCCATTGATTATGGAAGAAAACCGAGAGCCAAGGTATAATTGCGAAATTTCTATTTTTTTTTTAATTGGCAGTTTTATAATGAGATTCCTGATTTGGATAACGAGACGCCGATTTGATTAGAATCAATTTATACAGGATTTATACTTAGACAACAAAATATTGGTAGGAGAACAAAAACAGGGTTCGTCTCGAAAGGATGGGAAACAAATAAAAGATGATTTACGTAACTAGGTGATTCCAAGTGATATTGCAGCTGAGGTTACAATGGGCAGGCTCAGGAGAGATGGGCCTCATTCTAAAGTTGTGAGAACGAAAAATCAGTTGCAAGTGTACAGTCAGAAATCCAGAGTAAACTTGGTAATAACTATGATGTTGATTAGGCCGAAATTATTGGAAAAACGTATCAAAGTTATTGGAATTAATGAATGTGAATTTAACAACAATGAAGAGGTAATTGTATCGAAAGTGGTGAACCAAAACGACCTGGACCCGAATACAAAGTTAAAAATAAGGTACAGATCAAAAGTTCATAAATAGTAGATTCAATATTGTGTTTGATGTTAACAGCAATACTTACAATAAGTATATACTTATAGAAAAACAGAGAATGAATATTGTGTGGCATCGGTGCTGATGATGATTATGGTATCATCCGATGCTTTAAATGTTGTCGTTATGGTCATCAAGTAAAAGTCTGCAAAGAAAAGAAAGTATGCACTAAATGCAGTAATGAACATGATTATAAAGAATGTTCCAGTGATATTTTGCCCTAATTGTGGATTGTCATGTCTGAACATGGATACTGTCCATGTTGTTTGGGATGTGAATAAGTGTGAAACTTACCAAACAATGGAACGACTTCAAAGAAACAAGTTTAATTAGTACCAGTTAGATGCAAAGATTGTCCTAAACTACAGTGTCGTGTATTTCAGTTGCCAGGGCTAGCTCAACAATAAAGACAATATTATCTACTGTTTTGGTTACAGATTGGAAATCAAGATTACTGTTCTTATCAGAACCTCATGTGACTGAAAATGTTGATCCAATAGAACTGGAGATTGATGGATATAATTTGGAACAATGTGTAACAACTACCCGAAGAACTGGGGGAGTCATAGCCCTAATAAGAACTGACGTTAAATATAAAATCAAAATAGTGTAGTGTGTCCAGAACTATATATTCTCTTGGACTAGGCTCAACAAATTCGAAGTTTCTATGCACCGTATTGTACCACCCGTCCAAGAAGAAAAATACAAATTTTGTTGATTTCTTTGCAGAGTACCTTAATCGGGTGAGTGTTTTTAAGAGTACTAATGTTAGAATGGGTGATTTAAATTTTGATGTCTTGAAGGATTGCTTATATGGAAATAAATGGTTGAAAACTGTATATTCAAATCAAATTGTTAGCTCCCAACTCGAATAACAGGAGTCAGTGCAACTTTACGCAATGACCTTGTGACAAATGATAAACGCATCACACATCAAATCCACCAAGCAGCGAAAATTAGCGTTCATTCCATCTTGACTGTGGATCTTGAAGTTGGCTCCGAAGTAGGCCCTGATGTTGTCATTTGGAGGAGAGAATTGAGGAATTATAATATGGACAATTTCCAGGATGCCTTCTATAACACGGCATGGAACAACAATGTAACCGATTTTAACGCATTGGCAGAATCATTGGTACAAAGTATAACAAACATATTAGAAGTCATGTGCCCAAGAACAAAAATATGTATCAAGCAGAAGTACATTGATAAGCACTGAATTACACATGAAGTGAGGGAAGGGATGCATTATATAGAAAAATAAGGGATGATATTGTTTGGAATAAGTATAAGATGAAAAGAAATGAAGTTGTAAGTCAGATTAGGATTGAAAAGGAGAAATACTATCAAGAGGTCATGGACGGAAATAAACATATTCCAAGAGAATTGTGGAAAAACCTTAAAACATTGCTTCCTGGAAAGAACCACCTTTATCCCAAAGAGGTTGTATTTGATGGCTTAATTTTTATGGATGAAATGAAAATTGCCACCGAATTCAATAAATCAGTAGTATTTCTGAACTAGTTGACAATCTGCCAAAAACCAGGGGTGCTAATTATTCTGCTATCACATATCAACATCATATTACTCATGGTGCCTTTACTCAGTTTCAGAGAATATCTATGAGCAAATTGAAAGAAATTCTGAGAGGCATGAAAACAGTTGGGGCTGATGAGAGTGACATTTTCAAGCAATTGCTCAGCGATGCTCGCTATGGCATTGGTGATCGAATTCTTAACACGATTAATCCCTCTCTATCAAGTGGTGTGTATTTCCTGAGTCATGGAAGGAGTCAATGGTCATCCCAGTCCCCAAGGTAAACAATACAAAACAGCATAAAGAGTTTAGACCTATAAACACTGTAGGTAGCTGTATATGAAAAACTTCTGGAAATGATAGTGAAGAAGCAGCTCCAACAACACTGTGATAGGAACCAGATATTGGTCTCAAATCAGTCAGGTTTTCGTGAAAAGCACTCTTGTGAGACTGCTATTGTGAACATCTGTGATGATTTTCTCAAGGCAATTGACTGTGATTGAATTGTGTTCAATGTGTTAAATTTAGGAATAGTGTATGAATGAATGTAAATTATGGTGTACCTCATCTGAGAGTCCATTGCTGTTTTTACTATAGCTAATGATACAATGCTGTACGTTGTTGGCAGAGATGTGAACCAATTACAACAGATTAGATTATGAATGTGGAATTGAATAGATTATAGGGGTATGTAGCTCTGTGAAAACAATCTTTGAATCAACGTTGAGAAATCTAAGTTTTGTCTGTTTGGTAAAAGATCAAGAATAAGGAATATTGATGTAGATAACATAAACATCAGCATGAATAATGGAGCTTTGGCACACAATTTTTTTTCTTCGCTGAGTAACTCTTTTTCTATGAAAAATACTCTTGTTTTCACAGAGCACACTAAAATCAGCTTGCTTGGACAGCCTCATAAGTACTGAGCACTAGCACTATGAAACTGAAATCATAGAAAAGCTTTGGAATATCAATCCATTAAGAAACTTAATCAAATGAAAGGCACTGTTCGAAAACTATGTGATTTCCTCGCTCCTAGAACGAAGAAGAATCCGGACAATGCCAGTTTTTTTAAATTATCGAATTGATTAATTAGTTCCAACCTCAGAGGAATAAAAAACAATAGAGGCCGTTATTTACATTTTGACGAGGTGCCAGTGAGAAAGCATAGTCTAAACGATCAAGTCTAAACGCTATCCTAGACGAATCAACATGTTGCCGATTATATTTTGGAAAAAACCTTTATTGGACTTCTCGTCAAATAAATAGGTTAAAAATGCCTTTTCAAATTTGATGAAAGTGCAAATAAACTGAGAAACTAGAAAAACTCCTCAATGCAAATTTTTGATAATTTCAAGTTGTTTGTTTTAGTAAAAAAGGAGCTTAGAAAATATTGTTATTATTCAAGTACCTATCCTTATTTATTTTTCAACGTGACAACATCGAATAGTAAAACGGCGTCAAAACTGACAGTTAACGTCAGTTTAATTGTGCCTTGTTGCCTTTTGTTAGAAAGCATCATAAAATCGTTTTCCTACGAGCGTGCGCAAAGTAGTACTTTTCCGCACGCATTTCCGGTCTCAAAGTTACACTTTTCCGCACTCAGTGCGGATACAGGCCTTATCCGCACTGAGTGCCGAAAAGTAATTATAATTGTCAAGCAACAAGTGCACCTGTCGACTTTGACACATGATGACAAATTTTTCCTCTGTTTCTATATCAGCCAACATCTATACAAACACCAAATATAAATTAACTTTGACACATTGTCAGATTTGTTCTCTATTTATATGCAAAAATCTACAAACTTTCTCATCAAATTTAAACGCTTTAAGATGAACAGCTCTGACGAGGATTTTCTGTTATTTTTTTTTGTTTTGTGATTTGTTGAGGAACCTATATGCATTCCTTTCAAGTTAATTAAAAATAATTAAACAAATTATCGTTTTTTTTTTTAAATTTTTGTTATTACCTACCTGATATGAAGCTCGTAGGAAAAATTTTGTTCCTAACACGTGCGCAAAGTGTCTTTTCCGCACGCGTTACAGTTATACGAACGACGCGAAGCCAGTTAAATCTCCATGTCTGATTGCATTTAACCAGCGATGTCTTCTGATTTTCGATAATTCATTTTGTTGAACTTTATCGGGATGTTTTCTGTTGCTCCGATAATTTAAAAAAGTTCACGATGTCGCGTTCTTCCCTACGACTACATTTCACTACACAACAAAATGCAGGCATTTCACCAACATTTTTTAGCACTTAACATTTTCCTGCCCTGGCTAACTTTTGACAGACGCCATTTTTGACAGATCGTTGGAATGCGCTATAAGGGATTTATGATTGGTATGCTCACTCTATAGTTTTTTATTTACGACTAATGTATAATGTGCGTATTATATTTGTGATTTTGGCAGTATAATGACATATGTTATTCCTCCAGGGATTAATGACGAGTAGCGGGATTAATAGTCATTATTCCACAAAAGTGTCAGTGTCAAACGTGTAGTGCTTGTGGATTTGTATTGAAAATTATGAGACGGACGAAATTTGTTCATTGAAAATCTCAAATAAATTAATTTGTCGTAAATAAAGTAGAGTATACTACTCGCAATAATGGCTATTATTCCCTCGGAATGTTACTCCCTCGCCGCTAACGCGGCTCAGTTCGTAATAATTCTCGGGAATAATAGCTATCATTATTGACTCGTGGTATAATCTACTATTATTCCTCTGAGGTCTAACCATTCTACTTCCAATGATGTTTCTCGTGCCAGAAAGAATTATCAGGTTTAGTTGGGCGACTTTTATTTGTAAATTAGCAGCGATATATGCGCTTTTAATTAAGTTCCTCTACCATCTTACGAACTTTCTAACTGTCTCTAAAACTCAGTCTCTTTTTAAACGCAACTTCACCACAACATCCTAATTCTGAGAAATTAAACGCGAAACAGTCAATGTATTGATTAAGCAAATCACTAAGGTCAATTTAATTCTTCAAGGTCACATCCGAGTTTGCATTAAACATATTCATTGTTATCTTTCGACCATTATCTTCGTTCTACATAGGATTTTATGATGTTCTCATTGACAGTTGCTTCCTGAAAATACTTTAGATTTTGCTCTTTTATACCACTATTTTGTGAGTTTACTGCTAATGCTGTGGTTCGCTGGTTCATCTGAGATGCTTCAGGGGGGGGGGTTGAGGGTTGATACTGGGAGCAATATTTCGAGATGTGCCCATCTTTCTTGCATTTAAAATAAAGGGGCTTGTCTTCAGCATTTATAGGTGGTAAATATCTCGAAGAGTGATGTTGACCATCTACTCTAGTCTTACCAGTTTGTCGTGGTGTCTAAGCTGCCTCATTACTCAATGTCTGTGGTATCTAGTTCTGCTTTTTCTGAGCATTATTTATGTTTTCCTTGTTCAAGTGAGTTCTAGCGAAGTTACCTCTATGAATGCCAGTAAAACGCTGCTGACGCCTACTTTCAATGTCTGCGTAGCTGTGCAAGTATTGAAATAATGCATCTGTGCTATAATGCCTTTTTGCCCACATTGCATCGCACATTGATCGAGAATGTAACCCAATAAACACTTGCTCTTTGATTTCATCTATTTCTGGGCCTAACTCCATGCATAACTTTACTCTCTCATGAAAATGTGAATTTAAACTTTCAATATTGCCCTGAACTCTGTTCTACGTTTTCTCAAATTTCACTTGTCCACAAAATCTTTCCATGTCAAAATCTCATTACGCTTAGTCAAATACCAATATTTAGCTCCTTCTACTTACCTTGTTCGTGCTGTTTCCAGCATGTAGCTGTCTGGAATTTCGTGTAGGGTTTGCGCACTATTTAATATGTCCAGCCACAAAACCTTCGAAGGAGTGCCATCAAAATTCCCCAATGTTTCTCAAAATGTCTGGGAATACAGAAAGACCTTGTGAGTGTTCGGAGGCTATGGGGTGATCAGCTGGCTGTGTAGGTGCTACACCACTGTTCGTAATCATCTGATTTGCCAATCTTTCGATCATTTCATCTCTACGTTTGTTTTCTATCATTATGTTCCGAAAAAGCTCATTTGAATCAACAACTTCTACCTATGTATCATCTGCGTTTCAAGTACTTGAGTTCCTGCGTGTTTCTGTTGGAGTACCACCACTGAAACCGTCTCTGGAATTATGAAAATCATCTCTTTCTTCGTAACTCATTTTACGTCACTTCAAGTTCACTTTTCGTCTCAATTTCACAAATAACTTCACGACTTCACTGTCCTCGCATCTCTATACTCTCACTATTTTCCAAAAAAACTAAATATTTTCCAAAAAAACTCTCAAATAAGTCTCAAAATTTGCCATAAAATTCGTTTTTTTTTTTTTCAAATGCCATTGACGTCACTGGTGAACATCGAAATTCACATTTTCTAGTAGCCTTTACAGTTACAGAGTCCCAAGTTCTGCGGTCTTATTTTTCGCTGTAGATGCTCCCCACTTCTGAATTGTAAGGCCTCTTTTATTTTATGTTCGCTGATCGCTGGTATTCGATTTGGATTTCAGATTTCAATTGTGTATAGTTTTCTTAATAGTCAGAGATGCAAGCTTGCCCATGTAAGCCTAATTGGTTGACATTCACCTCTATACTGGAAAAAGATAGAATTTGTTTTGCTCAAACTTCTACGTCTAATTTCAGCTATAAGAGCTCTATGATCACTTGTGAATTTGTTAATAGCTGGGATATATTCAAAGTTATATTTACTAGTAGGAAGTAGTGCTATTGGTGATATCCAGGTCCATCTTCTCTTCCCTTTTCATTTATTCTAAGATTTGTATCCGAAATTAACGATTGAATAAATTCCGGAGCCATCTTTATGATTTTTTATAGGTTAAATGAATGAATGAATGAATTGGGGGTATTTGTTACACTGCGACCCGCATAGATCTATTGTGTTCTCCTTCTGAGTGCTCCAATAGATAAAATTCTCACTTTTTCGTCTAGAGTTTCATGCTCGTCAGTTAGAACAGAGCTGTCTCAGCAGTCAGCGAACCTGCTTGCTCTGTAATCGTGCTGACTTGCGTCCAAAGGCCATCTTTCCAAGGAAGTACGTGGGTTTGATATAGGATATAGTTATCGACTGCTTTTTCCAACGATGTTATCAATGTCGGTTTACTAAGTTCCTGAAAAATACTTCCCAATTAAAACCCAATGAAATGCCAAATCGTACCATTAAACGCGGTTTTACGCGTACAAGACGTTTTACAACTGTTCAGACATCAATCTAACGGCGAGGCCTCTATACGTGACACCGCAACAAGAAAAACAATTATCAAGTCCTTCTACTGAAAAATATTTTTACTGTAACCATTTAACCTAGTTTTCAGTTTTTACTTTAATAGGCGACCACGGTGGTTTTATTTTTACAATTTTCAGGTCCAATTAGAACGACGCTGATAATTATTATCGGGAACTATAACGGGACGAAATTGGTTATCTATTTTTGTTGCGAAAGTCGGTACACTTTTGACACAATATTGTCGATAATTAAGTAAAATTTTCTCTTAATTATAAACATCAAAAATCTGTCCAACTTTCCCAGCTAGAGGTTTCCACCATATGCTAGGTATATTATTGTAAAAAATATGGTTCAATTGCATATTGCCAGATGTGTATGGACGAATAATGATCATCATTAAATAGAAATTTCGTATCTATGCAAATAAACCACAACATTTATCTTCCAGTTGAAGAATTACGGTTGATCTAGTTTAGTTGATGATGATTATTTGTTTTTGTTCTTTATATAAGATCATCGGATTATGAGCTTGTGGTGGGTAGTGAGTTCCGTTATGGGTGTCATATGTATTGTAGATTAGACGAGCTTAAAGATTTTTTTGCATTAGACGACATCATGATTTGTTGTAGCCAGATTAGAAAAAGATGTTATTAATGTTAGTTTTCGTACAACAAATTTTGCTTAAATGGTATAATAAATATCCAGTCATGAAGGTTAACTGGGTGTGGTTTTTTATATATTTTTTCTCCTGGGCATGTTTACACCTTGTGACTTTGCTATTATATTCTTTTGCGCATGAAGACAATGATTATTATCATATAGTTTTTGATCCGATGTAAACGCATTCAATCTTTATTTATATCACCCAGACCCAGAGTTGCCCCATCAAGGTTGAATTGTTGAGGAAATATTGCTCAAGAGGCGTTTTATTATAAATACAAGCAGACAGAACAGGTTAATTACAAACAACAAACAAAACAATTTTAATTTGCAGAACTGTTTTGGGAACTCAATGTTATCACGTCAAATGTTCTATAAAGGAGTACTTATTTGGTTTTGTACGAAGGCGTAGAAGGGCCACACATATAGAGAATAACCCACTTCGACTTTGGTGTCAAAATTTGGAGAAAAAAATCGGAATTTCTATTAAAGTTCAAATGCCAATGTCCAAATTTCGACATTATAGTTATTTTTTTATATGTGGCACTTCACCTTTGTAGTTTTGTATTTGTTTCAACTCATTTGACTAAAGTGCCATTGTAGGTACTTATAATAATAAGAAGCTGATTCAATTTCAAGACCTGAATATCAATTTCTACCTTAACTTAGCATACATAAATTGCCTTGTAGGTGGTTTACTGACCCATATTACGTTTTTATTTTAATAATATTGATGATGGTATGTAGGTACCTACATAAGATTATTGAGAACACGTAATTTAAAGGCTTATATTTCGATGATGGCTAATGAATATGCGGATTGAGGTTGTTATTAATTATATTCAAAATTAATTATATGCTTTTTTTCAAAATATTTTAGCATTTCGCACATATCTGATAAACGACTTCCTTTTTCGTTTTCCTAGGCTGACGCAACTTGACTGAATAATAATTTGAAAATAATATGACGGTGAAATTCACACGATATCACTTTATGGCGCCATAATTGCATTGTTTCAGTTATATTTACAACATCAGAGGGACATATGAATACAAATGATGAACTGTGTTGTTGCTACCAGACATTTTTCAATAATAATTTCAACAACTGTATATTTGATAAAGTTTGTGATGCTTTTGCGGCCCAGGTTTATTGATATTGATTCATTCGGGCTTAATGGCCGTCGTAAGTTGGAATTTCTTCCTGACGTTTTGCTAGCACGCGTGTTTAGCATCTTCAGAGGTACTTCCATGTCCGATTCTGGTAGCAGACTAGACTAGCGCGTTCCCTGGTAATGTTACAATTCATGAATGTGAACATCGAAATAAAAACATTTACCTATGTATGACTTTGCGACATCCTGTCTGTCATGAGTGTCATCTAAGTTAAGTTGTTGTTGTTGTTCGTCAGCTGTAAGAGCACATTTTAGTTTATTAGAATAAACCTTTTGTAATCGTATTAAATAAAAGTCTTTAAAACAAAAGCCTCTGGCTAATAGGTTATGGGCCCAGTAACCAGGCAGTTGCGGAAATAGAGTAGTTCGCAGAAAAACGTTATGAAGTGGAATTTATTGTCGGTGACAAAAAGGTTAGGTAATCGCAGTCGGAGACCAGTGTAAATATGGCATCAAGTAGTGGAACAATTACCGTGAAACCCTTCGATGGTTCTGGACACAGTAATTAGGAATTTCGAGTGAAATTACTACTTGAACACCATGCTGTTCTGGGAGTCTTGACGGAGGATCCGCCAATAGCAACAGATCTAACAGCACTCAGCGCATGGAAGAAGAAAGATCTGAAAGCACGAAATTTGATTGTTCAATGTCTAGCCGACAATGTGCTGGAGATGATTAAGTTGAAAACCACAGCTAAGGAAATTATGGAAACCTTAAGCGGAACTTATCAGAAAAGTGGATTGGCTACACAGGTGCAACTTCAGTGAGTGAGAGCAAGTTGCTATTAGAAGAGTCTAGACAAAAGAAATGTGAAAGTCATGGTGAAAGTTCCACACAGGCTTTCGGAGCACAGAAAAAGAAAGGCATGCAGAAGGGAAAATTTCCATTTAAATGCTATGGATGTGGCTTACCAGGACATAAGAAATCGGATTGTTTCAAGAATAAACAAGAAGACCAAAATAAATACTCAAAAAGAAATGCAAATGTTGCTGAAGATCAGGAAGCAACTTTTATTACATGATTAACCTCAGAAAATTGTAACTCTGGAAATGGTACTATTGATTTTGTAGTGGATAGTGGAGCAACAAACCAGTTGGTGACTCAAAATTTGGAAAAGTATCTAGTAGATACAAAGAAAGTTCAGCATTACATTAAAGCTGCAAAACAAGGAGTTTCTGTTGAAGCACACATAGAAGGAACACTGCACTTGAAAACTAAGAATGGATTAAACATTAAGTTGCAAAATGTGTTGGTATGTAGTATGTAAGAATCCCTGGCATAATCTATTATCTGTAAAGAAAATAGAAGGAGAAGGCCTTAAGATAATCTTTGAGAAAAGTAAGATATCAGTCTTGAATGGTGAAAATGAAGTAGCTTCATGAGGAAAATTGATGGGAAATTAGTATATTATGAACTTTGAAATACCAGAAATACAAGCAAATATCACAGTGCAAGAAAAAGATATTTTACACCGAAGAATGGGGCATTCGTCCAAGTATCCTTGTTCGAAAATCTGTGAAATTTGTTTACAAGGGAAACAGACAAGAAAACCATTTGTACAATTGCCAGAAGAGAGAAAGGCGAAAAGAATAATGGAAGTGATTTCTAGTGATGTCTGTGGGCCTATAAATCCAGTAACGCATGATGGTATGAAGTATTTTGTTAGTTTCATAGACAACTTCTCACATTTTTCAGTGATTTATTTTATGACCCATAAGAGTGAAGTTTGCCAGAAATTTAAAGAATACATAGCAATGGTCAAGAACAAATTTGGTATATTACCTGAAAGAATACGATGTGACAATGGCGGGGAGTATATTTCCCACGAAATAAAGAATTATTATTGTAAATAAAAAGATGTCAAGTTAGAATACACAATACCCAAGACCCCCGAATAAAATGGAGTTGCCGAACGTTACAATAGAACCCTCTTAGAAAAAGAGGCAAGTGTGAACAAAGATTTTTGGAAAGAGGCTGTTGCCACATCAGCATTTCTCATAAATAGAACCCCAACATCTGTTTTATCAGAGAATAAAACCCTATCTGAAATTTGGCACAAACAAAAAGCAAATCTTCAAAAGATAAGAGTTTTTGGTTGCACAGCACATGTACATATTCCAGTAGAGAATAGACATGGAAAATTGGATCCCAGAAGCCGTAAGATGTTCTTACTGGGATATACTGATAATGGATATCGTTTATGGGACCGATATTCCAGAAAAATAGTGACCGCCAGAAATGTCATTTTTGATAAAAGTAAAATGATGGGTGAAGGAGAATGAGATGAGAATATGTGAGAATGAAAATGGAGAGAATGAATCTGAATTAGAGGGTGAAAATCAAAGTGAAAATGATGAAATGGAAAATAATGATGTGAACGCACAAGAAAATAACAATGGAAGAAGAGTAACAAGGCACAGAGTTTTACCTAAACGCTATGACGATTATGAAATGATGATGGCTTTATCAATTGGAGATTTCTCAACTGAAGTTCCAGACACCCATCAGGAAGATGTGAAAGATAGTGGATGGAATGAAGCAGTAAATCAAGAGTTATCATCATTAAAGAAAAACAACACATGGAAACTAGTGCCTAAATCAAGTATTCCAGATAGTGAAAAAGTGGTCGATTTTTTGTAGATGAATTTTTCGTGAAAAAAATGTTAATGGTGAGAAAATAAAGAAAACAAGATTGGTGGCTCGTGGATACCAATGAACAGACTTAAGTGAAGAAGTGTATTCACCGGTTGCAATAATGCACACATTTCGTATCTTGTTTTCTTAAGAATGTTCAAGAAGATATGGAAATACATCAGCTTGATGTAAAGTGCGAGCGTTCTTGAATGGAGACTTAAAACAACCAGTGTACATGAAAATACCAGATGGACTTAAATCCGATGACGACTCAAAAGTATGTAAATTAGTGAAAGAAATTTGTAAAGTTAAAGATGAGCTTATGAATGTTTTTGAAATGCGTGATTTAACTGATGCTAAAAAGTTGACATTTTTAGGATTAAATATCACAAAAACAGATTTTGGTTTAACTATTGATCAAAAAGAGCTCATTCAAATAGTTTTGAATGTTTTTCAAATGACATATGTAAAATTTCAGAAATACCTATTCAATATAAACTTAAATTTGGAAAATAGTAATGTTCTGAACTTTTACCATATCGTGAGCTTATAGGATACTTAATGTATATAATGCTAGGTAGTAGTCCTGATTTATGCTTTGCAATAACGTATTTCAGTAAATTTTCAATTGTAGATCTGTCTATGAGGACAACCAGTCAACAATAAAAATGGCATCTACGCTTGAAACGAAGAGAAGTAAACACATCGACGTCAAGCATAATTTTATTAGGGACAGTATTTTCAAAAACGAAATATCTCTCAAATATTTGCAAACAAATGAGCAAGTAGCAGATTTGTTTACTAAATCTCTGAGCAGTTCAAATATTTTAGAAATAAATTAAATATTATTGTTTGCTAAATGAGTACCTAGTTTATTTTAAGTTATAGGTATTCAGAAATGTTGTTTTGTGCTGATTTTTGATTTCAATAAGTAGTTCTAGATTGTAAGACTTGAGGGGGTGTGTTAATTCATGAATAAGAACATAGAAATGTTTCACGTACGTAAAGCTATAGAAATCCACAAACATACGGATAACTTCAACAGGAAAGAAGAAACACTAAAACTTAACCAAATCTGGAACCCGATCCTCAAAAACGCAAGAAAAATCCCATTGAGTACAGAGAAAGATGGGATTAGCCACGTGCCGCGAAGCCTCGCCCCTGCCCCACCACAGCCACTCACACATAAATACAACTTACGTTCGGAAACGCGTCAGTCTGCTACCAGAATCGGACATGGAAGCACCTCTGAAGATGCTAGCCACGCGTGCTAGCGAAACGTCAGGTAGTAATTCCAACTTATGACGGCCATTAAGCCCGAATGAAAACCCCTTATCAACTGTATATTTGTTAGTATCTAGGTGGTACCTACCTCTATAGTCCCTGGTTTCAACGACTTGCGGCTTCAGTTATATAAAATATTTAAACTTTGTAGGTTCCTACCTATATTGGTATCATTGCACGGTAATAATTTTTGAACTTTCTATTGTCTATAGGTAGCGGCTTTGGCAGACAGAATTCAATGCCCGTATATGTGATTTTAATCAACAACATAGTGAAAGTGCCATGAGAGAATTCCCTATCTACTCAATGGCCTTTTAACTTCAATCGGAATTAATTTTGAATCCTTTCATTAAAACTGAATATGACTTAGTTTATTACACAATTATTCAACTGAAAAAAAAAAAAAAACGACCAACTTAAACAATTTCTTGCTCATGGTACCATAACGTCGCCGACTTCCTTCTATAATAAAATTGTAACAGTCACTTCTTTATTATTACAGAAATAAAATGTGGTCACCCACCAGTACCAATGAACGCAAGGATGTCCTTGAGCTCACCCAGCTTGATACCGGGTACCATTGCGACCTACCGGTGTGACGAGGGCTACGAAACCTTCGGGAACACCCAAATATCCTGCTCACCATCGGGACAATGGGCCGGAGAAATGCCTTTTTGTGGTAAGAATTGCAGACCCTGAAATTGTACACGATACGACCCTGAAAATCTTATGTATGTTTTAATAGCATCACGAATGTTATAAATTAAACTATTAATAATAATTGATGATAATTGTTTACTTATAGGAATTTAGTACGTATAAGCGTTTTTTTTTTATTAGAAAAATTACTTCCTAGGTGTAAATGTAGCCTTCAGAAAACCTGCTAACCAATCGACTACAGTTCGTGGGGGTACTGCCCTAAACGCCAACGATGGTGAGACGAGCAGCGACCATGAAACCAAAAAATGTTCGGAAACTCAAAAAGAAGCGAGTCCTTGGTGGCAAGTGGACCTGTTACGAGCCTACCCTGTTAAAGTAGTCAGGGTGACAACCAGGGGTTGTTGCGGACATCAACCATTACAAGATTTGGAAATTAGAGTGGGCAATAGTAGTACGGATTTGCAAAGGAACCCTTTGTGCGCTTGGTTTCCTGGAACTATTGGTAAGATGATTTTTTTTTTTGATTTGATAAATACTTAGCTAATTTTGTTTTTGTTTTCTTACTAAGATGAAGGTTCAACAAAGACTTTTACATGTGCCAGGCCTTTGATTGGCGAATTCGTGTTCCTACAGCTTGTTGGAGTTGAAGGTTCCTTGTCTTTATGCGAAGTGGAGGTATTTACTACAGATGGTAAGTGGATAAAATTATTTTAACTGACATTGTATAATAGAGGCAATATTCACGTAATGCCAAGGTTACTTTGCTAATTAGCCAACGATTAATAAATACATATGCGATTTATGATAATTACGATTATTATGACAGGAAAATCCTTTGTTTTGTGAAGAAGTTTGAAACCAAAAACATTATTTTTGATGAACAATTAATAAGAAACTATTACATATTTAGTATCTAATGTAATTGCGATATGTACACCTTACGGAAGTCGGTAATGGTATTCGACGCATGAACTTGAACGTATAATAATATTACTTTGGTCAACTGTCGCTTTCGAAACCATACTTTCATTTATACCTGTGGGTAAATTGCTAATCACGACAACGAGGTATGGATTTAATTATTGGAATAATACATTTTTGCGTTGTTTCCTCTGATCGGGAAATCAACCAAATTCTGACTCAGAGGTCAGTTTTCTTGTAGAATTTGGAACATATTATGCAGGCAGATCATCGAAAGTATGTAGTACGATAACGTACAACTCATAGAAGAAAAAAGTACTTAACCCAAACTCCTAAAACAAATATAGGAATGGAAACTCAGGTATTTATATCAGCCTTTAGGATTCTCTAAGGTAGAAAGCCACCTCCTGAGTTTTTTTTTTGTCTCTTTTGTCCGTTGAATGGAATGTTTGACTTTACAGAGTTTTAGCAGACGTTAAAAGTTTTGAGAGCGAAATACTCTGCTGAGGTTTTACAGAAGTTCAAAAGGAAATTGAAAGATGGAAGCCTCTAGAAGTATTAAACAGACGTTGAAAATTGTTCACTGAATTTAGAAGATTTAAGAGAGATTGAGAAATGAAAGAGAAAAATACCCTGATGATATAGACAGATGTGGAAAGATTATTGATACATTTTACTTTTGGAAATCATGATAATATGAGATGAGAATGATAGAAGAATCAGAATTCATAAAGGAAACTCTGAAGATTTCTCTTGTAACGTTATGGCCCTTATGAGATGAAAATATTGAAAAACTCGCTCCAAATTGAGGTTTAATCTTATTTTCTGATGATTTTCGATAGGGTTCCATATTCATCTTTTGACAGGTGATTAATACTTTCTCTATCAACATTGTGTCAATTTTTTTTCAAAATCCGGCACTTATGGAATCCCTGAAAATTTCAGCTTATTTGGACGTATAGTTCTAGAAATAAAATCGTGTTAGGCCATTTGAGGTGATTTATCAATTTTTCAATTTTTCTGAGTGCCTTTTTTCATAGAATCCGGCTCCAAATCTCAGAATAATTTGGTGTATGAAGATTGGGGGATCGCAAAGGACCATTAAGACACAAAATCTCAACAATTTCATCGTTTTAATAGGTACTACCTTATGATTTAGATTTTGGAAAACTTTGAAAAGTCATAACTTTTTTTCTATTATAGATAGAAAGCTGAAATTTTCCTCGATTCTTACTCCGGTAGAGGACTACAATTCCTGAAAATTTCAGCTTAGGACTTACAGTTCCAGAAATAAAATCGTGTTAAGCAATTTGTCGTGATTTATCAATTTTTCTGAGTGGCTTTTTTCATAGAATCCGGCTCCAAATCTCAGAATAATTTAATGTATGGAACCATTAGGATACAAAATCTCTACAATTTTTTTTTGTTGAAATTTCATAGTTTTAATACCGAGGTAGCGCCTTATGATTTAGATCTTGGAAAACTTTGAAAAGTCATAAGTCTTTTTCTATTATAGATAGAAAGCTGAAATTTACATCGATTCTTAATCCAGTAGAGAACTACAATCCCTGAAAATTTCAACTCATTTGGACCAATGGTTCCAGAAATAAAATCGTCTTAAGCAATTTGTGTTGATTTATATGTTTTTAAATTGTTCTAAGTGTCTTTTTTCATAGAATCCGGCTCCGAATCTCAGAATAATTTAGTGTATGGAGATTGAGGGATCCCAAAGGACCATTAAGACACAAAATCTAGACAATTTTGTTCTGAAAGTTCATCGTTCTACTGGGGTAGCTACAAGCTACCTTATGATTTAGATTTTGGAAATCTTTGAAAGGTCATAACTTTTTTTCTATTATAGATAGAAAGCTGAAATTTTCAGCGATTCTTATTCCAGTACAGGACTACAATTCCTGAAAATTTCAGCTCATTTGAACTTATTGTTCCAGAAATAAAATCGTGTTAAGCAATTTGTCATGGTTTATCAATTTTTTTGAGTGGCCTTTTTCATAGAATCCGCGGCTCTTAATCTAAGATTAATTTAGTATATGGAGTTTGGGCCAAAGGACCATAAAGACAAAAAATCTCAATTTTTTTTTTTTTTTTAATTTCACCGTTTTAGCACTGGGGTAGCTACCT
Organism: Ceutorhynchus assimilis; assembly: GCA_917834065.1. NCBI lineage: Eukaryota > Metazoa > Arthropoda > Insecta > Coleoptera > Curculionidae > Ceutorhynchus > Ceutorhynchus assimilis. Next base: position 36,698,341 of record OU892282.1, read on the forward strand.
TATGATTTAAATTTTGGAAAACTTTGAAAAATAATAACATTTTTTCTATTGTAGATAAAAAGCTGAAATTTTCAGCGATTCTTACTCCACTAAAGGACTAGAATCCTTGTAAATTTCAGCTCATTTGGACTTATAGCTCCAAAAATAAAATCGTATTAAGCAATTTGGGATGATTTATCAATTTTTCAATTTTTTTGAGTGCCTTTTTCCATAGAACGGCTCCAAATCTTAGAATAATTTAGTGTATGGAGTTTGGGGGATCCCAAAGGACCATTAAGACACAGAATAGTTGTCCAGTTTTTGCGTTATCACCATTCAAAGTTGAAACTTTCTAGGAAATCTGTTTTTATAAACATGTCACTGCCTCAATTCACTACATTATTGGGGAAAAAATAATAAAAAAAAATTTAAGAAGAGCGTTCTATTGTTTATTTTCTTCCATAACTAACAATAATAAAGGGACAAAAGGGCACTGGGAGTTGTCCTGGAAGTTGAAACTCCACCTGAAACAAAGCTAAGCCTAATTTTTGAGAAAATTTTAACTTTGAAGGCTGATAACTTAGAAACGGGATGATACTGAAAATTCTGGATAAAGCCGTTCTGTGGGCAATTTAATCCTTTATCGAATAAAATATGATTCATCGAAATCGATCCAGGCGTTCCAGAGTTATGGCCCATTTAATAAGACCATGTCGGGCTGTTCCAGAGTTATAAAATCATCCCTATTAATTTTCTATTTTATTTTTTTCCGGGCTTAAAAGACGTCCTATGGGATAAAGTCAAATAGCTTTTCCACTTGTTTTGACCTTCTCTATACAGTGGAATTTTTGTTTTTCCAAAATTCGGAAAATTTTGATTTTGCATTTTATGGGGGTATAGAAAAGGGCCGGAAACTCCTGGAAAAACGGGAAATTAAGGGGAAAAAAGTGGGTTCCGACATATCTCTGAACCTCCTCTATGACGTAGTGAAAGAAAATCCATGAAATTTGGACTTTAATTTTTTGGTTAAAAAGAAAGCAAGAACCAATGATTTTAAAACTTCCAAGTGAAATATCTAATCTTTTGACAGGTGATTAGTACTTTCTCTATCAACATTATGTTCATTTTTTCCAAAATCGGTGACGTTTTAGGGCACTTAGGGCCGTTTTCTCAATAGCTGGTCACCCCTAGGTTAAGCATGACTTCAGGGTATAGATAGCAACTGGACACGTTTACCCTGGAGTTGAAACCAACCCAAAGGTGAGCCGCTATTGAGAAACCGGCCCTTATGGGTTGAAAATATGAAAAAAATTTCTTCAAATTGAGTTTTTATTTTGTTTTCTCATGATGTTTGATAGGGTTCCACATTCATCTTTTGACAGGTGATTAATGATTTCTTTATCAACATTGTGTCTATTTTTTTTTTCAAAATTGGTACCTACGGTTTAAGGGTTCCTCATTCATCTTTTGTGTGATTTTGGTGATTGATACTTTTTTTTATCAACATTGTATCAGTTTTTTCAAAATTTCGGAATCGGTCCGGTTTTAGGGCACTGAAAGACAGGACCTTTATATACGCTGAGAGAATTTTTTCTGACGATTTTTAACAGAAAGTGAAAGACCATGGACAAAGAGAGTTTTAGAGTTTTAGAAATTGGAAGATGAAAGACAGAAATACTCTAGGGATCTGCAACAGACGTTGAAATATCAAAAAGAAACATATAGGAAAAAAACCTACTCTTCGAGAAATTGTACAAAGATTGAACCAGACAGACTTTACCAGATGTTGAAGGATCAGAAAGACAAATATGCTGATGATTTTTGGGAGAAATTGTTACATGGAAGATCAGAAAGATTTTCCTAGACGTTGAATAATGAGACAGAAAAATTATTCGAAGATTTTTCTTAGAATTTGAACAAAAAGACTCTGAGAAAAGACAAAATCCGACAAGACGTTGACGAATCATCAGAAAGAAAAATAATTCAAAGATTTTTCTTCAAACTTTAAGATATACCTAATAAACAAAAAGACTTTGAGAAATTAGAAGATGGAAGAAAGATACAAGGATTTATAAATTAGGTTTTAAGGAATCCAGATAAAAAATCCTGGCAATTTTTCATATAAGTTGAAAAATTATAGACAAAAAGAGTTTTGGATTTTCAAAAATTGAAAGATAAAAAGCAGAAATACTTCAAGGACTTGTAACAGACGTTAAAGGAAAAATTCGCTGATGATTTTTGAGAAAAATTGTTACTTGGAACATCAGAAAGATTTCACTAGACATTGAATAACCAGACAGAAAAGTTATTCGAAGATTTTTCAAAAAGACTCTGGGTGAAGACAAAATCAGACAAGGGCGTTTGAAAGATCGAAAAGAAAAATTCTCCTGAAGATTGCTAATAGAAAATAAAAGAATGGGAGAAGTTTCAGAAACTGAAAAATAAAACGCTTATTTAACGTTGGTACGATACAAGTGGGTCTGTTCCAAGTTGCAGTCAACAAATTGAGTAAAGATTGCCATTGTGACGGAGCTAGCTATTACCCCTTTTTGGGCTTTAGTCAAACCGCACCAGGGATGTCAAAAGTTTCTACTTTGACTGACTGTAAATATTAACCACTATACTTTATTTTTTCTCAAGATAGATTTTGGCATTGTCAACTTTGAAACATAAACAATTCCGCTAATGCTGGTTATTGGTCGCTATTGTAAAACTGATGTCAACCTGCAGAAACACCTCGTTTTGCGACCAATCAGGGTCAAGCGTTATTGTTTATGTTTCAAAGTTTTCAATGTCAAAATCTATCTCGGGAAAAAATAAAGTGTAGGTATTGGATCATTTAAGCCTTGTATTGGGTTAGGGGTGCCTTGATTCTCATTTATACAAATAAAACGCTGAAATAGCATAGTTATCAATTTAATTAATAAATGAAAGTAATTCGGTATAGTCAGCAATCAAATCCTATCTAAAAATTCCTAATTGGACGTCCAGTCGAACTACAAATTTTATACTAATCTAAAGTAAATGAGTATCTTGATTTATGAAAGGTAGGGAAATCTGATAATGATAATAATATCATTTATGGTTAAATGTTAAGTGAACGAAAACACAAAATAAATAATTAAATGCACGAGAGCACATAAATAATTCCTCAACTTTATTCAGTTCAGAGCAATCACAAAATGTTTATTGATCCTTGAAAGTTCTTTTATTTATTGAGAATTAACAATTTGAGCACTTTTCTGCGGAAGTCTGTAAACAATATGTGCCCGAAAAGTCTTTATATATGCTCAGTTTCTATATACAAATGTACAAATGTTAAATATTTCACGAGTGTGAAAACTAAATTTCTGCATTAAACGTTAGAAAACACTTCAAATTATAGTGCATTTCAAGCGAATCACTAATCAGTATTTATTGACTTATTGTTCGACTCTTAGAGAAATTGTAACGGTCTTACTTGCTTAATCCGGTTCATACAGATAAATCCACAAGGCGATTATTCATCCATTTATCACTATTCGCACTAGCAGCTAGGGAATTTTCCACTGAGATGAAAAGAAAACACAACGATATACAGGCGCGTTCTAGCCCGTCGAGAGTGAGAGAGAGCCAAAAGACAATCGCGTAGGAGAGAATTTTGCTCGTCCGAGGTGACTTGCAACAATTAGGGGTTAATTACATGAATTGTAATCAATAATATAGACCATGTGAGGCCTTGAGACACAGAGAGTAGTATTTTTCTATATGTTCAAACGTTGAGGTTATGATTCCATTTCGGTTGCCCATGCAACAAATAAAACAGAAATCGTCATAGATGTGGACTGTATTTTTATAGGTCAACTCTTTAAACTGAACTTTTACAATATACTGATATTAATTACAAAAATATCTTATTAAGTTTTTAACAAAAATGGTGGGTTTTATGGGAAAAACAGAGTTGTTAAGTAGCGGCGAAAACGGGCTCTTCTTCTTGCTCGTTGATTCTGTCAGCTGGGTTCTCGGGGTCGCGCGTTGAAGAGAGACACAAAATGTGGCGGTGCCATACGGCGCATAAAGCGCGATTTACAAGATCGCGACACTATAAATCGCGCGTACTAATGAGGGTTTTTTGGGGTTTGCGTCTGGAGAGCATTCAGAGGGCGCAAAGGTGCGAACTTTTCGCTTATTCTAGTACTGAAGAATGTGCGTCGACTAGACTCTGCCAGGGGAGCAGGTCGCAAAAAACTAGGGATTTTGTGTGACGGCTGACCAATCACAGCTGCGAGACAGGTTCACTACCTTATAAAGTAATGAAGAAACCTGCAATTTTACCGGTCTAAAGGGTTGTTGTTGCCGGTTTTACAGGATAAATAGTCCAGCAATTGCATCTATTTTTAGAATATTATTTTTTATGGTAAATAATAGAAATTGAGATATATTAAATTAGAAATAATAAAAATTAAACCTCTTGTGGGTTATTTCCGCAACAGCCATAATAGTCGCTAATAAGAAGAAGAGAAACCGGTATTCAAAAATTCTAGAAAACGTCGAAAGACAGACACATGTATTTACGTTCAAACTTTTCCCACACACTCATGACTCAAAAATTCAAAATTCCAACAATTCATAAAATACAATCAACAACTACGAATTACAACCATCAACAAAAAAAAAATCCAAAACCATATAAACAATGCCCGTTAACCATTTAATTGTAAGTGAAAGTGCAAAAAGAATAAAATCGTTTCACTTCTATTATCTAATATTGTTAAATTATGCGACGCCTCGTATTTTGTTACTAAACATTGCCAATAAAAACCATTAAAAAAGCATAAATATTATCGGATGATCACCTGTAAAGTTTCGTAACAGAAACTCATTGTTTTACAAGGTTGTTGACCACTGGCACAAATTTCATAATAATTTATTATCTTTATCGTAGAATTCTCAGTGGACAGATGCGCTCCAAAAGATTCACCTGAAGAAGCTCAACTAGCAGCTTTTGCTCGCACCTGCTACGAATTCGGAGTATCCAGAGGCGGGTCATTCCAGGAAGCCCGAGCCTATTGCCAGAGTCACAATGGAGATTTGGCTCACGGCATGAACCCTGGACAAACTTCGTTTCTTTATGCGGAACTGGAACGGCGTAAACCCAACCTCAAAACGCAGCTGGTTTGGATCGGAGCTCAAAAAGAACCTGGATTAACTTCGAGGACTTGGAAATGGGTGAACGGTAAGTAATTATTTGCCTATGGTAAAAAAAAAACAAAGCGCAATATTTTCCTTTCTATGTTTATAAAGGCGGCTGCCGGTAACCCACTTTCCAAATCTCGATTCTGACATTTTCAATTTTAAAAATATTGCCTATAGGCCTCCGGGTTAACTGGTGAGTTATTGAATTTATTCGGCGAAGGCGTAGCAATTTAACGTTTTATGGTAAATAATTGTTGACTAAGGTTTGGTAATTGATTTATTAATTCAACATTTTTGTCTTAAAATTGCAGAGTTTTAATGACAATTTTTTCAAGTTTCGATTCGATCATGATTGTACGATAAATGTAAGTTTAGTCGTTAACATGCAAAGGTTAATGTGAGCTTCAGGCCTTAGAACAATTTGAATGTTTCAGATTTCTGTTGATTGTAGAGTAGAGAAAGTTAAAAGTAGAAGTTCCTCAAGTCTCAAGCTCAAGAAATTCAAATATGTAGGTATAGGAATGCTTCGTTGATTGATGTTTTATAAAAGTTCCACAAATATTGTTATGTATTTTGTAAAAAAATACGCTGTAGATGTGAGTCTTTTATTATCAAATTTGACAATGACATGAAACTTTATAAAGGCCGAGTTCGTTTTTGTCATTTTTTGCGTCGATTTTGCTCCGAAATTTTTACAGGCACGTGATTTGTGAATTGAAACTGTCTTATCTAGTCACGTGCCTGTCAAAATTTCGGAGCAAATCGACGAAAAAGATGACAAAAACGAACTCGGCCAATAAATAATACTAACAGGTTTTTAAAACAACAATCCTAAATTTAACAACAGGTTAATAATGATATTATATTATATAAATAACAACTCTCCGCCCTTTAATTTTTTTGAATACAATTCTAGGCTTTCAGGAGATCTTCGAATTCTGGTAGAACGTCTCAAATTAGTTGAATTGGGTACTTAGCTACTGTTGGTAGGTACTGAATAGGTATGAGGCAGCGCTCGAGGCCAACGTCCGGATTTCTTTTGGAACATCTGTTTCTGGGTGAATTTGGATGCATGGATTCTTCTTGAATTTCTCCAGATGAATCATGCAGAGTATCGTTTAATGTTAGAGGTGAAATAAATGGTATATTTTTTGAAGTTGATGGTAAATCTTCTTGAATTATAGGTTTCTGCACTTGACTATCTTGAATTCCTTGTGTAAATCGTGGTTGAAAAATATTAGGGGCAAATGTAACTACTGTTTTCTTCTTGTTATGTTGTTTCTCTTGTAGTGGTATTGTATTTTGTGTATTGTCACTATGAATTTGTGGTTGATGTAACTGGACTTCAGATTTTTCTACTTGACAAGGTCTAAGTTGATTAAAATGTCGTTTTATTATGTAGCCATCATCTAATTCAATTAAATAATGAAGTTTTCCTGAACGTTCAACTATGGTGCCAAATTTTCATAATTTAGATCTTAAATAATCTCTTGATTGTATTCGAGAACCAATAAGGTAAAATTTCCCAAATTTTGGTTGTAATTCATTATTTTTTTGACACGTAAAAAGTCTAAATCTAACTTTGTCCTTAGGTTATACAACCAAATAATAATTCTGAGGGTGTTTTTGCATTCAATAATGATGTGGTTCTGTACTTAAATAGAAATGCGTGCAATTTTTCATGTAATGTGCCACTTTCATTGATCATACATTTTAATTTTGATTTGAAAGTTTGGCAGAATCTCTCTGCTTGGCCATTAGTAGCTAGATGTCCTGGTGCAATTAACTGTTGTTTAGTTCCATTTCTTTCACAAAATTCTTTAAAATCCATAGATTTAAATATACTAGCGTTGTCGCTTACAATGAATTCCGGAATCCATAACAACTAAAAATTTCTTGCAGAAAATTAATAGTGCAAAATGTAGTTGAGGCCATTTGGATTTTGCATCAACAACAATAAAAACAAAATGATTTAAAAACGGTCCTGCATAGTCTATGTGGACTCGTTGCCAATTTTTTGTTGGCTCTTCCCAGTGATGAATCGGCGCATTGCAACTTTACTTCCCAACAAGTTGTACAACTTCCAACTAAATCTTCAATGTCCTTATCAATTTCTTGGAGCAGTAATTTCTTGCTAGCGATTTCATTTTTACCATGCCAATATGAGTGCTATGTAATTCCTTCAGCACTAAATCTTGAAGATTCTTTGGAATTGTTACTTTCCGTCCTCTAAATAAATAGTATTCCATCTTGTAAAGATATTCTGGATCTCGTAATTTTCTATTTACTATCTCATTTTTAAGTTTGGATAGATCTTCATCAACTTGTGTTTCTGTAGCAATTGATTTTGAATTTAATAAGGGTGTTTCAATTTGTTGTGTGATAATATTGAACTGACTTTCATCTATCTTTAATGGATTTCTAGACAAATAATCTGCATTTAGGTATGTGTTCGGAAGATTTTCTATATTCTATGGAGTAATCAAAACCTGACAAAAACTGAGCGTACCTTATCATCCTAGTCGCTGATAAAATTGGTAATAATTGTTTAAAGGATTATTAAAAATTGTCATTAATGGTTTATTATCAACTATAAGTATAAATTTTCTCCCCAAAATATAGTGATAAAGTTTTTTAAAACACCAATAAATTGCTGTAGCTTCGCGATTCAATTGACCATAATTTTGTTCTGCCCTAGTTAGTGATCTCGAAATAAAAGCTAGTACTGACCCATTATTAGACAATCTGTGGGACAAAACTCCGGAAATTCCGTAAGGGCATCTGTAGCAAGTAAAACTGGTAATTCTGGAGTAAATGGCATCGATACTCTATCACTGGTAATTTCTGTTTTTGCTCGAATAAATGCTGACTCGCATTTGTCTGTCCAATTAAATTTAACGTTTTTTCGAAGTAGGTTGTTTAGTGGTTCTAACACACTTGAGGCATTAGAAAAAAATTTGTCATAGTATCTAACCATACCTAAAAACAGTTGTATGTACTTCTTCAAGGTTTTTCGGTCCAGGTATATCAAGTATAGCCTTAATTTTTTCTTTTGATTTCTGAAGTTCCTTTGCAGAAATCAGGTGTCCAAGATATTTTATTTTTTGTTTTTCGCGATTTAAATGTAAGTTATATTTTCTTGTCTTTTTAAAACTTTCAAAAGACATTGTTCCATGCTTGATCCTTGTATTAGAATGTCATCAAAATAGGCTACTTTACCTTCTAAGTCATTTGTAATTTGATCGATAATTTCATGAAACTCGTTTGGTGCCGTCTTTATTCCAATATTTGATATTTTGCACTCTCCTCATCAACTGTAACGTGTAGATTAGATATGCTTTGTATAAATCTAAGGTGCAAAAGTATTCACCTACCATGCATTTTATTGAAAATGTCTTCTATTTTCGGTATTGGATATCTATTATTCTGGAGCTGAGGATTTACTGTCACTTTGTAAGCAGTACATATCCTCAATTTCCCATTACTTTTTGGTACAATGACTAAAGGTGTCCCCCATTCAGAAATCAGAATAATCCATTTTTTCGATTATGCCTTCTTTTTCCAATAAATCTAATTCACGATCTACTTCTTTCTGCAATGCATAAGGTATTCTTCTGGGTTTGTGAAATATTGGTTTTGCGTTTTCTTTCATGAAAAGTGTACCTACATTTTATTTCAGGTATTTTCCCTACAGTTTCTGTAAAAACGTCTTCAAATTGTTCAAAAATCTCTTGCAAATCTGGTTTCAAAGAAATTAAATCTAGGTATTTCATGAATATTAACATTCAATTTTTTCTTAACCATCTTCTTCCTAAAATGGCACTATTATAATTCGGTACAATATACAAATCTTCGGAAAACATTACAGACAGTATGCCGAAAGGAAATTTCAAGAAGCAGAAAGTGATCCGAAGAAAACATGGAAAGTCCTAAATGACCTGTGTAACAGAAATGTCAATAAGCAGAAAACCATTACAAAAATAACAAGAAGGGATGGAGCAGAGACAGAGAATAACTTTGAAATGGCTGAGGAGTTTAATAATCATTTTGCAAGCATAGGATGAACCCTAGCCTCACAGATACAACCAAATGCTAGTAAAAAGTTTGAGGAAGAAGAAATAATGGAAAAACTAACACTCAAGATAACAAATCTTGAAGAAGTAAGGAACACACTAAACGAACTAAAAAAATCACTCTGCACCTGGCAAAGACAACAGTAAAAATTAAACTTAACTCTAATTTTTGACACCGATGGACCAAAAATTGTTGAACTCCTAAACAAAACATTGGAAGTGGAATATATCCAGAAGAATTAAAAACAGCAAAAATCGTGCCAATATACAAAAAAGGAACCCATAACGACGTAAGCAACTACAGATCCATATCCCTACTTAGTATTTCCACCAAAATCATAGAGAAGATATAAAAATAAGAATAAACAATTTTGTAGCAGCAAATTTCAAGTTTGATGAAAGGCAATATGGTTTTCAGAAAAACAGCAGTACCCTGGGAGCCACAGTTGATTTATTGGAACATATATCAAGTAAAATAGACAAAAAACAAAAATCAATATGTTGTGGCAGTGTTCATTGACTTGAAGAAAGCCTTTGACACAGTTGACGTTGATCTACTGCTCCAAAAGCTCTATAAAATGGGACTTACACGAACATGCTAGGATCCCCTGAAAACATATTCAACTGGAAGAAAACACTATACAGTTGTAAATGGTGAAAGTAGTGAAGAAAAAATTGTAAAAGTGGGGGTCGCTCAGGGGTCAGTACTGGGACCGTTTCAGTAACTTTTATATGTGCACAGCTTAAAGCATGTGGGGCTGTAATTTGACTATATTATGTTTGCTGATGACACTGTCCTAATGTACTCTGAAAAAAAATAAATGTGAAATTGAAGAAATCATTAATGATGATCTTGGACTATACTATGATTGGTTATGCTATAACAAATTAACTGTTAATGTGGAAAAAACAGTGTATATATTGATCCATCAGAAAGGCAAGAGACAGTGTGATCCAACCATAAAGCTAAATCAATTAGAGCTTAGAAGAGTACAAGAGTAGGTACATCAGATACTTGGGCGGGACTAGTGATATCAGATAAATTAACTTGGCAGGAACATATAGAAAAAGTCATACAAGAAATCACTCCAATTGTAGGTGTAATAAGAAGGTGTAACCACCAACTAAGCACAAAAACAAGACACTTATTGTATAACAGCTTTGTGGAACCTCACCTACGCTATTTAATAGCGTGCTGGGGCAGTGCTAGTGTTGGCCTCCTAAATAGGCTATAGAGACTACAAAATAAGTCAATCAAAGTGATCTTCTCTAACTAAAAACAAGAGTTGACCTAAAACAAAATAAAGACTTCCATAAATACAATGTGAGAAATAAAGAAACTGTGCGTAATAATTTTCTAAACACCTCCTAGAAGGAACACCAAAGACAGTGAGCCATAATCTTAAGAAATATGTAAAGAGCAGTATTTAAGAATGTTATTTATTATTGTTTATATTTAAATGTTGATTAGTTTTTTAAGGCCTCGATGCCAGTTATAATCCAAAAAAGATATGATAGATACGCGACTTCCAGTATTGCATTCAAATTTGAATGGTTTATCTTTGATAAGCAATTCAATTATCATTTTTGGTTCGTATACAGGTAATGAAGTTTGATTGCGAAATTCGATTACTTGATTAATTGAGTAATTCTCTGGTTCTTCAAAAATCTTACTTTGAATATTTGAGGTTCTTTTTAACGTTGTAATGCAGACTTTACTTATGTGGCCTAGTTTTTTTACATTTTCTACATTTTAGTTGATACGACAATCTTTTGTTTGGTGATTATTTTTTCCGCAATTTAAACAAAACAACCATGTTAAACTTAAGTTCCGTAAATTGGTCTCGCTTTGTAGTACCTAGTTGACCGCTTGAGATCTGTGTTGTGTTTTGACGATTGCTTTGAAATTGTGTTGGACGATTTCTGGACAAACTTCTATTAATTTGATTGCTATAATTAGAAACTTTATTAACTGAGTTTGTATAGGAACTTTTATAGACTTCTTTGTTTTGTATCTTTGAAGCTTCTTTTGCTAGTGCCGTTTATAAAGCTTTGTCAAATGTAATGTCGGCTTCCTGAAGAATTTTGCGTGTAATTTCGTCATCTAGTATACCACGAATAAACTGTGCTCTCAGAAGTGTGTCAATTAGTGATTTATTGCAGTTTTTACAATAATGTTGTTGACATGATATTTTGAAATCACATATTCTAATAAAATCTTTAAGTGCAACAATGTAGATCGAAATCGATTCCCCTTGATATTGATTCCTTGTAAAAAATTTGTGTTGTTCCGCAAAAATATTCTTTTTTGGTGATAAATGATTTTTGAGTAAGTTTATAAGTTTATCGTATGTTTTCGTGTTAGGAAGGTCTGGAGATGTAAGACTAGAAAGAAGCTTGTAATATTTACTCCCTAAACAATTTATTAGGAGCATTACCTTGCTTCATTAGTATAACGTTAGTATCCAATCCTAAATTCAACAACAAGTTAATAATAATATTATATACATAACAAATATCATCATCTTTCCAATTCAACATTTTAAACTTCGGGTTTTTCAATTGGTTGGAAACGCAACCAGTACCAGTAGTCATTCTGATATGAATGGAGTTGCAGAAATCTGGACTGCATTCATTTCATCATCTTCTGATTCGGACAACTACTCAACTGAACTTGATTCAACCGGGGCACTTGCAGATTGTTCAAAACGAACATTAAGGTGCACTGTTTCATACATTCGGAGTAAAGCATTCGGGGATCATTTGCTCGATTTGTGACACGACGTTTTCGAAAACTACACTTGTTTCGATTTGATGTTTCCATGTTTTTCTAAACTTTTTGAGTATTTTCTTCGAAGGTTTTTTGTACATATTTTGAGCTTTGTATAACTATATACAAAGGCAACACTATTGCCATCAGCCACTCATAGCTTAATTCAATATTTGTCTCAAAACTCAGTCTTAGTCATATTTAGTTGGTTCCCATTAAAAAGTTAATTATTCTAACCGGTTCATTTTCGCATATGTTTACAATAGTAAATCCATTTTCGAACTACTTTCTTCAAATTAGCCATTCTTCTTCTGACAACAATTAGGGACATCATGCTTCATCGTTCTTATCAGATCACCGTTGCACGCCTTGTTCCGAACAAAAGAAATTTCGTTAATTAATTTTTACGGTTAATTAATCGAAAGCTAATTTCTATTGTCTCGTTTCGAAAGGAAGAGGCGTCGGAGAGTGTACGCCGGTTTCAATGAACAAAGAAAAGCGTGCATTTCAAATTGATTTTACAATGGTGCTGTTAATTAGAATATAAAAATTATTATTGGTCTAAAATTTGCAATTAATTAACCAGAAGTTATTTATTCAATTATTAAATCTGATATTGCAAGTGGTTCATACTATGTATACCTACCATGAAATGTTTTTCTTGAAAATGAAGCCCAAATTCAAAATTTCCATGCTATGAAAATATGTGGTATACCTAGTTACTAACACTGGTAGCAACAAAAATACTTCCAAAGCTGCAATAGAATGTTAATGGGCTAAAGCTTGAGCAACCGCCTGCTCAATTAGGCCTTTATACATTATTCAACATGTCTATTAGGGAGATATACATGTTTTGTGTGTGTTAATTATTTAGCAAAGTTTCTATTTTTGTTTTTTTTTTTTCTTCTGTTGATCAGAGCATTAGGTATATTATTTTTCATGAAGTAGGTAAATAAGTTTATAATGAACATAAAATATACCTAATAATAATTACTTTTTGACATGGAATATACGAAAGTACTGAAAGTAGCAACAGTTTTACCACTCATTCAACGTATATATATATATATATATATATATATATCTTTAATTTTCTCCCATTAACAGTAAGGCTATAATTACTAGAAGTCAACTTATAATAGACACAACCTAAGCATTCATTTGAATTTGACACAATTACTTCTAATTTATGAAATGTAATTATTCTTATGCAAGCGAGGAAAGTGGTGAGATGCGGCCATTGATAAACTAAACTGGTGCATTCTTTAGGAAATATTATGAGCTTCCGTGATTTGCTCCATTAATCCTTGACTATTTTATTTTAATTCGCAGGTGATTTGGTGCAACGTCCGGCCTGGGGCAAAGATCAACCCAACAATTACAATGGCGAACAGAATTGTGTGGTACTAGACGGCGGCCGTGGGTGGTTGTGGAACGACGTGGGCTGTAATCTAGATTACCTGCATTGGATTTGTCAACATGGTAAGGTCACCTTTTTAATTGATTTTGTAAACCAAGAATACCCATCAGAAAATATCAACCATACAATAATTAAACATGACATTAATGTATAATGTTTACACTAGAAACAACGAGTGTTTGCTATAATTGTAACCGCACCTACCCCAACCAACCTTTCATTTCATTATACAAATCGATTATGGAATGGAAACGATTAAAAATTCATCTGGGCGTTTACGTAAATCTCATTAGCCCATTTTTTTAAAGCCTCGTTTCATAAACATTTATGCGTAAAATCGACCATTTCACATGCACAAAGCGCAACATTATAAAACTGCTTTTTTACTCTAGAAATTTATGACTGTATAATTATTATGTAACTTACTTCCAGTGCCTGCTAAGAGAAACAATTTTCCTTTAAAATTATTTGAAACTGTTATAGAATGTCACTCTTTTCAGTTCCATCCTCTTGCGGAAGCCCTGACAAGCTAATAAACACTACAATAACCGGAACTGACTACAGTTTAGGAGCTAGCATCAAATACAACTGTCCAGAAGGCCACATGTTGGTGGGCACCGGAAACAGAAGCTGCGGAAATAGCGGATTTTGGACTGGAATGGCACCGACTTGTAAATGTAAGATACTTCAAAGCACTCTTCATGCCCCAGTAAATTAAAATCAATTTTTTCAGTTGTTGATTGTGGAAAGTTGCCAGACTTAGACCACGGAACAGTGAGCCTCAAAGACAACAGAACCACCCACGGAGCCAGGGCCATTTACACTTGCCACGAAAACTATACTCTCATAGGCCACGAAGTCCGGACATGCGGTGATGATGCAAAATGGACCAACTCCACCCCTCAATGCCTCTTCGACTGGTGTCCGGACCCACCAGCCATCCACGGAGGTCTTGTCCACACTTCCGGGCATCGTGCTGGTGATACGGCCACTTACTCTTGCCAAGTTGGCTACGTTATTCATGGACAAGGCGTACTTTCTTGTGGTCTTGGAGGTGAATGGTCAGGCAAAGCTCCTACGTGCAAATATGTGGATTGTGGCGCACCTCCCAACATTGACTATGGCCGATACGAGCTTAGGAATGGTACGACAACGGTGGAGAGTATTGTGGAGTATTTTTGCCAGGACGATTATTGGTTGGATGGGCAGAAGGTGCAGAAATGTACCAAGGATGGCAAGTGGTCTTCTGACGCGCCATTTTGTGAATGTAAGTGTAGTAAAAGACCTTCAGAATTGATTATTAGGCAGAAATTCAGTACAGATTATTCTGACAACATGACATACAACATAACAGGTAAATAAATAGGTAACACAGTAAATAAGGTAATGAGATATACAACATTCTTCCTCGCTGAGTTTCTGATATAATCTTGAAGATATGAAGGTGGCATATATGATTTCTTTTCACCATAACACGACCGGTTATTTATTTTATATTTATTTTCTTGAAAACATCTTCCTTTCCTGGCGCGAGAAGTTCTCGTGACATGAGATGTCCTTGTCTAATGCCTCTCGATTTCGATTGGATTGGAATTGGTGTTTATTTTTCCAGTTGTACTAATAATGTTGGATTAACAAGATTCCCACTGACCCTAACCACATTACGATGCAGACTGGTTCGCTGGTGCAATTTGCACCCACCGAACTGTTGTGTCTACCATTCCACGATAGCGGTATCGTCCTCCGTAAGAAGAGGGGAACTCTTCCGAATTATTCCAGTTAATCTGGCTAAAAGTTCGATGAGACCGGCTTCCCGGTTGGGTTTTTAGACCGTCAGATAGTGACAGATTTATAGGTGCCCCATTTTCATATATGGCATCATACAAGAAAAGTACCTACATCGATTTTGAGTAGAATGAAGGGAAATTTACGAGTGG
Source organism: Ceutorhynchus assimilis (assembly GCA_917834065.1). Taxonomy (NCBI): domain Eukaryota; kingdom Metazoa; phylum Arthropoda; class Insecta; order Coleoptera; family Curculionidae; genus Ceutorhynchus; species Ceutorhynchus assimilis. The sequence goes on from OU892282.1 coordinate 36,713,695, forward strand.
CTCCTGGGGATAACATATGGAGTATTCGATTTTACGTGTGTTACCCCAAAATATACTTTTGAACCATATATGTAATTTTCACGTTCCTTACTGGTTTGAAGGTTCGAAAATGTCACTTTACTTTTTTTTACTTTAAATTAGGCCGAAAGTGACTGTTCTGTCACTTTCGGCCTGGAGAATTCACTTTCAGCCCTGATGAATTGTTCTTTCACACCTAAACACAAATCCAGGTGCAATGTTTGTATTTAGAAGTAGACGTTACAAGTGTTTATATTGTTGAAATTTCATAATACCTATGTCAATGTCGGTGTCAGACTTTCAGTCGAAATTCAATTTTTGTCATATTTTTACCTTATTTTTTTCAATAATTAATGGTTCAAAATAAAATAGTATACATAACTCGGTGGAAAATGTTCACATTATTGTCTCGAGAATTGGTTGACCTCGGCGCTTCGCACCTCGGTCAACCATAGTATCTCTCGACAATAATGAAACACTTTCCACCTTCGCATGTAATATACTATTTCATGCGCGTCACTCAAGTCAATATGTGTTTCTTGCTACCGACGTTATAATTTTTCATCCTTCCGATGGGGTTTTGTGGAAAAATCGCCCAAAATCTCGATTTTCCTTACAAGATTACGCCCTTATTTCAACCCTTCAGCCTCCTGCAACCTGCAATACCCTCTCTTTTATTTTTCTGAAGCCAGGTTCTATCAATTAATTTTCTGGTGAACCCGGGTTGCGAGAAAATATGGGCACCAAGACTCCTTTCTTCTCTGTCGGATTTTCCATTCGTTATCCCCAGGAGCCACTTGTGAAAATTCCTCCATCCTATTCAAAATCAATGCATATCTGGGTAACGGATGCCTGGAATGTTCCGAAAACTAGAAGGAGAAAATCACCTTTCCCTTGTATACTGTAGACAAAGCTGGAGGATTTTCATTGTGAGATTGTTCTGAATTTTGGGGAAGGGAACGATTAGAATAATTTATAGGGAAAAAAAGATGATAAACATTCTGAACAGACTGATGTAAGGTTTTCTTCTGGAATAGTTAATTCATTAAAATCTTGTTCTGACAGTTTTATGGCATTTTGATCTTATTCTGATAGTTGCACATGCATGTTGATCTGTCAGAGATGGCAGTGTCAAATCTCCCCTTGATGCTAAATGACGGGTTGATACAGTAATTTCTAGGATGGTTGAACATGCGTTCATGAGGTGTAGAATTAGTTGCAGTACACAAAAGAGATCTTATTGAATGTAGAAATAGAAAATTTAATAATAACTGTTACCATTGTTTTACGCCGAGGTTTCTAGATTTAATCCCAAGGTGAATAGTCTGTATTAGCTTGATGTTATATACTCACCTAAGTAATCTGGGAGTTAGGGGCACAATAATCCAAACTAGCAGGATCTTTTAAGAATTTATTGGTTGAGTAACAAGGGCCATTTATTCTACTAGAGTACTCCTACAACCTCAGCTATTACTGATTAATTAAGCTTATTAAATTGTAGTAAAAGACCTTCAAAATTAAGGCGTTAAGGCTTTAATTAATAAGCTGAAATTCAGTACAGATTATTCTGATAATAACTGACAAGATGACACACAACATAACGTAATAGGACATACAACAATAAGATTTTTAATCAAATTTATTTTATCCCTTAATGTTTTTTTTTTTTTCAAAGTAATTACATGTGAAGAACCAGACGTACCATCAGGCAGCTACGTTGTTGGAGTCGATTTTAACGTAAACTCAGCCATTGAGTACCATTGCGAAGTTGGTCACATTTTACGTGGAGAAGCCACGCATGTGTGCCAAAGAAATGGAGATTGGTCTGGTACTACACCAACTTGCCAATGTATGTAGTTTTCTATAAGACATTATAACTACTAATTAACGAAATTTTAGACATAGATTGCGGCAAAGTTCCAACAATGCTTTACGGAGAAGTTCACTACGCTAACGGTTCAACTTATTGGGGAAGCGAACTCACTTACAGTTGCGCCAAAAACTACAAGCTCAATGGAGTTAACAAAAGGAATTGTCAGGAGAGCGGGCAATGGACTGGTGCGACACCAAAGTGCGAAGAGATTAGATGCCCGGAGCCAGTACTTGCTGACCACGCGATTCTTTCAGTCACAGGCAATGATAGAATGTATGGTAGGACTCTTATTAGAACCGCAGATACTTCCAATGTTGGCGCGACATCTTATAAAATAGGAGCTTTGGCTAAATATAGATGCGAAAGAGGATATAAGGTGATTGGAGAACCTTTGAGTACCTGTGAGGACAGTGGTCAATGGAGCGGTGGTGTACCTGAATGTGTTTGTAAGTACCTACAAACTTAACTTTGTTTTGATACAGTCTACTAAATAAATGTTTCAGATGTGGACTGTAGAAACCCTGAGAAAGTTATCAATGGAGCAGTCACTTTACCGTCCAATGCTACATATTACGGAGCCCTAGCCCTTTATTCCTGTGATCCTAATTTTGTATTGGACGGCGTTTCCAGAAGGTTGTGCCTGGAAAATGGAACCTGGAGCTCAGATGCGCCTCTATGCAAAGGTGAGGTCTAAAAAACTTTATTTAAATATCTATACATTTTTTTTTTACATAGAAATCCAATGCAAAGATCCAGACTCTTTCGCAAATGTAAACTTCAAAGTCAGCACTCACAGTGTGGGCGGTGTGGCGCAGTACTACTGTCCGAGAGGACACACCATGCAAGGCAACTCTACAAGAATTTGTCTGAAAAAGGGTACTTGGGGAGGCCAAGCACCAAGCTGTTTACGTAAGTACCTGAATACTATAATAAAACAATCCTCAATTATTGAAATTTTTAGCTGTTGATTGTGGTCATCCTGGTACGATAGAAAACGGGCGCGTCATAGTTATGAATGGTACTACATTTAATAGTGCAATTGAGTATCATTGTATTCCTACATTTGAACGCATAGGACCTTATTTGAGAAAGTGTATGGATAATGCACAATGGTCAGGGGAACAGCCTAGATGTGAAAGTAAGTCTTAGCATTAGCAATTACCATAATGTGCAAAATTTGAATTTTTAGTGGCTATAGAAGAACCTCAAGAAGAGTCTAATTTAGGAACCAGTATTGGAATTGGAGCTGGTGTGGTAGTGTTCCTATTGGTACTGCTAGGCATTATTTATTGGAAGCTGTATGTACCAGTCCAAAAAAAACAAAACATTATTTTAATACATAAATTATTTTAGACGTAAACCAGTCACAGTTAAAAATAAAGAAAACGTTGAAGGGGCTGAAAGAAAAGAAGAACGTAACGCGGCTGTAATGAGCTACGCTACTTTGAGTGATCGGAACGGTTTCGGACATCCTACAATGTACGAAAATATGCATGAGAATATGTATGATGCGCCCTATGAAACTGGACGTAGGGACAGTGGTACCTATGAACCAGAACCTGTAGGGCGGGCCAACGGAAATGTTGTAACCATAAATGGAGTATCAGTTCGATAGGACAAAAAATGTGATAGAAATTATTTTTGTGATTTGTAATGAGAAGAGAGACATTCTAGATTATGATGGATTCGGAGGAACCATTTGAACAAATAGTGTAAAATATGAAGCTGTATTTATTTTTTGAACATTTTATAAGACAACGAGTTACCTAGTGTGTATAGTAATTTTACTGCCAAAAATATGTAAATATTTTTCTATTTTTTACATTTTTGTATGATTTTTTTGTGAGCGATTGTGATACACGAGAAGAACTTATAAGTATGAATGATAACAATAATTGTTTTGTAAAAATTAAAAGTAATTTTTAATAAATTGAGTAGATGTTTTTATTTAAGCAATGACAGAATAAATAGGGAATTTTTGGAAATCGCCAGCGTTCGACATTTTGTGCAAAAACTGCAGAAATATCCAAAATATCCTTGTCAATACACAGATTCATGGTTAAGCTGTAAGGTTGAAAGCAATATTCCAAATTAATCTAATAGCTACCCAATTGTACCCCTACAATTAAAATAAAACATAATTTAATACAATTGAAAAACAACATATATTTTATAAATATTTTCCCAAAAAGTACAAAAGCCAAGTTAGCCATTATTTAGCCAAATGGTTAATAGATCATTAATACTTAATAAATACACAAACTATTCTATAATCAAATTTCATGTAAAATATGTATGTGGTCAAAATAATATAAAGGATAATTTGAATAACAAAAAAAGGTTATCATATACATAAATGCTGCAATACTGGCTTATAAGCCAAAAAATAGAACATATCTATTGTTCATCCTTATCCTTGGCTCCATGTTTCAAAATGCGAGTAAATTCAACATAATCAAAAAGCCCATTCTTGATTGGAGCTTCACGATACATTTCATCAACTTCATCGTCAGTGAATCTATCTCCCATGCTGGTCAACAGTTCACGCAACCTCTCCTCATTGATAACTCCCATATTTTCCTCATCAAAACAACCAAAAGCATTTTTGATGACATCCTCAGGATCAGTACCCTGAAGACGTTCACCAAACAGAGTCAGAAACATGGTGAAGTTGATAGGGCCTGGAGCTTCGTTCATCATACCGTCCAGGTAGTCATCGGCGGGGTTTTTGCCTAGAGAGGCTAGCATGTCATGGAGATCTTCTTTGTCGACGAATCCGTCGTGGTTTTGGTCGATCATGTTGAAGGCCTCTTTGAATTCGGCGATTTGGGCCTGGTCGAACATGGCGAACACATTGGAAGTGGCCCTTTGGGCACGTTTTTTGGTGGTTCCGCGTCTGCTGACTGTTTTACGGGAAGACATTTTTCTAGAAAAGAAAGGTGACTATAAAGGTTTTTTTCTATAAAATTTTATTAGTTTTTTGCAAAATTACAAAATAATTGCACCTAGGGAAGTGAGGGCAATGAGAGGCATTGGACAGTTAAATTTTCAGCTTGATAAAGTCAATTAACCTCCATAGTCTGACGCAATATTCAATATTTATTTCTGTTGATTTATTAGTTGTGTTTGAGGATAATTGGATTTATATTATGTATGTATTACAAAAAAAATTGTTACATCATATACTTCCCTAATAAAACCTAAATAGTACAATCAAGAGCTGGGGATAGTCAAGAGTTTAATTTGCATAATTATATTGCAAATTCTGACTATTCCCGCTCTTGAATGGTTTAGTTTAATACCTCAGAAACAATCCAATTTATCAACTCAAACAAAATTAATCCAATCAAGAACAGTGCGGGTACCTATTTATAAATCAAATTTCGAGAATTCCTGGTTATTGATTGGATTGCTTTTATAACTCAAGGCCAATTCAGTTAATCAAATAAAATTCAATAAATCCAATCAAGGGACGGGAATAGTCAAAAGTTTAATTTGGATAATTATGTTACAAATTTCGACTATTCCCGGTTCTTGATTGGGTTAGTTTAATAATACACCGTTTAGGGTACCTAAAAACACTTGCAAATAACTTTGAGGGTGGTAAAAGGTGGTAAAACTAATAATAATTGCGATTCGTCGAAAAGTTTTGGTGAAAATATGGAGATTTCCACTCTAGTCTCGGGTACAAATGGTACTGGAAGTTATGGACAGTACCAATATACATCGTTTGGGGAACTTCAATTGACTTCCAAATTACTTTGAGGATGGTTTAAGGGGTTGAAACTAATAATTGCGATTCATCGAAAAAAGGGTTTTTGTGAAATTATGGACATTTCTACCCTTGTCTCGGGTACAAATGGTACTGCAAGTTATAGGCAGTACCAATATACACCGTTTAGGGTAGTTAAAGACTTGCAAATAACTTTGAGGGTGGTTAAGGGGGTGAAACTAATAATTGCGAGGCATCGAAAAAAGGGTTTTTATGACTATTTCACTAGTGTATTACACCGGTTATTCAACTCACTGTACATTATTCCCATATGACACGAGAGGCTTAAAAAGTGATAAGCTTTTTGGGATTATCGCGCTTGGTGGCATTTATGACAAATTCTATTATAGAAATTTTTTTAAATTTCAAAGTATTAAGGTTTAGTTCGTTATATATATATAACCTTTTGAATACCACTCGATGTTTCAGGATTACCTAATACTTTTACCAGACACTCAACGCGTTACCAGCAACACCAGCCTCCTTCGGAGTCGTGGTGTTGCTGCGTAACGCGTTTCGTGACAGGTAAAAGTATTATCCGGTAATCCTGAAACCTCTTGTGGTATTACATTCGATTATACAACTCACTGTACATTATTCCCATATGACACGAGAGGCTTAACAAGTGATAAGCCTTTTGAGATTATCGCGCTTGGTGGTATTTATAGCAAATTCTATTATAGATTTTTTTTTAAATTTTGAAGTATTAGTTCGTTGTATAACCTTTTGAATACCACTCGATATTTTAGAATTACCGAATACTTTTACCTGACACTCTACGCGTTATCAGCAACACCACTCCTCCTTCGGAGTCGTGGTGTTGCTGCGTAATCCTGAAACCTCTTGTGGTATTACATTCGACAATAAATTCGGTATTCAGCTGACAATATTGCTACCTGGACAATACCAACAACATGGTATTTCAGCGACCATTTTTTGACATTGTCAAACTGATATTTTTAATTTGAAGTTTTTATTCATCTTTTTACATTCTATTTATTTTCAAAATCTTTCTTGAAATAGTCATGACGAATACCACTCGAGAAAAAATTGTGTAGGCGAAATTGTACTCAAGGTTTTATTCAAGTTTGTTGCTTTTCGGTAATTTCGCTCATGACATTTGTCAAAAATGTCATTCTGTGATGTCATTCGCGAAATTGCCAAGCAACAAACTTTCATACCTTTTGAAAATTTTGCCGACAAAATTTTTTCTCTTGTGATATTATATATGAAAATATCCAGGAAAATATGGACATTTCCACCCTGGTCTCGGGTTGAAATGGTACTGGAAGTTATAGGCAGTACCAATATACACCATTTGGGATCGCATTCGGGGAACCTCACTTGACTTTCAAATCACTTTGTTCGAAGGTGGTTTAAGGGGTTAAAACTAATAATTGCGATTCATCGAAAAAGGGGTTTTTGTGAGAATAAAATATGGACATTTCCACCCTTGTCTCAAACAGAAATGGTACAGGATGTTATAAGCAGTACCGATATACACCGTTTAGGGTACCTGGAAAGACTTGCAAATAACTTGTAGGGTGGTTAAAGGGGGTAAAACTATAATAATTGCGATTCGTCGAAAAGTTTTTGTGAAAATATGGACATTTCAACTCTATGTCTCGGGTACAAATGGTACTGGAAGTTATGGACAGTACCAATATACATCGTTTGGGGAACCTCAATTGACTTGCAAATAACTTTCAGGGTGATTTAAGGGGTTTCAAGTACCAGAGACTAGGGGGAACAAGGGATAAACCACCCCTGAGATTTTTGAGAAATATTTCCACTTGTGGAAATTAGTTCCCGAATATTGCCTTTATTTCGTATATTTTCCAGTAATTCCTCATATTGCCTCATAATTCCTCTTAATGCCTCATAATTCCCTTATATTTTCTGTAATTCCCGAATATTTAACATAATTTCTCCGTAATTTCTGATAATTCCCCAATGTTTCCTTTATTATTGTTACGAAAGTGCATCGACAACCCGGCGAGAATTCTGAGAAAATGAATTGTTTACGTCGGACGCCGCCTGTTTCTATTCGATTTGAGAGCTAATTACTGGGGGAACAATCAAAGAACTATTATTGAAATCAGATTTTCGAAAATAAATTTTCGAAAATAGAAACATTCTTGACAGTGTGGCGAACCAAGTTAGAGGTGATTTTGGGAAAACACAAGTGTTTTGCCAAAGCGCCAACACACTGTTAATTACTCATACTATGAGTTTTGTATTGCTCTGACACGTGTGTTGGCGCTTTGGCAAAACACTTGTGTTTTCCCAAAATCACCTCTAACTATTATTGAAATGAAAAGTGACTTTATTGCCGGATTTGACATCTTAAAATAAGCTCACAAACGGATTTTCTGGAAAATTCTATAAACTTCTATATAATTCCATTTGGGAACTGTAATACAAGATTAGTGATTTACTTACTGGCTTCGACACCGAAAAACCAGCTAAACGAGCGGTTTTTCTCGAGGATTTTCTTTAAAATTCAGTGGTGATCCAATTAAAAAAGAAATTTCTTAGAATTCTATTTGGAAACCGTAAGTGATACAAGACTGTGACTGTATTGCTGGCTTCAACATCTAAAACAAGCTCAGATTTTCTGGAAAATTTTAGAAATTTTCATAAAATCCCATTGGGAAACTGTGAGTGATACAAGAATAGTGACTTCATTAGTGATTTCGATATCAAAAAACAAGTCCACAAAGTGGTTTTTCTAAAATATTGCATTGTGTTCTATTCTAAAATTTCACTTCATCACAGAACTTTAGATTCAAACTCAAGTTTCAAGAAAGATACAGGATATTCTATGATGAATAGATGACAGCAAACCGACGGCGTTCGAAATGGAGCAAGTTAATCAAATATTGTCAGACTTCATGAAAATTTTGGAGGACAAGAGACAAAGAGGAAGACTGAAGACAAAAGGAAAAACTCGAGAAAAAACTGGAAGAAGTTCGAGGATGAAAAGAAAAACAAAGAGAACAAGACCGGCTTACATTGCTTGCAGCACTTTTACAACAACAAGAATCCCAAAGACAGAAAAAAAAACAAATAGAATAAAGAAGAAGACTGGAAACAGAAAGAACGGGACCGGCTTGCAGCATTTTTACAATAAGAAGTTTGAAGAGAGAAAAAAAAAAAAACAAGAAGAATAGGACTGCCTTCAGAAAAACTTGCCTAAATATGTGAGTATAATTTTTTCCAGCGGAAACAGCAACTAAAGCAAGCAAGAAAATACCCGATTAATGAATTGTGTGTTTTCTTGGTTTTTGTTTAAAATTATAGTTTATATAGTTTTTATTCATATACAGGGTGAGTTACGCGCGGTGGTCCATATCTCCTATACTAACGGAGATAAACATGAGTACTACATTCCTAAATTATTTTCCAGTATACAGGATGGCCCAATAACTAGTAGTGACACAAAGTTATGTTTTTTTAAATGACTTCTCCTGTATATTATGACATTTCTGGATTCTGCGGAAAATTCTAGACACATTTTATGTACAATGTCTTATACCTATCTTCAACTGTTTCGGAAATATTGACAGTTGAAAATTGACTTTTTTGCATCTTTGACTGACTGTAAAACCTGAACGGTTAATTTTACAAGAAAACGGATTTTACATTCTTATCTTAGTTTTTCATAAACTATCATTTGACATCGACCTTGAATTTGATCCATGATTAAAAATTCCGCCTAAATTATTAAGTAATCTTCAGTTAAATTCAAAGTTGGTGGCAAATGATAGTTTATGAAAATCTAAGATAGGAATGTAAAATCCGTTTTCCTCTAAAATTAACCACTTAGGTTTCACAGTCTGTCAAGGATGCAAAAAAGTCAATTTTCAACTGTCAATATTTCCGAAACAGTTGAAGATAGGTATATGATATTGTACATGAAATATGTCTAAAATTTTCCTCACAATCCAGAAATGTCATAATATACAGGGGGAGTCATTTAAAAAAGCATAACTTTGTGTCACTACTAGTAATTGGGCCACCCTGTTTACTGGAAAATAATTTAGGAATGTAGTACTCATGTTTATCTACAAATTTTGTATTTAGTTTTTTCTTCTATCTCCGTAAGTATATGAGATATGGACGACCGCGCGCTCAGTAACTCACCCTGTATACATCCACAATACATCTAGGTAATAATAATAATATAACTAGACTGTTGGAAACACATCATAAGGCAAAAATTGTAATATTTGATTGGCTACTGAATATACGACGAACGGTGGAGTTGAAAGTTTACCAAGGAGGACCGATGCGGTTCGAAAAGGAAACATAACGAACGGTGGAGTTCATATAAATCAGGTTTTAGAGTAACTTAATTTCAAATACTGAAGTTTATTTACAAATCTGGCATCTTTTTAGCTTCGGGTGCGTTCGTTACGTTACATGCGCTAATAATTCCAGGATATTGGCTCCATATTTCCTAATAATACCTTGATATTTCCTAATAATACCTCGATATTTCCTAATAATACTATTTCTTCGATATTTCTTTCGCTACATGCTTTCAAGATGTGTACACAAAGGCAAATCACTCAGAAAATTGCAAAAACTTAATAAATACAAACTATCAACTTGACATATTGAAAATAGAACAAACATAGAAGATATAATGGAAGCCATAAAATCGTTAAAACCTAGAGCGCCCTCTGGTACAGATGGCATACCCACCTACTTTTTCAAAGCCTATTCAGATATCTTGATAACCCCAATTCAAATATTAATAAACAAATCGTTCTCTACAAGATGTTTTCCAGACCAGTTAAAGAATGGTAGAGTTACTCCTATTCATAAATCAGGAGATACAAGTCTGATAAGTAATTACAGGCCAGTTACCGTTTTACCAGCGCTCTCAAAAATATTTGAAAAAATATTACATAAACGAATTTTCAATCATGTCAAACATGTTATTCTGCCTCAACAACATGGGTTTCAAAAAGGAAAATCAACAACAACCAATCTTAGTGTGTTTACGGAGTTTTTGACTAAACATGTAAGCAGTGGCGTATATATGTTGATGCTGTGTGCACATACCTAGCGAAGGCATTTGGCAAGGTGTGCCATGATGTCCTTATAAGGAAACTGAAGCAGTTCTCATTTAGTGATAATCTGATTAGTTATTTGGTCTCATGCATTGGCAATAGACCTCAAACTGTTAAATTTGAAGAAGCTAACTCTCAGAGCTATGTGGCCATGACTGGGGTACCGGGTACCTCAGGGATCCGTTCTTGGACCTCTGCACTTTGTGTTGTTTGTTAATGACATATCTAATTATGTGGGTAGTTCAGAGTTCTTACTATATGCAGATGATCTAAAGATCTTCAAAATTATTGAAAATGAAAATGATGCAATACTTCTACAGAGGAATGTAGATAAAATCCTATCTGTGACGATAATAGGCTGTCACTAAATCTGACTATAAAATCGAGATGTTAGTTCAAGGTTGTCACCGCTTTAATTATGCAAATAAGGCAATCGGAATATAAAATCGATATGTTTATGTTAGTTCAAGGTTGTTACCGCTTTTGCATACATTGAGTGCCGACTCATAGATAGGCAATTACTTATACATAATAGAAGTCGGGTAAGTGTTTGGAAGAAGTCCGGAGAGGTCAGGAAAGGGCTGGATAAGGTCGGGAGAAATCTAGACAAGTCTGGATAAAGTCTGGATAAGGCTGGAAAAAGTTTAGCTAAGTCTGGAAAAGTTTGGATAAAGTCTGGAAAAGCCAGAAAATTTCTGGAAACGTCTGGAAAAGGCTCTATTAGGTCTGGAGAAATCTAGACAAGTCTGGATAAAGTCTGGAAAAATCTACCCAAGTCTGGATAAAGTCTGGAAATTTCTGGAAACGTCGGAAAAAGGCTGGATAAGGTCTGGAGAAATTCAGACAAGTCTGGATAAGTTCTGGAAAAGTGTATTTGAAGTCGGGAAAGTGTTTGGGAGAAGTCCGGAGAGGTCAAAGGGCTGGATAAGGTCTGGAGAAATCTAGATAAGTCTGGATAAAGTCTTGCTAAGTCTGGAAAAGTCTGGATAAGTTTGGATAAAGTCTGGGAAAGAGCCAGAAAATTTCTAGAAACGTCTGGAAAAGGCTCTATTAGGTCTGAAGAAATCTAGACAAGTCTGAATAAAGTCTGGAAAAATCTAGCTAAGCCTAGAAAAATCTGGATACAGTCTGGAAAAGCCTGGAAATTTCTGGAAACGTCTGGAAAAGGCTTAATAAGGTCTAGAGACAATCAGACAAGTTTGGATAAAGTCTAGAAAAGAGCCAGAAAATTTCTGGAAACGTCTGGAAAAGGCTCTATTAGGTCTGGAGAAATCTAGACAAGTCTGGATAAAGTCTGAAAAATCTAGCCAAGTCTAGAAAAGTCTGGATAAAGTCTGGAAAAGCCTGGAAATTTCTGGTATCGTCTGGAAAAGGCTTGATAAGGTCTGGAGAAATTCAGACAAGTCTGGATAAAGTCTGGAAAAGTGTATTTGAAGTCGGGAAAGTGTTTGGGAGAAGTCCGGAGAGGTCAGAAAAGGGCTGGATAAGGTCTGGAGAAATCTAGACAAGTCTGGATAAAGTCTAGCTAAATCTGGAAAAGTCTGGATAAGTTTGGATACAGTCTGGAAAAGCCAGAAAATTTCTGGAAACGTCTGGAAAAGGCTCTATTAGGTCTGGAGAAATCTAGACAAGTCTGGATAAAGTCTGGAAAAATCCAGCCAAGTCTAGAAAAGTCTGGATAAAGTCTGGGAAAGTCTGGAAATGTCTGGAAACCTCTGGAAAAGGCTTGATAAGGTCTGGAGAAATTTTGACAAGTCTGCATAAAGTCTAGCTAAGTCTGGAAAAATCTGGATAAAGTCTGGAAATTTCTGGAAACGTCTGGAAAACGCATGGAAATTTCTGGATTGGGTCGGAAAAATTCTGGAAAATCTGGAAAGGGTTGAATTTTAGCGGATCTCAAAGCTCACAATAATCACAAGCATTAGCGTTGAAGTTTGCTTCGGCATTTTCAATGTTCTCCTCGGTTGCATCTTTGTGAAGGACTGTGAATTTGTTACTTATGTGACAATTCTCTGACAATATGCCTATTAGCTGTGCTATTAGATATTGCTCTGTAGATGTTTGTTTTTCAAAGCAAGGAAGTGGTTTAATATTTTTTCTAGGTCCAATAGAAGAATCTAGGTATGTATAGGGTTTTCCAATAGTAACGCTCGATGTTTGACAATAGCCCATGAGAAACTCGATAGTCACACAGGTGCTATCTTTGGCAGCCGTATTCAATTAGTCTCTGCATTTTATTATGGAGCGCTACACGATTGAGCAACGCGTCGGAATTGTTAAAAATTATTATCATTATCAAAACCAATGTTCTATTCGGAAAACGTTTCGTGCACTCCGTGCAATTTATGATGTCAACGATCGTCCTTCAGAATCCACAATTGGCCGACCTAACGTCACTGGATTTTTTTCTCTGGGCATTCTAAAATCCAAAGTCTATGTTGACAAATCTCGAACGGTTGCCGCCTTAAAGGCCAATATTAAGCACTTATTGCTGAAATTGAGCCATTTTTATGCGATAACGAACACTAAATGATTCTAACGACAATCTAAAATTGTCGGAGAAATGTATTGATAATTCGGATATTGTTGAAAACATCTATGAGAAGTAAAGTCCGTCGATTTTAATCTAATACTCGAAAGGAATGTGAGCTGGTGGCACCCTACATTTGAACGCCAATGGTCACCTAAGGTCACCCCTGGTTTTCGCTTCACCCCCTCGCTCCTCATACGAAAAGTCGACGAACAATACTAAAAGAAGGAAGATTCAGGGACTTGACCAAATCTGCAATACTTTCTGCAAGAAATGTTGATGTCGAAGAAATAAACGAATAAGTTGTCGAACTGTTGGACGTCAAGACCGAAAAACTCTACACCAGTATAGATAGTGTCAAGAACTGTGATAATAGTGATCTAAATGATGCTATTCTTCCAAAATATTTAAATTCGCTTAATCCGCCGAATTCCGGCTCCATGATTTACGATTGAAAACGAATTCTATTGTATGCTTATTAGAAATCTAAGCATCAGTGCAGGCCTTTGCAATGGTACAAGGCCTTTAGTTCTGGAACTTGGGGATAATCTGTTACGCTGTGAGATATTGACTGTAGATAAACAGGGAGAAATAGTGTTCATAAATCGAATAACACTCTACTGCGAAAACGTCTACCCCTTTACGTTCAAACAAAGACAATTTTAAAATAAAATTAGCCTTTGCAATGAGTTACGATTAACAAATCTCAAGGACAAACATTTGATAGGATAGTAATTGATCTCCAGAAAGGATGTATTAGTCACGGACAACTTTATGTGGCGCTTTTCAGAGTTCGTTCGTGGGACTCATTCAAACTTTATTCAGGGAAACAAAGAGGCAATAGTGTTGTCAAAAACCATGTTTTTAAAGAATTGTTTTTTTGATAATTTAATTTTGAAATTTCGCAGTCATAGGTGATTTCAGAAGATCTTTACAACTTATTTACAAGATATTTGAAGATCACAAGACAAAAACCTGAACACGATAAACATAAATGATTGAAAATAACGAAGAACGACATGAAGACTTAGCACTCTTTAAACTTTGGATTCTTACGAGTTCCATAAAATAGAATAAGTTGCACTGGACATATGCACACCGTATATTCAAAAAATAAGATCGATTTAAAGTCATTACGATGTACCGCAAAAGTAATAATTCACCAACTACTTTGATCACATTTAAAATTTATGTCTACCACGTAGGTACAAACAAAAAATGAAGTTGAATAATTGAGCAATTGAATTTAAAATCTTTTAAAAAATTTTTTTTTTCGATTGTTTGCAATAAAATGTTGATCGAGTAGACTTCAATAACTGGCCTAATAAAAAAAAAGGAACTTCATGAAAATGTAAAAAAAAAATTAAGACTCGATATCTCGTATTATACCACAGCACATAAATAGTTACTAACTCGGTTTATAATAACACCTTGATTATGGTTATGATTATTCTGTTTTAAATAAACCACTTCGAATAATGTATACCTACACCTACGAGTTCCATAAAACAGAATGAGATAAGTAGACATACGCACACCGTACATTCAAGAAATGTGATCGATTTAAAATCATTATGATATACCATACAAAAATAATTAGTCACCAACTCCATCCATCGCATTTGAAATTTCTTCACTAGAATAACATCTATACAACTTATCTCACTGTTACATTTAATGTATAATGTACATTTAAATCAAAAATTATGCTGTTTTTTGTACAACACCTAATAAATATTTTCCATTTTATAATTATTTTGATGGACTTGATTTAAAAAAAAAGCGCGCGAAGCGCGCTCATGACCTAGTATTGGTAAATTTTAAATGACTATAAAATTTGTGGTGTCGAACTAGATAGAGTTCAAGAAATTCTGGATCTAGTTATATTATTCTCAAAAAATTTATCTTTTGCTCATCATATCGAGAACCTTCATGCTGATGCTTTGAGGAAGCTGGGATTTGTGACGAGAACCTGTAATAACTTTAAAAATTCAAACATTTTCTGCTTGTTACCTATATAATTCATTACTTCGATCAAAGCTAGAATATGCTACAGTAATCTGGAATCCTGTAAATTATGTCCATACAGACTTAATTGAAAAAGTTCAGAAAAAGTTTTTGGGGTATCTCTTTCTAAAAAAACATGGTTTTTATCCAAGCTTCCCACACCTTATATCATATCAGACGCAATTAGAGTAATTTGATGTAGTGGAGTTGAAAGCACGTAGAGAATTTTGTGATATTAATTTTATCTATAATATTCTAAATAACAATCTATGTGGATGTACCTGAGTTGTTACCATATAATAACTTCAATATACCTGATGTAAGGTTGAGGCAAAGAAACATTACTTTTAAGGTACATAATTTGTTTACTTCTTTAAATAGATGTAGAGTATCAATCAATTTGTATTGGATAATAATGATATAAATTTTTTATAATGATTTTTTGTAATAATTTATTATAGTGCTTTGTTTGTAGTATGTATTTGTGTGCTACTATAGGTAGTGTTGTAAAATTCTCGGTAATTTTCGAACGTTACCGAACTTTCGGGAATGTTTGAGAATTTTCGAGAATTTATGAGAACTTTGGAGAATGTTGCAAAAGCACCTATAATATAAATTCGACTTTTTATTGTTGGGCTTATAAAAATGTTTATTAATAATAAAGTTTCATTAAATTTCCCTATTTTTCTTTTCTCGGGTAGGGGTAGATGAATTGTCCATAAATGTAGATATAACCCTTGTCTATGTATTATTAAGTTATTGTAAAGAAAATGATAATATTTATAAAACTTATACAAGTCTTGTTTCTTGTAAGTTGGTGTAATAAAAAACAAACTAAAAAACAATGTAGATAGATGTAGGTATAGCCCAGGACCAATAAACAAATTTTTCCTCGAGAAAGGAAATAATTTTTAACAAGCTACAATTTTTTTTACAGGTCCATCCTTATCAACATACTAAAAGTCCCAATGTCTCCCATTCCGGGAACCCTGAAAAATCTTGGCCGCCATCTTGGTTTTTTCAGCTATTTGTGAATAACTCGTCAACGGTGAATTTTTTTGGAAAAAGTGTGGAATACTTTTTTATAGAAAATTGAAAAACACACATTTTGGTTTTTTAATTGTTTCGATAGCGTAAATAATAAAAAAGTTATGGCAATAAAACTTGGATCAAAAATTTTTATTTTTCAGATTTTTCAATTAAAATCACTAATAATGTTTTTTTAACCCTTGCAAACAAAATTCTGAGCTGTTCTACAAATAATGTTTATGCCAAATTTGACTCAATTCTGATGTGCAGATTTTTTTTTCTCTTCCAAAACTGTTTTTGTAATTGATGAGAGGATTGTTCCTACATAGAGTAGTCTGGCAAAAACCTGCAACCTACCATGAAATAAATCTTCAATATCTTAATTTTGCACTGCATTCTTATACACAGAAATGTTTCATTGTTTTTGATGGGTATGACAGTGACATTATATCTACAAAAGTTAGATCTCAGGGAAGTGTAGAAGTGTCAGTAACTCCAGATTCAATTGTTGCCATTTCCCAAGCAGACTTTTTAAAAAACAATAAAAACAAACAAAGTTTCATTAGCATCTTAATTGGAGGGATATTTACTGGAGGCAGGATTCGTAGTTCACCAAGCCCAAAGAGATGCTGATGTTGATATAGTTCTAATAGCAGTTACTCAGAGTAAATTTTATAATACCATTACAGTTGTTTCTGAAGATACCGATGTCGCTATTTTATTGTTGGACCATACCAAAACATTAATCATTTATTTAATGAGACCTGGAAAAGGGACCAAGGAAGATAAAGTAACGCAAATAAGTACATTACAGCAACAGTTAGATCATAACATAAAATCTTCCATTTGATTTTTACATGCAATGTCAGGCTGAGACACTACCTCTTTTCTTTTCAAGAAGTCAATGAAGCAGTTATTGTCTGTATTTAAAAAAGATGATTTGCTCTTTGTCATAAAACTTACTTATTCCAAGATCAAGATGCACTGAAGCATGATCTATTTGAAATTGGCTTTGAATGCATTTTGAAATGGTTTGGAGCTAAGAAAGTGCAGAAATTCAATGACTACCGGTTTATTATGTATACTAAAGTAACAAGCAGGCAAAAACTTGGTTTAAATTTTGACTTCGCTGTACCACCACCTACCGGAAAAGCAGCTAGAGAGCATATTTCAAGGGTGTACTTTCAGGTAAAAAATAGGTTAAAGTCAATTTTAAATTATAGACTATATATTTCTTTCTTCAAGGTGCAAGAATGGTTAGGCCGAAATATCGATTCCATCAATTGGGGATGGAAAAACGAAAAAGGGAAGTTGTCCCTGTTAAAACAACAGGTGATGTAGCCCCCAACGATATCCAAAAGCAGATATTTTGCAATTGCAAAACTTTTTGCGATATAGGGTGCTCATGTAAAAAGCTTGCTTTAACATGTTCATCTAAGTGTGGCTATTGCTATGGACTTTCTTGTAGAAATATTCCACTGAAGAAATGGAAAAGATGAAGGATATGGAAGAATGTACCGAAATATAGAAAGATGACCACATATTGCTAATAGGTATCCTAATATTTTTAGATAAACTGACGATATAATACGTCAAGTCAGGACGGACTGTAAGACCCAAATGTTTATGAACATTTTTCTATTTGTTTCTCAGAACAACAAATTTAACCAATGCAAGGGTTGAAAAAGCATTATTAATGATTTTAATTGAAAAATCTGAAGAATTAAAATTTTCACTCCGCTTTATTGCCATAACTTATTTGTTATTTATCCTATTGAAACGATTAAAAGACCAAAATGTGTGTTTTTTAATTCTCTATAAAAAAGTATTTTACACATTTTCCAAAAAAACTCACCGTTAACGAGTTATCTAGAAATAATTGAAAAAACCAAGATGGCGGCCAAGATTTTTCAGGGTTCCCGGAATGGGAGACTTTGGGACTTTTAGTATGTTAGTAAGATTGATTTGAACTATCTGTAAAAAAATTGGCAGCTTGTTAAAAATTATTTCCTTGCATTTGTCTATTGGTCCTGCACTAGTAGCAGTGGTAGCACCAATAGATAAAACTCAAAAATGTTTAAATGCAAATACCTACATAACATAACTACATAAAGTGAGTCAACACAAAAAAATATTATGAAAAAATAAATTTAAAAATAAAATCGGAACTCGAAAAAAAGGAACTTAAAAAACGAACTTCCTGTAGGTAATGGTAATAACACAAGTACATAGTTATAAAATGAAAAAATAATAATAAAAATATTCAGAAATCAGGGTCCATGTCCATGAATAGTCAAATTAAACGATTAGGTAACGTTTAGAAATGCATTTTCAGCGAACTTTCGCTTAGAGAGGAGCGAACATTACCATAAATTACGGTAATAGTGCGAACGTTCGCTCGGTAAAGTTCGCTTGTTACAACACTAACTATAGGTTCACTAAACTATCCATATTTTCACAAAAACCCTTTTTTTGATGAATCACAATTATTAGTTTTACCACTTTGAACCACCCTCAAAGTGATTTGCAAGTCAAAGTTATTTGTTTGATAATAGATACTTATTTACGAGCTTATTTATAATAAGTAGATAAAAATCCTCGTAAAAATCTAGATCAAAATCACAAAAATATCAAGCCAAAAATCCAAATCTCTAGGATGAAATAATTAGTCAGATTTTTGCCAATCCTGTCTAAGTACATCAAACTTACCAAGGAAAGGAGACTGTGTGCATGTGCCCAGATAAGGAAACAAACAAATAACAAAGTGTATTTCATGCAAATTAAAATAAATGACACTTTGTTTCTTTCCTTACATCAAACTTGGCATACATTGAATTAACCGAGGAATCAACCAAATAGCAAGAATTATAAAAATTCACTAAAATACCAAAGAAAAAAACCTGCACAAAAACTTATTCATACAAAGTTAGCACTAAAAAACTCCTTCAAAGTGTGGTATGAACAACCTAACAGGTCTTTTAAGTTGTTTCTAAAACTTTTAGCAGATTTTAACCTTACTTACACAGTTGTAATAATGGTAGATGGATTACTTAAATATAGTTTTGCTGGTAAATATATTAGACTCGATATTAGATTTCTCAGTTAATATTTATATTGATAGACAATGGTGTAATAATGGAAATTGGAGAGCACTTACCTGAAAAAAGCAGGACACTGGAGAAATATATGAATTTTGTTATAGCAATTATGACTAATGGGGATGTGCTGGGAATTTTATGCAAGGAAAATATCGAGGAAAATATAGCTAGCTATAATACCAAGTTAAAATACATATATGTGTGATATAGTATAGCGAATGCAATGCCTTGAAAATGCAATAAAACTATTTATATTTCTTACATCAGTTTGTGGGTGCGTCAACCAAATTTTAAACTGTTGCACAGATGCACATTACCTACTTATATTCTACTTAAATGTACAAGAAGAAAACAAGAATTATTAATGATTTGTGGTTACTTTTATGATGATAAGGATAGATGAGTCACAACACAAAACACTACTGATAAGAAGTTTGAAAATTAAATAAATATTAGAAATCGTTCCAAGGAATAGGGTTTTCCCTAAACATTATGATGACAAATTCAAATGGTATTTATTTTATTATCTTGTAACAGGAGTACCTACAATGCAGATTTATTTATAGATTTTGGGCCAGAATTGCAACTGGCTGGATAATTTATTGTATGATTATAATAAATATCTAAATAACTTACCAAAAAATGCAAAAAGTAGTAAAATCGAGTAGAAAAACTGAGTTTTTTTACAAAAATCTGCTGCTCTCACAGGAGGCTACCAAAATCGAATGAGAAAATAAAAAAATAAAAATAATTTTGACAGTAGACGGTAGACGTAGACAGCTGTCACACCCTGAAACCAATCAAATTCAAATAATTATCCCGCCACGATTTGAATTATTCAAATTTTAAAAGCCCTTTTGATAAACTTCAAATTCTTTTCAGACTAGAATCTCTGTTATTGAAAATAAACTCAATCAAGGGGTTAAAAAACATCAAATCAGAAACATGTGTGCTTAGTTAATGAACTTAAACTGGGTCATACAAGTTGCTTTCGATATATCACCATATTTGGTTAAAATTATCATGGTTTTCAGTTTTGCAATAACACTAATGGATCAAGATTTTATTTATTACAGGACCATATGTGTCATTATTTGTATTCTTGTACTTGTTTTGCAAATTTTTTCGGTTTTAACAAATTAATAATTTCTAATATTTTTGTAGTTGCGATTTGTATAGGAATATCTACACAAGGACTTTACCACAGCTTACTTTACTACCATGATCAAATTAGCGAGACTTCTATAACACAGTGCTAGAAAGTATTATTTTATTAGAATTAAATTGAATTTGAATTAATAAATTCTCACTGTCGACAGTTGAGAATTTTGAGTTTTACGATTTGTCAAAAAAAAAATGCAAATTTCAGGTCTATCTATGCGACAAACTTACTACTACGGCTAATAAATACTACTAGCGTCATCTAGCGGTGATTATTGAAAGCCACAAAAAAAAGATTCCTGTAATTTTGCCACCGGCTTCCAATCGTTTTTTGTTTACAAACAAAAGGGTGGCACATGGTATTGATCTAACACGTGTTTTTTTTTTTTTATTGTTGTCTAAAAAAAATGCCGGTACCCTCTGGGTACCATCCTGAGAAAACCAATTTTTTTTGAATAGTACCCGGGAAGCAATACAATAATGGGCGTCGTTCGAAGGCAAGGCCCCCGACGAGTGCCCAGCATCGCGACGCAAGCGCCGTTATTTTCGACGTTCTCCGCGCCGAGACGCGTCCAAATCTAGAACCAAGAACCACCTGTGAGATTCGACTACCTACACACGAAAATAACGAGTTTTTGTATTAAATTTGTAAGTTTTCCGTTTGGAAGTTGATGCTGAAACGTTCTTTGGGAGTTGGTGTTAGTTTTCGAAGGAGATATCCGAGAGAGTGAGTGATTTTTTTTAGTAGTTTTGTAAGAGAAATTCTGGGGTCAAAGAAGTGTGTGAGAAAGACGCCCGAGACGCCCATCCTTTTTGTCAATGTTTGGTGCTAATTTTAGCTCTATTCAGCTTCTTGTATAATTATAATGCCTCAAAAGGCATAATTTGATTTATAAAATGCTCACTTGTTAGTAAAAATGTTTTTTTTTTCTGTTTTTGTTTTGGTTGAATTTGAGGTTACCTGTTCATGTTTGGGCAGTGGTTGTGGTGGTGGTTGGACTGTCATGTGGTGGTACTTGGGTTAGTACCCAATGACATTTCACATGTAATGTATCTAATGTTTATAATTGGTAGTACCAGTATCTAATAAGAAATGATTATATACTTATTAAGTTTTTGTGATAAATAATCACAATTTTTTTGACTCATTTAGGGGAAGTTTGTTGCTCAGAATTGGGAGAAACAACAAATTAATTTGCTTTAGCTCTGAACATAATTTTTACTAAAACAGAGTTCTTAGAAAATGTACCTATTTTGTGTTTCAAAAATGAAAATGAAAATGAAACCCTATACAATGTCCCTCTATTAATGGGGTTTATTGTAGAGAGAACTATCATCTCAAGTCTTATGTTGAACCCCCTAAAAATTTTGTTTGTTTATAACTTATCGCCATTGCCCTCAATCATCTCTTATTGAATCTTAACTATAAGTACCTTAAACTCTATGCTACAATAAAACCTACACAAAGAAAAACTAATCTACTTAAAATAATATAACTTTTAAAGTATGCATTTATTAACTGAAGTTTTATTAAAGTTCATACCCAAGGTGTAAACTGCAATAACAATTATTTAGAGTTTTACATTTAAGAAAAAAAAAAAAAATTAAATTTCCAAAAAAGTACTACACTATATTATTCAAAATTTAAAATAAATGTAGTACCTATCAAGTGTACTAAAGTGATTTTTTGTTTCACAATACATATTACATATCTCTTGATATGATTCTCGACATACTGGCGAAGTAAATTAAACTTACAAACTCAATGAAACTTTTGAAGGGCTTTGCAAGATCCTTCCTCTACTGTGCAATGTGCAATGTAATTGAAATATGCAGTAACTGCAACTATTGAAATTGTATTTTAAATTAAATATGTAAATAATATGTTTATTTAGCTACTACAGCTCTTTATAAAAATTAAAAATAATTGACTGCATGGAGTTTGAAATGTGCCAATATGATCGTTTAAATCCAAGGTTCCTAAAGTTCATAGGTTGTCTGGTAATGGGTAACTTGATGACGCTTCTGGGGTGTCTTATGCAGATTTGCATTGGCTACGTTCACCAGAACCAAAACGGATTGTAAACAGTTTACAAATACCAACAGAATATGTTGGGTAAACTCTTGGTTCTGCTGAACGATTCATCTTTTCAATGATAGAACGTCACCTTCTGAACGACAGGTCACCACACAAAACACAGTGTTGAAAATTATAAACACTGAAATTATGCTTGCAAAAATGGCGACCGTTTGCAAAACATGTTTGGTTTTAACACAAATTCAACGTAGCGTTCAGCAGAACAATCGCAAACCGTTTACCAACGTTTGTAATGTTTGTATCTGGTGAACGCGGACATTATGTTGAGGCACCCCAGATGATGTCATAAAGTTATCAGGGCTGGAACTCTGTAACGGATAGAGATCGTTATCCCTATCGCTATGACACTCGCTGTCTTCAAAATCAACAGAGAGGAGATGTCAATAGAGATAGAGAAAATATCTTTATTCGTTACAGAGTCCCAGCCCAGGCAACCCACCTCTCTCAAACACCCTTGGTTGAAATCTTATAAAATCCTACAGAATCTTAAAAAAATTCATTGAAACTGAAAAAATTCCGCAAAACCTTATAAAATCATTAACATTCCTAAAAAATATTTCCTTTAAGATTTCCAAAAATCCTTCAGAATTCCCGAAAATCTGTTTAAATCTCTAAGAATCGTTTAGAGTCTCTAACAACCTTTCAAAAACCCCTAAAATGCTCCAAAATTACCTGGAATCTTAAAAATCGAAAAATCTTCTAAACTCATGTAAAATTGTGTGAAGATTTTCAAAAATTTCAAAATTTTACAAAATCAATAAAGATTCAAATCTGTGTACATATTTTAAAGAGTTCACGAAACCCCGGAGCAATTAATTGGTAAAAATCCGTGTTACAAGCTGGTCAAAATTCTAGAAAAACTCGTGAAATCTACTTAAAATCCCTCAAAATCTTTAAAAATTTAATAAAATAGAGAGTTCTCGTGCTGTCCAAATTTCAAATACCGTAACGCTATTTGACCAGTATGATAGTTCTTACGGTATAAGGCATTCCAACGACCTGTCAAAACTATTCCAAAATGGCGACCAGGGCGGAAGTTCCGTATTCCGTATATGACAGTACAGAATTTGAAGCTTTTTAAAGTGCATTGTGTGGTTGTTTTGTGATTAAACCCTATTTATTTATTTTTTTATTGACTTCATAAGGCTTTTTTCTAATTAAAATTGCCACAAAGGTGTCTTGTAGTCGATTTTAGAAGGCGTTTCAACAAGGATATGTCAGGTTGTTTTCAGTGCCCAACCTTTAAAATTTTTCCCGAGAATACAAATTACACACTACTACTACAGGGTCTTAATTCTTGAAACCAGGGAGCAGCGTTCCCTTGGAGAACTAGTGTTCTGTCTATCTCAATGATATGCAAATGACAATATAAGTAACAAAGACAGAACACTCATTCTCCTGGAAACGCTGCTCCCCTGTTTCAAGAGTTAGGACCCTGGATGGCCTATTCTCAAAGGGCTGTGTGTAACAAATCTCCCCGCTCGTCAAATCACCAGTTGTGACATAGGCAGCATGTTATTTCTCGCCTTGACATACTAGGCTCAGGCTGTTTGAACAGCTGACGACTTAGTTATGACGTCGGAAATGGTGAAACACCAATCTGGCGGCGATTGCCAAAAACGAGGTTGATAAGCAGTCCTGTAGGTGTGTATCATCCTTGAATATATGCTGTCTTCTGTTAATTAACAGGAATCCTATACAAATAAGTTATTTCGAAATTTTAAAAAGAAGTATCGAAAACTAATGGAAGCGAAGTATCACTAAAAAAAATTGAGCTAAAAATTCACTAAAAACCATGGATTCCATGCCCATTCCCATTAAAATTACCACCATAGTGGAATTTGCTAAAACCATTCCACTAGACGACTTTCAAATTCACTAGAACTAGTGGAAATTCTACTGAGTTGGCAACACTGTCAAAATGTAAACAGAATAAGGGATTAGAGGATTTATGTGTCTTCGTGTCCGAGAACTATAAAATACCATGTGAAATACCGTATTGTTGGCGGTACCGTATGCATCAAAACATTCTGCCGCCCAATCTAGTCAAATCCCGGAAATCTGACCAATCAAATTCGATGTGGCTATTTTCAGCGGCATAATGTTACTACATGGGCTAGATCAGGGGTCAGAATGTCGGACGGCCTGTTGCACTTGTCCGTTAGAAGTGCCCTATGTTATGTTTATTTCCTTCTCATTGCTCTATTGAAATTTATGCGAAGACATTTTAATATTTATTCATAATGGAGATGAATGTGATAAAACTACCCAAAAATAATGCAAAGAGCACATAATTTGTCATTCTCCAAATATATTGTATTTGTTGACTGTACATCATCCTGCGATGCACAAATCATTGTTTAACGTTTTTACTGATTACGTGATATCTTCATATTTTAGTAACAAGGAGTAACTATAAATACAAGCTTCTTCAGAAAATTAAAAAGGGGAAGGAAATTGTACAAAAACGTGTAGTCTTTGAAAAATTTAGAACTTAAATTTTTAATTAAAAGGTATTCAGATTTTGCTAAATTCAGTAACCCCTAATATCCAAAATGGATATGAATGATTCCTAATTCCTCCGTTTCAATCAAAATATTACAATTTAATGAATATATTCATGAAAAAAATCCATAGGGAACACAAATAACATCTAAATTTCTGAAATTTATAACACGTACCTACAAAAGACAGTTATAGATTTTTTTAACATCAAACATTGTTAAATTTAATACTAATGCTCTATCGCCTGTAACATTCTGACCCTGAATCTAGCCCATGCAATAACATTCTGACCCTGAATCTAACCCATGCAATAACATTCTGACCCTTTAAATAGCTCCATCATCGTTCCAACATTCTGACCCCTGATGCAGAGTATGTAGTAATCTAAAATTTTCTAAGGTCTATAAACCTAGCAGTCCCAAGGTGGAAAAAAACTTCAGGAACTATATAATAATTAGGTGCTTTTTAGGTGCTAATTGGGGCCTCTAATTAAAAATTAGGTGCTCCTTTAGTTTCTGAGAAAATCAAAAAAAACTAAGGGACTGCTAGGTTTATAAAAGCTAGGAGTCCCCTATAGTAAAAAATATTTTTTCAAATTTTTTCTTTGTATCAGAATTAGGTGCTTTTTAGGTGCTCCTAAATAGTCCAAGAAAAAATAGAATTGATTAATTATAATTATTAACTGAGTTACAGATTTTTTTAAAATTATTAGGGGACTGCTGGCTTCACGTTTACATGTTGGTGTGTCAAAATGGAAAAAAACTTCGGGATCTATATAATAATTAGGTGCCTTTTAGGTGCTAATTAGGGCCTCTAATTAAAAATTAGGTGCTCCTCTAGTTTTTGAAAAAATCAAAAAAAAACTAAGGGATTGCTAGGTTTATGAAAGCTAGAAGTCCCCTATAGTAAAAAATATTTTTTCAACATTTTCTTCTGTATCAGAATTAGGTGCTTTTTAGGTGCTCCTAAATAGTCGAAGAAAAAATAGGATTGATTGATTGATTATTACAGAGTTACAGATTTTTTTTTTTAATTATTAGGGGACTGCTAGCTTTACGTTTACTTGGTGTGTCAGAATGGAAAAAAACTTCGGGATCTATATAATAGTTAAGTGCTTTATAGGTGCTAATTAGGGCCTCTTATTGAAAAAATATTTTTTTTTTCTATAGGGGACTGCTAGCATTCATAAGCCTAACAGTCCCTTAGTTTTTCTTGATTTTGTCAAAAACTAAAGGAGCATCTAATTTTTAATTAGAAGCCCTAATTAGCACCTAAAAAGCACCTGATTATTATAAAAATTGCGAAGTTTTTTTCCATTCTGACACACCACTGGTAAACGTGAAGCCAGGAGTCCCCTAATAATGAAAATAAAATCTGTAACTCAGTTAATAATCAATCGCTCCAATTTTTTTTTCGACTATTTAGGAGCACCTAATTCTGATAAAAACGAAAAATTTGAAAAAATATTTTTTACTTTAGGGGACTGCTAGTTTCCATTAACCTAGCAGTCCCTATGTTTTTTTTTTGATTGTCTCAAGAACTAAAGGAGCACCTAATTTTTAATTAGTAGCTTTAATTAGCACCTGAAAAGCACCTAATTATTATTATTATATAGACCCCGAAATTTTTTTTCTATTCTGACACATCACCAAGTAAAAGTGAAACCAACAATTACCTAAAAAATCTGTAATTCAGTTAATAATTAACTGATTCAAGTTTTTCTTCGACTATTTAGGAGTACTTAAATAGCACGTAATTCTGATACAAAAAAAAATACTATAGGGGACTGCTAGCATTCATAAATCTAGCAGTTCCTTAGTTTTTCTTGATTTTCTCAAAAACTAGAGGAGCACCTAATTTTCAATTAGAGGCCCTAATTAGCACCTGAAAAGCCCCTAATTATTATATAGATCCCGAAGTTTTTTTGCCATTCTGACACACAAACAAGTAAACGTAAAGCCAGCAGTCCCCTAATAATTAAAAAAAAATCTGTAACTCAGTTACTTAATAATTAATCAATTCTATTTTTTCTTTGACTATTTAGGAGCACCTAAAAAGCACCTTATTCTGATACAAAGAAAAAATTTGAAAAAATATTTTTTACTATAGGGGACTGCTAAGCTTTTATAAACCTAACAGTCCCTTAGTTTTTTTGATTTTCTCAAAAACTAAAGGAGCACCTAATTTTTAATTAGAGGCCCTAATTAGCACCTAAAAAGCACCCAATTATTATATAGTTCCCGAAGTTTTTTTCCACCTTGGGACTGCTAGGTTTATAGACCCCAAATTTTCATATTTTCTGAGTGCATTTTTTCGTAAAATCTGGCTCCAAATCTCAGAATAATTTAGTGTATGGAGTTTGGGAGATCCCAAAGGACTATTAGGATACAAAATTTCAAAAAAAAAAAAAAAATGAAATTTCATCCTTTTAAAAACAAGGTAGCTAAAGTTTGTTTCACCAGGGTTTGTACTTGCCACCAGTATTTTCCTTCCTTGTTCAACAAATAAAAATTGACTGAAACAAATTAATGACGTCAAAAACGTTCGTCGGTTGTTAAACCAGAAGTCATTCATTTCAATTTGTCAAAAAAATTGAATGTGTCATATTAATTAATCTACGACAACCCTTTTTCAAGTTTCAAGGTCAAGTATGAACCCTGGTGAAACGGACCTTACCTCCATAGCTACCTTTAATTTAGATTTTGGAAAACTTTGAAAGGTCATAACTTTTTTTCCGAGGGGCGGTTAACTGGTCAAAATCCATGTACAAGTTGGTCATAATCCTAGAAAATCTCAGAAGCTCTTTTTCAAATCTCTAAAAAATTTCAAAATCCTTAAAAATTTAACAAAATGTCTCAAAATCTTTTGAAATCGCATAAAATCCTACAAAATCTCACACAATTTTATTGAAACTAAAAAAATCCCGCAAAATTTTATAAAATAATTAACATTCCTTAAAAAAAAATCCTTTTAAATTCCCAAAAATCCTTTGGAATCCCCAAAAATCTATTGAAATCTCTAAGAATCCTTTAGAATCTATAAGAACTTTTCAAAAGCCCCTGAAACGCTCCAAAATTACCTAAAATCCAAAAAATCTATGATTTTCTGAACTCCTGTAAAATCATGTGAAAATTTCCAAAATCCTTAAAATCCTATAAAATCAATAAAGATTTAAAATATGTGTACACATTTTATGGAAGTAACTAAACATCTAATTGGTCAAAATCTGTGTACAAGTTGGTCAAAATCCCAGAAAAAATTGTAAGATCTACCTAAAAGCTCTGAAGATCATTAAAAATCTAACAAAATCTCACAAAATTTTATTAGAACAAAAAAAATCCAGCAAAATCTTATAAAATCATTACTTAAGTTAATATTCCTAAAAAAAAAATCCTTTAAAATTCCCAAAAATCCTTTGGAATCCCCAAAAATCTGTTGAAATCTCTAAGAATTCTACAGAATCTCTAAAAACCCTTCTACATTCCCTAAAATGCTCCAAAATCACCGAGAAAATCACCTAGAATCTTATAAATCTAAAATCTTTTAAAACCTGTGAAGATTTTCAAATTCCTAAAATTCCTACAAAAATGAAGATTTAAAATCTGTGTACATATTGTAAGGAGTTAACAACCCCTCGTTTTTTTCTATCAAAGATAGAAAGCTGAAATTCTTAGCAATTCTTGTCCTAGTAAAGGACTGCAATCGCTGAAAATTTCGGCTCATTTGGACTTGTTCCAGAAATAAAATCGTGTTAAGTAATTTGGGGTACTTTATCAATTTTTCAATTTTTCTGAGTGCCTTTTTTCATAGAATCTGGCTTCAAATCTCAGAATAATTTTAGTGTATGGAGTTAGGGGGATGCCAAAGGACCATTAGGATACAAAATCTCAAAAAAAAAATGAAATTTCATCGTTTTAAAGAGAAGCTACCTTATGATTTAGATTTTGGAAAAAAAAAATTTCTATTAAAGATAGAAAGCTGAAATTTTCGGCAATTCTTGTCCCAGTAGAGGACCACAATCCCTGAAAATTTCAGCTCATTTGGACTTATAGTTTCAGAAATATAATCGCGTTAAGCAATTTGGGGTGAATTTATCATTTTCCAATTTTTCTGAGTACCTTTCCTCATAGATTTTGGCTTCAAATCTCAGAATAATTCAGTGTATGGAGTTTGGGGGGTCCCGAATGATCATTTAAGACACAAAATCTCTACATAAAAAAAATTGAAATTTCATCATTTCAGTGAGGGAGGGTGGGAGAATTGTGCGCATTTAAACGTAACTCGTTTTAGAAATAATAATACCATTGAATGTAATATAATACGGTTATGGGAGTGCTGTTTAGTTAACTTTTAGCACGTGCCACGTAAATCAATATAGGGAGAAAATTAAGTATTTGAATCAGAATATTGCTAAAAGTATATGAATGCTCTTGCGCACGCAATTATGCGCACAGGTTGGGGAATGGTGCGCATGTAAAGTATTATTAAATAAAATCAACACGAGCAAAAACATTTATTAAAGTTGTAAAACCTAAACAAAATCCATTATAATAATTCCTAATTTGAGCATAGGTCACACTTATAATTTTAAACAAGAGCTTGGTGGGAGCCCCAAAACAATTCTAAAAGGTTAAGGCAAGAAGTGCTGCGTTGCCAAATTGACGTCAAAGTATTTTATTTTGTTTCGGTTAGATTTTTCTAACAGGTTTGGACAATGTTTATTGTTTAACGAATAACTAGTGACAAAAACAGCAGTTTTTAAAATATGTAGGTAATGTTTTCAAGTTGCAGAAAATGATTTTTGACGAAAGTTGTTTATTTTTCAATGGTCAGAAAAAAAGTTTTTTGCAGATGCTAATTTGTTTGTGCAATGAAAGATTTGGGTTTTGTTGGAATTTTCGACATTTTTATGCAACAATTATTATCAAAACTCAAGAATCGTGAACAGGATTGCTTATCCTAATAAGGCGTACGTTCACCAATTCTTGAGTAGACAAGGTCTGCGAGTGACGTCACCACATCAGCTTAATAGTGATGACGTCACCCGCAGACCTCGATGGAAGGCTTGCGATTCAGGTTATGCTCGTTATTTGAATTTTTCGTCGATTTTAAATGTAGAAAAGGTGATTTAAACAAGATCTTCACGTTTAGGAATTCGTTTTTTTGACCTATACCATAGTGCTTTGAACTTGAATAATGCCTTTCACTCCAAGAGTTGAGGTCTGCGGCTGACATGGCGGTTGGCAGATACTTTCAGCTTTCAGTTCAATGAGCATTCCTACTAGGGATTAAAAACAGGATAATCTCTGCCATTTTCTGGACACCTGAAGCAAAGATGATCCGTTTTTTTCCTACGAATATGCTGAAAAAAAAACTTTTAGCATGCACAAATAAGACTAAAGAGTAATCTTTCTGCAGGCCCTTGGGAAAAATTGTGTTCCTAACACTTGCGAGGAACGGTATTTCCCGCACACGAATTTGATATGAAAAAAATTTTCCGCCCTGTGGGAGAACAAACGACTTTCCAGTTCCACTCCAACCAAAAGGCAGTGCTTGCTCGTAGAAAAAAATTATTTATATATTTATTTATACTCCTTCAAAATACAAAATTTTTAGTTTCAATTTTATTCAATTTTCAATTTATTCAATCATATGCCGTACAATCAAATTATAAAAGGTTATTATCTATGGTTATTATATTCTCTGTCAACTCAAAAGGCAGGGATAATAATAATCAAAACTGTGGTGGCGTGCCGTGGCGCTGATTCCAGTCCCAACATGAAAATTCCAAAAATTGCAACGTCGCATATAAATTGTTTCGAGGCTACCACCAAGCTCTTGTTAATTTTTCGGGGTATTTGAGTCAGTACACTCTGCATGATTCCATATTGAACAGAGGACATCTGATAATAATTCTAATTAATAACACAATAACCATAATTCTCGTAGTTTGCCAAATTCCCCGCGAATACCACAAAACTTTGTTTGATTTCTCTGGCTGATTTGAAGAAGGCGGTATGAAGCTCAGCGCAACATCATCTTCGATGTCATCCAGCTCATCGTCGTCACGAATATCGGACACATCCTCTTCTGATGGTTTACATGATTCAGGCGTTGGTGATCTCTTTTGTTTGATATTGAATTTCTTTGGAGTTGAAGGAATTGATAATTCTCTGTTAAAATTTTGTTTGCTTTCGAATTTTTTTGAAGTCGAGACATTTCATGATTCATTGTGAACATTTTCTTTGCCTTTGAATTTCTTTGATGTCGAGGGAATTGATAATTCATTACCAAAACATTTACGAATAACTCCTTTACCCATATTTTTATCTTTCAGTTTATCTTTGGTCCTAATTGCTTTTTTTCTCTTCAACTTCTATAGTTTTGTTTTGAGGGGAGTGCTCGTAAGAATTTCCGATTTATGTTGGTCTCTAGATTTTCTTTTCGTTGCCTGGTTAATTTTTGTTTTTGGTATTGGAGCCATAGGAAAAAAAGAATTTTCTTCAGATGTACTTGGCCGAGGGCTCTGATCTCCTCGATGTCGTAAATCTGGGTGATTATCTAGCAGAGTGGCTGCGCCATCTTGGTTGGATTCAGTTCCAAGTTCAGGTGTTGCTTCTACTGTAAGTTTTCCAACATGGTGCTAGGTTCAAAATCGGCATCGCTAAATTTATTGGGATCCAATAGAACTATCCCAGATGTTCGAAACCCCAAAACTGCTTTTTTCATTAAAGCCACTTTCATAAAAGCTTTATTTAAAAGTTCGGCTACATCGTATTCAGTAATCTTTTGATCTCCGGTACTTGACAAATAAAGATCATATTCCCTGAATAGTGCATTTTTAAGTGGACTGAGAAATGTCAGATCCAGAGGCTGAAGGTGATCAGATGTGTGTGGAGGAAGCGAGACCATATGTATATAATTTTCTTTGCAGAAATTTTAAGCTGCAATTGAGATGTGGCTGGAATTATTATCCAGGACCAGAAGGACAGGATCAGTAACAGTAGGCTTAACATGCCTCTGAAAGTGCAGCCACTGAACAAGCAAGTTCCGAATTCTTATAACGTCCTAATTGATTCATTTTTCTCTAGGGTTCTGGGATCTTTTCCTAGGATGAATCATCATGGGAGGAATGCATTAATTGAAAATACACCTGTTATTGTTCTTCCTCTTTCTCCGGAAATTGCAGCTCCTAATTTTTCAGATCCCTTACTGCCATAAACTTTGGGGCACTTGCTCTGCACCATGATGATGCCTGTTTCGTTTGTGTTGTAGTCACTCTTGAGTTCAAATTTAAACCTTTCCATGGGGATTTGAAGATTTGAAAAAACAATTTGGTTGATTTCTTATTAAAAGATGCAATCCTATTCAAGCTGGTTCCTTCTGCTTTATATTAGGTGATCTCAAAAATCCATAAAGCCAGTCTTTCCCAGCTAATCCCTTTTCCTTGGTAAATTTATGGGCGATGTTATATTGCTCAGCATACCTGAAAGCTAATCGTCTAAGACACCTGGGTGCTAGGCCATAAAATAGCTTGTTCTGAAAACACAGGCTTGCAACCCAAACGAGGTAGATTAGGCTCATTTTCTGACATTTTTGTGTGTTGATTCAGGAATATTGAAGGCCCCCCGCTTCCGTTATTTTTCTACTATCATTTCTTATCGGAAATCACGCGTTCTGTAAATTTTCTGCCGTATATGAGGGAATTGCGGCTTTTCTTGTTAACGTCTCGGCATCTAAAAAAAAAAATAAATAAATTAGATCATGTGGGGGAATCGTGCGCTTTGGTGCGCATCATTACCCCGTTTGTCCGTCTTATTTTCAAATATCAAAAAATTACAAAAACTGGCTCGATTTCACCAAAGAATATTTCACATAAACAGTGCTAATAGTGGTGCAAACGTGTGTACATACAACGTCATTGCATACAACTGATATGAGTAATGGCGTCAGTAATCCAGAGTAGAAAAGGCAGAGTGCAGCACTGGTCGGAGGACCTTAAAAAAGCCCGCGAAATATGAAATAGTTTGATGCGCACAATTACCCGATTCGCACAATACCCCCACTCTCCCTTTGAAAAATCATAACTTTTTTTCTATTATAGAAAGAAAGCTGAAATTTTCAGCGATTCCTATACTAGTAGGGAACTACAATCTCTGAAAATTTCAGGACATTTGGACATATAGTTTCAGGAATAAAATCGCGTTAAGCAATTTGGGGTAAATCTATCATTGTTCAATTTTTCTGAGTGCCTTTTTTCGTAGATTTGGGATTCAAATCTCAGAATTATTCAGTGTATAAAGTTTGAGGGGTCCCAAATGATCATTTGGACACAAAATCTCAACATGAAAAAAATTGAAAATTCATCATTTACTAATGATTTGTATTTTTGAAAACTTTGGAAAGTCATAACTTTTTTTCTGTTATAGATAGAAAGCTGAACCAGCAATTCTTATTTCAGTAGAGGACTACAATCCCTGAAAATTTCAGCTCATGTGGACCTCTAGTTCCAGAAATAAAATCAAGTTATGCAATTTGGTGTACATTTATCAATTTCTCAATTTCCTGAATGCCCTTTTTTATATAGACTAGGAGGCAATGACGATTTTCGGCACTTATTTTCCCAGTCAGAAAACATGGATAGAATTGTAGAGTTAGTAATTCTAAGCAAAATTCATATATTTTTAGGGGGGGTTTTCTGATGGGTTGAGTCGCAAAATGCGTTAGAGCTTACGAATGAACGGCCCTTTTTTTTCCAGTGATAAAAATAGGTCTACTAATGAGAAGTATACTGAAGTTACGTAAAAAAATAGTCCAACTAATCTGCGAGTATGGATAATACGTCTGGCAAGTGAAAAATTAAAGATCCGAAAAATTTCAGCCAGACTCACACACAAAGTTTGATTATTAAGCTTCAGTTTTGCATCTCTGATTCAATTTAAGAGAAAAATAAGGGGTTTGGATTTGTTGATTGACAGAAGGGCATTCATAAGTGTTCAGTAATCCACCACCCAAAAGAAATTCAACTTTTCCATATTCAAAATTAAAAATAAATCATTTAATTAACTGCACTCGATTGATAATTTCTATCAAAAATCCCTCATAAATTCAAGTTCCTCTACTGGCGAAGAGGATGAGGCAAGTTTGCACAAAATCGCGCCCCCACCGTCACAGTAATTAAATAACGGCGCGGGCCCACTCTCTGTCGATCCCCGGATCCGCTAAAAGAGGCAACGCGAATTAATAATTTGCATTTTTTTTCCTAAATAAAAAAAAAAAAAAGTAAAATCGGCAGAATCGTCATCCATTACTGTGATTAGCATTGAGGGGGGAAAAACGTTTGCCCTAACCCACCCAATGGTGTATTTGTATTAATATCTATCTAATTGACATTTGCGATATATTTTTGCTGTTAATTGGGTTAGTGCTAAAAATGGAGATGAATTACACACAACATATTGTATATTAAGTAAATCAATGAATTTTTCACTCCAAAAAATCTTGCTCATGGAAAGGATAACCACATTGCCAAGGAATTTTAGTATTTAATCTGAGACTTAGTCCCAATCCAATTTTCATTTAAGATTTTGAGAAAGACCATTATTTTGACCTTCTAATTTTGAGAGATGTTATCATAAGAGAAGTATCATATCTCTAGAGTTGTTTTTATTGCATACTTACTTATGAGGAAACTTTTTGATTCTGACCACCCAGTAGTCCCAGTAGATTATCAATCTGTAAGAGTGAAGGCACAAATTTGCAAAATAAAACTGAAAAAAAAATAATTGAATTTATTAAGCACCCCTTATATATTTTCACCCTACGGCCACTTACCCACCCCCTTAAATGTTAATTTGCCGCCCGGGCCACCCCCGAAACATACAGTTTTAATATCGTCCAGTGAAAAAACCCTTTTATTTTACGCACGCTGCTCCGTCCTTACATAATATAATAACCCAAATACGCGCGTTTTTATCAACCGAATGGGACCCAGATATACACACCAAACGTTCTGGGAATGAGGTACCTCCAAACGGGGGTGGTATGTATGCGAAATCGGGACCCCCACGTTATGTCCGGCGAAGTAATTAAATAATACTGTGGGGGTCCTACTCTCTGGTGATATCAACCAAAGAGCTGCTGGATTTATTAATTTTTTTGTTTTATTTGGAAATTGATTTTTGCGTTTTTAAGTCTAGTGGAGAACATCTGCTTTTTTCATTCCCTGATATTCAAGAAATGTGTAACAAGTCATAGTTTGAACCTGTGATGTATTGATGATATGTCAATTTTCTTCTACCTATCAAGGGCAGAGAAGAGACAGTCTACGAAGAGTCAATGGAGGATTTTGAGATCATCCTCGTAGACTAGTTTGAAGCAGTTTAGTTTGCCGATACGATAAAACATTGCTGCAACAAAATTTACTTTTTTCTATTTTGGTGTCATATCGAAGTCTTTTCGACACTGAAAGTAGTTTCGAAAGAAGCTCTTTGTGACACTCCTTTTTAACTTATCGGAGGTTGGTTACACTGGCTGACTGATGGCCATCGAACTGTCATTCGCGATTTTATAATAGAAGATTTCTATAATTGGCATGTAGTTGTTACCAACCTAAACATATGAAATCAGGAAATATGAGAATAAAATTTCCAAGAAAAATTTGTTTTTTTTTAATTAAACAATACCAAAATAGAAAAAAATATTATAAAATATTCGTTTCATAAGACATTTTATCGCACACGCCCTTTAGAAAACTCGCCTCCGGCTCGTTTTCTAATATAGGGCTCGTGCGATAAAATGACATGTTATGAAACTTGTATTTTAATGTAGGTACTATTCTGAAACTGAACTAATAGACTCTGAGATAGGGCCTGTTTAGTGGAGTCATTTTTTTTTGTCTGGCATTTTGAGGGATGAATGTGACTAGTTAGCTGATGAGAATATAAGTGGTTTTAATGCCTGCCTCCTATTCGAAATGTCCACAGAATGTTTCGCCGGAAAACTCGATTTCGAACTGTGATTACCGTCTGGCGATTTTTAAGCGTTATTTTCACAAGAAAACCTTTCATTCTCTCGATTGCCAGACAAAAAGTAAACGCGGAAGGTTCTTTTCTTTTCTCTTGGAAGTTGACACCCATCCTCATTTTTTCAGCTATTGAAAAGCATCTGATATTTTTCATGGGTGAATTATTTATCAATGTCAATCTTTTATTTAAAAGACAGAAAATTTGAGATCATTAAAAAAAAAATCTTCATGTAAATCAATTTTTTTCTTCTGCAAATTTTTGAACGAGAGGCCGGCATTAAAATCACTTATATTCTCAGCTTAGTAGCCACATTCAGCCCTCAAAATGCCAGACAAAAAAAAAATGACTCCACTAAACAGCCCCTATCTGACAGTCTATAAGGCGGGTCATTATGTTTATAGAAAAACTAGCTGACCCGGCGAACTTCGTACCGCCTCTGAATTATTAAATATACCTATTAAATGTTGTGTTAACGTATCTATTAGCTGAATTAAATTAAGTTTTTTTCGATGGTGAATTTGGCTTTGGTTGAAGAAAATTAATGTTTACTCTCTGGATCAGAAGTCACCTAAAATTATAATTTTACATCATCCTTTTTTAGGCAGCTTGTGGGCATTATTCTTGTAAAGTGTACCACCAAATAAATAAACTCAGGCACAGGAATGTTCAAAGAATGTAAAGAAAACAAAAAAAATCTCTAGCGCAGCCCTGTTTCACTCTATCTGCACTGCATGCACTGCACTACTCCATCTGTTCTACTCTATCTGCACTACTCTATCTGATCTACTCTTTCTGCACCACTCTATCTAATCGGAATAGTTCTGTTCGAAATAGCTCTAGTTCCTAAGCAGCATTGTTCTACTGTATCTGCAATGCCGAGCTTCGTTCCAGGTATCAGAGATGGCGCGGTATACAAAATACAAAATAAACTTGGTATCGGTTATAGGAGATGGCGCCGTATGCGGGCTTGGTAATGTTTTTTCATAAATAAATAAAATAAGTAATGAAATGACCACATTAATGACATAACAACATGCTGGTACTGTCAACGCTGAAAAAAGTTTCAATTTGACAGCAACCATTAACAAAATGATCCTCCATTTATTGAATAATTCATTTATTACAAAAAATGTGATAAATGAAGAACCGCTCGACCGATTTTGTGCAAACTTCACATAAACCATCTAATAAATAGTCCGAACAAAGCCTAAACATTTGGTTTGGCTAAGTGAGCCCGTTCTTGAATTATAAAATTACAACGAAAAGTGGCATTAATTTTTATATATATAGATGGATTAAGGAGAGAAGGGGGCTGAGCCTGAAAGATAATCATTAAGGAAGGATAATGTAGATGATGATATTACTTTGCAGAACAATATTGAAGTTGCCAAAAATCAAATTCAAACAACGGTTGTTGAGAATCTCTGAAAGTAGGTCCGATGTGAAGGAATAAGGAAGGAACATTAAAATTTCCAGAAAGCCTTCCCCCACAGCATTTGTTGCAGTTTAAAGCAGAATTAGTACCTTTAGCTCAGCTCAGAATCATCTCAGATTCGCAAATGATAATAGTTTTGATAGATGATATGGGAGTTGATGTCAGAATGGTTGGGAAACTGAAGCGGCTGTAGGAAAAACTGACCTGAAAATAAATATGGACAAGACCAAGTTGACATTGGTATACAAAGTATAGAGCATTACAAATTCCTTGGACATGAGATCAGACTGGAAAGGGATAACCAAACCTGCCAAGTCCAAAAACTGACCCTGCGATGTGAAGGATGCAGGAAAAAACATTAAAATTTCCAGAAAGCCTTTCACGACAGCTA
Organism: Ceutorhynchus assimilis; assembly: GCA_917834065.1. Lineage (NCBI taxonomy): Eukaryota > Metazoa > Arthropoda > Insecta > Coleoptera > Curculionidae > Ceutorhynchus > Ceutorhynchus assimilis. Next base: position 36,751,720 of record OU892282.1, read on the forward strand.
TTGTTGCAGAATTAATACCTTTAGCCCAGATCAGAATCATTTCAAATTCGCAGATGATATAACTTTGATAGATGATATGGGTGTTGATGTCAGAATGGTTGGGAAGCTGAAGAAGTCTATAGGAAAAACTGTCCTGAAAATACTCACATCAAAATAATCTAAGGAACAAGATAATTCCTATACTTATCAGAAATTTTAGCTGATTTTATTTTTAAAATATTTAAACTAAATGAGTTTGAAAAAAAAGGCCGACATGGTAAATTTGACAAGATTTGTTCAATAAATAATACTCACTTTATCTTTTTTAAAAAGTAGTTCTTTCCTAAAATTGAAAGACAGATATTTCTTGTTCCCTAGACTATTTTGATGAGTGTAAATATGGACAAGGCGAAGTTGACATTGGTACAAAGTATAGAGTATTACAAGTTCCTTGAACATGAGATCAGACTGGGAAGGGATAACCAAATCTGCCAAGTCCAAAAACTGACCCTGCAATATGAAGGAAGATGGAAGGAACATTAAAATTTCCAGAAAGCCTTTCACGACATCATTTGTCGCAGATTAAAGCAGAATTAGTACCTTTAGCTCAGCTCAGAATCATTTCAGATTCGCAAATGATATAATTTTGATAGATGATATGTGAGTTGATGTCAGAATGGTTGGAAAGTTGAAGAAGGCTACAGGAAAAACTGAACTGAAAATAAATATGGATAAGACCAAGTTGACGTTGGTACAAAGTATAGAGCATTATGAGCTCCTTGGACATGAGATCAGACTGGGATGGGATAACCAAATCTGCCACAATACAGATCCAAGATACCTCGGTCTGACGCTCTTTTTCCAGAGCTGATACCGCGATAAAATCACGGTTTTATGGCGGCAAAACTACGTTTTTATGAAAAATGCTGATGTTTAATTAATTCGAAATATCTATTTGAAAAAAAAATCATCATGTCTCTCACACCTGCAAAAAAAGACACTCCCGGAATATAATTCCAATCACAACCCGACGTGTCTGTATCGTAAGAACTTAATCCACTTCACCGCGTGACCTCCGCCCTCTCCCAATACTCACCCTCACTTCTGCTGGAAGGGTATCGTCAATCCCCCTGGCCGCCCCCGTTTAATCAGCTGCCTGGGGCGTTAGATTGACAATTTGTATCCATTATATTTATGTATTTTTGCTAAGCCCTGGGCCGTAAGAGCGTGCTCGATACGGAATTTTTCCACATACATATTTTTTTTTGGGGGCCCCTCCAGCAGCAGCAGGTGGAATCGGAAGCCATTTTTCAAAATGTGATGGTATGAGGGATGTATTTTTTTTAAACTCTAATATTTTTGATATTTTATCCCTTTGCAATATCTAAACTGCATCCATTTTGGATAGGGTTCAAAATACAATCCCCCAATCGGCGGTTCCCCCAACAAATAACGACAAGACAGGAGGGGGTTTGCACTTGCCAGACAGACATTTTCCGCAGTCTTCCATCATCGAATCTGCAAATATCAATTTGTAACCGCTGATTGAATCAGTTAAGATTTGGTGGGGCGCCATTTCCTCTTGTAGCTTCGGGCTTCGCCATTTTACAGCAAGAGGGGACGAAGCTGAGTGTGAAATTTGAATTTTTCTTGAATGAAAAACTATATTTCTAAGGACTATCATGACAGAGAGAAGATCGCGCAAGGAAAGAAACTGAACAAACACGCGAGAGAGAGACGATGGTGGCAAGCGGAAGTTGGTATTTGCTCAAAACTCTCTCAACTCCCGCGAGTTTCGCAAAGTAATTTAATGAGACGACTGCGAAATTAAATTATTATTTTCCGGCTAGATTAAGTTCATTTACTTTTCCAAATTAATATAAATCTAAATAACACAATATTTACACTTAACGCGAGTCGACATCGTCTCGAAATTTAATCGAATACGACCTGGAAAGTTGGAGAACTAACTTATAACTAAGTTCTAATTGAGTTCGTTAGGGCGCTAAGGCGTGAGCTGGTGCAATTGGAGATCTAATGTGGAAAAGAAACAAGTTTCTTCGACAACTTGCCAGGAAAATAAAAAAACCGACCTCCCATTCGTGGTACTGCGATTCTTTATTCGGCGAACAAATTCAAACAGAAAACGAGATATATTTAATTTCGCATCATCCCGTTCAATGGGAATATTTAATAAAAGTGAAGAGCAAGATTAACAATTGTATATAGTATGTGGGGGGTTTTTCCAGCCAGTAGCAGCGATTGCGGACTAAAACAAATATAAGACGGGAGTGGATCAGCGGCAAATAATGGCATATTAAAAATTAAACAAAGTACTTTAAGTCGGTATTGCGGCAGGGCTCGGTTTTAGTTGGAGAGGAATAAAATTTTGATTGCGTACGATTCAGATTAAAAGGCCCCGACCACATATACATATACATATAAACCTTTTCCTTTCTGGGATTTTAATATTATGGATATATAGCTATAGAGAGGGTTTTTAGTGCAACAGAGATTTTTTTGAAAGTAAACTACATATATCTAAGTTTTTCCTTATTTTGAGGGGAACAACTTTGCAGCTTTGAGATGAGATGTGAAGAAATTCTAGGCCATATCGTTTATAAACTTTAGCATTCTTCCATTATACATTGTAACAGTTTGTTAGTCTTAGTCTGAAAGCTGTAGTATAACATACCCGGGTTGCATTTTTCTGTTTCCTATTTGGTTACCGCTACATGAAGCGCTAATCCTTTAGGACTTGTAAAATTATATCTGCATCGCGTTTCCTATTAGGCTAGCGCACATTGTCTACCGCTACATGGAGCGCTTTTCATATAGGACTTGTTAAATTATATCTGACGACGCGTTTACTATTAGACCAGCGCACCACCCTCTGCGATCGTCTGCAGAAATCCATTACACTGCGATGTATTTCATTTTCATTGTCATTTTTTGAAGTTAATTGGTGGTAACAGGTGATGCAATAATTTTGTAATATTTCTCGTTGTGTCTCGTTTTATTATTTCTGTTGATTCTGCATTGAGAAAATCCTCTAGCCAAAAATTCTTTACTAACGTATTTTCGGCTATCATAGCAGAAATTTAAGCAAAACGATCCTATTCTAGTAGTAGAACGCACTTCACTTAGAAAAAAGTCACTTGGTTGTAACAGTTAAGTTCTTTGCTGCCACTAATATTTTTTTTCCTATTACAGTAGAAACACTTATTATTACCTAATAAGTATATTTTCTACCGCGGCAAAGTGCTTGCCTGCAACTATGAATTTTTTTTATTTTTATTACTGCTGAAAAGAATTTGGCTGCTACAAAAAAAGTTGAACTCTGGAAGTTGTTTTATTGCCTAATTATTATTAAAAACCAACCCAATGTCAAAAGTTATGTAACAGCATGGTGGGCAAAATGAGCGTAGGTATTCAATTTATGTGCGCTGGTCTAATAGAAAACGCGACGTCGGATATAATTTAACAAGTCTTATAGGACCAGCGCGCCATGTAGCGATAGACAATGTGCGCTGGCCTAATAGGAAACGCGATGCCAGTCCCAAAGGATTAGCGCTAATCAAATAGGAAACGGAAAAATGCACCCGGGTTCGCTCAGTAAGATTGAACGATGAGAATTTTTATTACCTTTTAAACAACAAATCTTCTGAAACATGAAATGAAAAACAAATAGGACCTACGTTGTGGAAACTTACTCAATTTTACTTACTGGACATGCGCCCGACATAGCATATATTTGGGAAATTTAAGAGAAGTTGTGATATGTAAAAGAAACGAAAAATTTGTGAAACGTCTACTTTATTATTAAAGTAAAACGTACCGTTCTCGACCTGGAATTCTCGAGGGGAAAGAGAACGGCAGAGAAACCCTCGATCTGACATTCCTCAAAAATCGAAACTTACTGTGTCATTTTAAATAATAATTGTGAGTCAATAATTCAATAATTTAAGTCAATAAAAGTTTAAATTAGGTACCGTCTTTGGTCTTTGTGCTAAAATTTTTAATACACACTCAAGATTCAATCAACACTACCTATATTCAATACTGAAGAGTTTTTTTTGTTAGTTATCCAGTTTCCCAGCGGATACTGAGGTCCCATGCGGGAAGCTACTCAGCTATAGTTGTTTTTGAGCCAATATATCTAGATTGATTATTTCAATTTGTCAGGATATTCTCGCGTCAGGGTAGGAAAATGTAAGTAAATTCAACAAGGCACGCTCTAAATACACAAAATCGAAATCTCAGCACAAAAAGACAGCACATAATTTCTTAGGTTTTAATTTACTTCTTTATCTGTGTTGTTTACAGTATGAAACGATTTTTGTTAAATACATGAACAATGCACACAGGGCCGCCGCTAGGGTGTTAGCCGCCTGTGTGCCACGACAATTTCGCCGCCCCACTCCGCTCTAAAGTACAAAATTAAGAGCGTTGGAATGGAATACAATTTTTAGACTTTTAGGCCGGCCTCACACAGCCGGAATGTCTTTCTGAATTCAGAAATAAAATTCAGGCTCGGTAGTCTCGTAGTCTAAAACCTTCGACGTTTTTGACTCGCTAACCACTTTGTGACGTGACAGTCGCTAAGCACCTGACTAAAAACGCGCGAAAGGTTTTCTGCAGGTATTCTGGTTGGAAGGGAAGAATTAGAATTTGAATTCCGGCTGTTGAGCTTGTATATTTGAAACATATGGAAAAACATGCATTATGAATTACCTATAATCTCAATTTTCCAGATCCAGAATTTAAAACATTCGTCAGAGTCACTACTCTGGCTGATCGATATGAAAAATTCATAATTTGAAAAAATCAGATCAGATTTTGAATTCAGTTCCTGAATTCAGGAAGATATTGCGGCTGTGTGAGGCCGGCCTTAGACTTAGCGTATGAGGCATGGTAAAGACGAAGAAAGGACCGCACAAAAGGGAAACGCGCATCTGTAGTGACGTCACAAGGGTATCGGCGCTCGATAATAATAGGCAATCCTCTTTGCTTGTAATCCTTAGTTTGTGTTAATCGTTCGTCGGCAGTCATTGTCATTTGCCATCTTTCTCCGCCTCTTTACGTTACATCTTTCTTCTCTCTCTTGTAACGAAATTTGCCAAAATGTGACGCGTCTTTCATATCACTTTTCATTCTCGTCCAAATATAGAAGACCGCCGCCTTCAAGTTTCACTTCAAAAACCCTATTAGTTTGGTCCGCTGTAATGTTTGGGTGCGTCTGTCGCTGACATTTGATATCCCAATAAAGAATAAAATTTGACAACTCAATTTTTTTTTTGCTTGTTGATATGATAATATTGCCTATTATTGTCAAGCGATGATACCCTTGTAACGTCACTACAGATGCGCGTATACCTTTTGTGTGGTCCTACGTCTTTATCCATACCACCCCATACGCTGTCTAAAAAGTTGTATGAGGGGGGATAGTTTTTAATAAGTTTCACTTTTACCACGTCTACCAAATCATGTGCGGCGCCGTACCGGCACATGATTTTTTTTGCATCAGGATCAGTGGCGGTAACCCTTTTCAATCGGCTGCCTGTGTGTTTTGAACACACCGCACACATGGTAGCGGCGACCCTGAATGTTATAAAAAAATTTATAGACAAACAAAAAAAACATAAAAATGAACAAAATAATAGGAACTTGCATAAATTGAACTCTCAAAAACAAAATAACATTTAATCCACTAACCTGTGAACGCTCCTTACACACACACTAATAACACATTGGATTGAACAATCAATTTTAATGCAAAATAGAAATTAAAATTGAATAATGAATAATTACAGACACGGCTCTAAAGGAAAAAGGAACAGCCCCAGCTTGTTCTCAAGTCTCTCTAATGCCTACTCGCTTCTTCTCTTGTATCCTCTTCGGTTTCGGTACCTTCATTTTCTGTGGCGCGCCCCGTTCAAACCTAAATTTGATGGCGCAGACATGGTTGCAACATTTACTTTTATTCAGTAACCAATTTTTAAAAGTTAAAATTTGAAGAAATAATATTTTAAATAGGTGGTTTTCCTCAACGCCTAAACTCATCAAGTTTGAAGATGGAGAAAATGTGAAAAACCTGAGAACTAGACACACTGATAACTTATGAACCAATGCATGTATTTTATTCTTCATGTTTACTTTTTATCATCATTCTAATTTAATTTGGAAAAATGTTTCGTCAATTTTTATTTTTGTTAAAAAGAAAATAAAAGAAACAAAGCAACTGCTTTAAGTAATGAAGCTATGTGAAGAGAAACCGAAGAAGCAATGGAGAAGATATAGGAAGAAAACCATACTGAAAAAAAGAAGAATTATCCATTTATTAATTCTTTTCTAATCCTTGATTTCCTTCTAATTGTTTTTTTTTTTGTATTATTTTCCCCCTTTTCATATCCCGCAGGGGCTTGCAAATTTAGCAGCACCGCATGGTAACGCCCGTTGATAATCTATACAGGAAATGGGAGTCAAAATGAAAATTTGTAAAGGGCATATGGCCAAAATTGGGTTACCTACTTTAGAATTTACAGAGTGATTTAGATTGATTTATATTATTTCTCTTTTTTCAGATCGCTTTATAAACCCAGTACCCGTACACTGTAATAAATCACCGCCTTTCATGGTAAGTATCATCATAAAGTAAATCGCTTATCCATTACAAAATGACATAAAACACCATGTTCCGCTGCTGTTTTGATTGATTTTTTAAGTGACATTCCACTTCCCACTTCTGGGATTTTTATAGCAATTGAAATAAATAATGGGGTTGCGAACGGTGTTTACATGGTCGAGTTGAAAGAAAAAAAAAACTACCAAGCAAACCATAATATGAACGTTACGGAAGATTTCCAATGCGAAACTCTGTCTCCGATAACCAATATGCATAAAACAGGCCGAAAAATTAAAAATGTCCGCGCCAGTCGACGTCGCAGTCTGACTTCAGCGCTCACGTTTATATATGCAACATTTAAATTTTCATTCGAATACATTATTTCCGTTCACGAAATTGATGTATATTTTTCATAAGTGTAACTTGCCATTGTTTTATTATTCGGTTCTCAAAACGAGACCCCACGAGTCGCATTGTCTTATGAATAATTTACTAATAGGCACATCACATTATATTATTTGCTGGGGAATAACCGTGCATGGATTATTATTATGCAGTCCTAATAACAAAGAAAAGTTGGAATTATTTTGTTTTTAAATTGATTTGTTAGAATTTGGTTTTCTTTAATATTCCTATGAGGATTCAAATTAACAATCTTCTTATTTGAAGCACCCTTGAAATTGTGTTATCGAGTTAACATTTTGAAGGGTTTTCTATTAAAATTTGTGCAGTAGTGATGTTGTGAGGTTGTCTGCTATAAGAATTATGTAGCCAAGCACCAGAATGAGAATGCCTGGTAAATAAGGTAAGCAATGTAATGATACAATATTTATTTAAATTTTTTCACATATCTATTTTGTGTTACCTGATCTACTTGGACATCTTCTCAAGAGCGGTCCAATAGTATTGCAAAATCTATTCCTGTATTATTCTTTCAATATTATAGGTGCATATTTGATGTATAGGTTTGATATGGACAAAAGATCATGCCGTTGACCGATCAATTCCAACTCCAGTGGAAAGATGTTAATCCATCAATTGAAAAATAGATGAGGCACCATGAAGCAAGGCAATCAAGAATACCGATAGTTGAAGACTTCTATACAGACCTGTATATTCTTCCTCAAAACCAACACCGCAATGAGTAGATATAGTCGAAAAATCCATAATGGATGTCAAATTTAAGGAATCTACTAAGAGATGGAATCAGCAGTAAAATGTTGAAACCAGGGGAAGACGTTTACTCAAGAGTTATTCTGATTTCAAAAAATGTACCGATAAGCCTGACGAGGATTAGAACCAACGAAACTCGCCAATATCAGCGTCCCAAACTAAGCAGGCTTCCACAGAGGAAGTAGAAGGGGACTTCCACATAAATCCTTACTCCAAATTTATCATATATTTTCTTAAAAATCGCAACTTTGACGTTTGGATTAACGATGAGTTTTCTGAAGTCAAAAATATACACACGGATACGGTTCTCTTACCAATTTAGTCTAATATCTGTACTATTAACGGTTCCGCTGATCATGATATAAAAATATCGATGAATTCTGCATCTTATAAGATGGTAGCCCAAGACTTAAGTTTTGAGTGGGTAAAATTATGGAAGATTGAAATCGATGATTATAAGACCCAGGCCGTTCTTATTTCCAATCAGGTTTCATCAAGAAAGACCACAATAAATATCTGGCAATTATCGTAGCTAACTGGAAAATGGAATAATGCCCTTCAGCAATTTGAAAAAGTCTCAAAAGGGATTTCCAGGTTACTCTGTAGGATTTGCGGTGCTCCTTGGTACATTTTTATTGAAAATCACGTGCGGTTTCTTCAGAAAGTTGACAACCGTTTCAACCAAATTAAGTGTAACTTTAAAAGCCAAATTATGGTTCTGCTATTAGGTTCACTCACATATTTATCAAGCTGGTATGGTATGGATCTTTGCCACGGAAAGGTCGAGAAAAATAGTTCTAGGCCTTCCCAATCTGCAGCTCCATAATGACACACCCTACGAGGTGTTGGAGCAGGAACTGAAACGAACTTCGAGCAGAAAGCGATTTGTGGTCTGATTTGCCCAAAGGTGCAAACACATCGATCTTGTAAGGATCTGAATTAGTAGTAAGGCACAAATCGAGTAAATTGGCCTGTTGAGAAACCGAATCGAGAGCTATGAACCTTCGATTATCCTTGCCAACCAATATGTAAAAATAGAGATTTTCCAATAAGTTTTTAACCCTGATTGTTTAATTACGTACATATAACGGCAAATTTCCTCCATTATTGTTCATATTTGATAAGGAATGGTTGTTTGGTAGTAGAAGTTAGGGTTGAGATATTTTCGGAAGGTTCATAGATACAGGAAAGAATACCAAATCAGAGAACAATGTCATTATTATAGGTGTGAGCCTAAATAGGAAATTCATGAAAATCGTGCACTTTGTGCCAGGTCTTTCAAATTTGGTTTAGTTTTAGGTGTGGTCTTGACGCTTTAGAAAACCAGCGCAAGCAACTTGTGCGCGGCTTCTGGTGGCCTGTTAGCTATAAATCTATGGGTTCTAGGATGCGAGGAATCCATTTTTCTCGCCTAATTCGTGTTCAAAATCAATGTCAAGGTCATAAAATATTTTGTTATGAAATTTTGGACAATAAAATACAAGATAAAGAAACATTTTTTTTTAAAATTAGTTCTATGGTATTTATTAATTACATTACAGAATATGAAGAAACGTAAATTACAGGTTCGTAACATACCTATAATATTTGTTAGGTAACTTATGCATCATATGAGCTGTTTGTGCAACCTTCTTGACACTTGCATAATGGGCTGCAGCGAGTCCCGGCTCGATAACTTTTACATCTGCCTGCGCATGAGACCAAACAACCACAATTGAGTAACAATGAACATCCATGGCTTGCATTCGGAAGATCAGGGCACCCATTCTTTGGTCATTTCATTCCCAACCTCATTTACTGTAATTAAAAATAGCAGTCGATTTAGATAGAGACATCTTCCAAAACGAATGCGGTAGTGAGCAGCGCTCGCTCTATATGCTGAAATAAAGCATGTTGTGATGGCGGTATAGATTCAAGGGCCTTCAGGCCTTGGGTAAACATCATTTTCCTTGCATCATTGACTGAATCTGCACCACAGTTTATGCTGTACATCAGAACTGTGAAGTGTTCAAGATAAGACATATGCTGTGATTTCAACGTGTATTAGTGAAGTCAATGAACATGTCAGTGACCTCAGGATATATTTTCGATCGACGATGTTATATCACACCCTGTAAATGCATGAAAAAAGAGAATGGCTTCCGAGCGTTCAAGTCCAAGCTGTTGACAGATATAATGGATTGGAATCTTTTTAAAGGTCTTTCTGACATATTCACCCGTTTGAAGTGATAGATGGCCAGAACAACCACGTCTATGTCCACTGTGATGAGGTACGCTTTGGCATGTCCTTGCTGAGCAGCGTGTTGCAAGTGCAACATCATTCTTCTTACTGACTTGGATATATGGTTGATATGTCACTCATTCTGTTGCTTAGCACCTGATTATCCTTTGTGGTGAATAGCTGATACGAAGCTCCAGTGGTAAGTTCAACCAATTTCTCGCTGAGAAAGTGGAATTAGTCTAGTGTTGGAGTTTGATAAAAATTTCACCCATGCTGAACCCTTTGGTATAGTAAGTGTCACCTCTTTGTCTCGGGTCTGTGATTCAAGACTGCCATCTTGAAATGTGTCCCAGACTGCATCTACTCTGGTGGAGCGATATAGGTATGCAACGCAGAATGCATGCCTCTATTATACAGAGTCGAATTTGACCCACAAAAAAGTTAACGCGACTTGGATGAGTGAGAGCCGCCTGGGCCAGGCATACCAGGAAGACACCCAAGAAGAGCGGATTTCGTTCCATACAGTGCATTAGATAATGCAGGTGGATCACGCTGGTTCTCGTTTCTGAAGAAGTCATTTATATCAGCTTGTGGTCGTGCTTGCAAACTCATAATTAGCTTCGTGATGAGCGCTGCATTTGCCTTCGCTGTTCCCAACTTACTGGGGCCCCTTGTTAGGATTTGCAGGCGACTGGTTGCTAAATGTGTATATGATTGACCTTGGAATTGTGTCTGAGAGGGGTTTTGTATCACTTTGAATTCTGTCCTTCACAAAGTCCTTATACATGGTTTCGCCCATCTCCTTAACCCCCTTCAGGCACCAAGCAACAACAGGATCCATGACCTCACCAGTATACAATGTGAAGAGTTCCGTACTTGTCTCTTTAAATGGTTTAACAATTGTTCCATTCTGTACTACATTAAGAAGGAATTTCAGGTGTTGAAGAAATTTTGTCTGTTCGGTAGTAGAAGAGTCCTGATTATTTATGGATGAATAATTCAAATTACGTTAAAAATAATCCATTACCCTCAGCACCTCAAGTTACGAAATCTCGAGGACCTCCTTCTCTTCTTTCTGACCATATAGACCCTTGGGTCCACTATCCGTCTTTAGGAATTGGATACTATGCTCGTGGCTCTAATCTAGTGCCATGAGAGAGAACTTTTTTTCACTACGTTGATTGGTATGTTGTAAACGTGTCATGTCATTCAAAAAAACCGAGAGCCAACGTGAATAGTTTGTGTGACCAAAGACGAAAATTCATGGGCGAAGTTTTTCGCAGGAACTCTTAAAAAGTAGCCAATCACGAACTTGCTGACCTCTAACGAAACGGCAAATCAACAGGGGAAAGATTTTACAGTAAGTGACTTTTCCCAGATCTTCATGGATTCATGCGGCTCAAATACTTCTTGACAGTGCTCTTTGTTTGCTTCAACTTCTAAGACGTGTAGCCATGCAAGAGTATGTTGGTAAGCATACCTTGTACGCTTCACATGCTTTCCACCAAGACAAGACACTGCGATTCCAGAGGTGAATACTTTTGCTATGGAAAACATCCGATCCCATCCTGATCCAGCTAACAACTATCCCACGCATTCTTGCGAAGCTATCTCGACATGTAGCAAACCCTTAAGGGTATTGGATGCGCCTCAATGCCAAAATATTTGTTCCTGCGCGAAGCACCTAACGCAGTCTATCATTGTATTCTTCCGCTCCGATTAATACTCCTTAGTGGGAATGAGATGAATGAAACAAGGAATGCATTGCATTCTTAATTTCAACCTAATTTTTTAACAATTGACCTTTTCAATTTAGAAGCCTCTCTCTCTGGCGTCAGACTGTCAGATGCCAAAAGAGTATGAAAAGTATGAAAACAATGATTGACAGCTATTGACAATGGTTTGTTGACAAGAGTTTTATACGTGTGAGACTGGAAACTATTATTTCCTCGGTGTTTTCAAGGTTTTTTCCTAACAATGGTGATTGTGTGTAGTGTGCCTTTTCGTGAAAATAATTCCTATTCACCGGCGGACGTGTCTTTCCATAAGTTTTCATCAAATCCTACATTTGTCAAAATTTGGATACACAAAATCAGAACTGATACTCGCAAAAGTAAGGGAAATCCACGACCCATCAAGTATACAAAGATATCCACATTCAAGTTTAGTTTGCGGAAGCTGTTTGCTTCCCACATTTTCTTTCCAATTTCAAATTTCACCATTCTATGTCGGTCATTGTCATTTTCCATTCACTGAACAAAGATACCTAACTCATCGGTGGAGTCACCGATTAGAATAAAAACCAGGGGATTGCTAAACACCCTATACACTTGACATTGACGAGCAAGCAAATGTTGGCGGGAATCTGAATGTTTTCATACTTTATCGTCCATCTCTTTTAATTGAAAACGTCAATTGAAGTTATATCAACTTTCTTTTTTGCATATTTTTAGAAATCCGATAATAGAAACAAGTTCTCGAAAAATTACAAACATGTAATTTAAACTGAAAAAAAAAACAAGAATAGTATATTAAAATACAAGTTTGGACACGAGCGACGAAGGAGCGAGTGGACGAACGAATGAGTGCGAGAATCGCCTTCTGCAACGTGAATTTTATACTATTTTCTCGATTTTGGATTCTAGTTTTCATTTTTTCAAAATTTTCCGTGGTTGCTGTTAGTTGGGGATTTCTTTTTTGCAAAATATGTCAGTTGGTGACACTTACTTACCAGCCAACTGACAGATGGATTTTATTATTTTTTCATTGTTATTTTAAAAGGTTTGACAATTTTGAAGGTACCAATAGGTATACTTTGAAAACTAAATGTCACTAAATGTCACTAAAAATCGTTGAAGAATGAGCTTCATTCTTCAATGATTTTGCGTGCGGGAATAATGACATTCTCACATCAAAATCGAGAAAATTAATCAATTTATGGTGTTTTTTTTTTAGTTAGCGCCATTCTTATGTGTGTTAGCAATACAATGGCGCAAACCAGAATTCCAAAAATTATCTAGTTTTTTTTGTAGAAATTTAATTGATTTTTCTTGTCATTTTCTCTATCTCTGTTATGCCTGCAGCAAACCCCATGGTCTCCGCCTGTTTTTCTATACATTTTAAATCGCCGTGATGAAGGATCCAGTGCCGACCGGCTCAACAGTAGCCCAATGCAATGATCGCGATGAACTTCGCGTCTTTATTAGTATTAACTTATTGGGTAGTTGTATAGTTCGACGTGGTTACAATATATTTTAAACGGCGCATTCAATCCCCTTAAAGCATACCAATTTGGATTCACTAACCTCATCTGACACTTTTTCTGCAGGGCGTACAGAGAGCAGTCTCCCACAAACACTGGAATTTGGCCAGGATTTACGAATTCTGTTGCCTTCGTAGCAATATGCATAGAATGTTTCTGCATGGCCATCGTTGCCGACTTTTCTTATAACATAGGAAACACTCCAACAGTTGGTCTAACATCTTTTGAATCTTGTCCATGAGAGAAAATACCGGAAAATGTCACTGGAGTCTCTTACAACTGTCAATCATTTTCTTTCACAACTCTGTTCACATGCTGTAACAAATTTTGTTCTGCCATCCATAATCCATCATTCTTTTCAATACCTGAGATGGTTGATTCATTATTAATATCCGAAATAAAGACGTTTCCAGCATATTCATCAACAAAAGGTGCGATAGTGTAGCTGTTAGGAAGCTCAACAGGGAAAGAATCAGAAATATCCAGGGTGAGTGGTGGAGGATCCTCTCCAATGTTATCATAGGTGGGATGACTGGTTAGCGACATGGCAGTTCAATCAAGTTCATAACGACCTGACTCATCAATGTTGTCCACTGCAGTTGTCACAAATACTTTCCTCTTGATGTTTGTGGGTACAATGACTCCATCCTCCAACCACCGCTTACAGACAGCTTGTGCTTCCTAACTTCCATGATACGATCATATGAAAACGAAATTCCCAGAGCATGTAATGTTCGAATATTTTGTTTCTCGCTGTTATTGGAATAAAGCTTCATTTCCAAGTAGAGAGGAAAGGGTGTTTCTCTGTCATTTCGTTGATACAGAGTGATGGCCTGACTGGATTGGTTCGTTGAGTTGCTACAAATCAGCTGAGAAATAGTGCACGCCACTTTGATTCTGGTGCTTGGTCATTATCTGTAATAGTTTCTGCTATGGTGCTTGACCCTGGGAGATGACATCTATTGGGGTCAAACGACAGAGGTGCCGAATTTTGAAAGTTCTCATGGGTGCAGGGTGCAGGATAATAACTTTATAAATTTGTTTATAGGGGGAGGGGGAAAGTTGCTGCAGGCGCAAACTATGTAAATTTAAATTACATGATATTACTCGCAAACTCCTGGTCCATCAAAAATTCACCCCCAGATCGACACAGGACGGTCCACCCTCGTTCCCTGACGATTCAGTCTTCTGGACCCCATCGAACTCCATCTTGGGAGACGATAGCGCACCAGTCACCAGCGCAACCACCCCTGAACGCCTGAACCTAGCACGCCTGTAGCTAAGGATAAGGGCCCAGGCAGGACAAAGAACAGAGTTGTGCATCCCAAACCCAAACTCCCCACCATCTCCACCCAGAAGAGACCGAGACCAAAGTCTCCAGGCGATGACTCTAATAGTCCAATCCATCGGGCACCCAAATGAAATTTATAGATGACCACCCGGCACCCTGCACCACCTACCAACCTTCCACCTGGTCATTGACCTCTCCGACGGTCAGGAGGGAGTGACAACTCCGAACCGAGAACCGGGAGGCAAGACCAGCATTTTCAATCACGTTCTGGTGCAGCTGGCCTCCCTCCTAGGCCACCTCAACCCCAATAATTCCAACGGCAAACGTCATCAGGAAACTCTTCTTCAAACGACCCTGACCGGAAGTGACCAGCAATTCGATTTCGCCTTAAAAAGCTGGACTTCCGAGCGATTCGGAGACAAATCTCGGAAAAGGAGTAGAGAAATTACCCTTCCGGCGCGGGTCCTTCAGGCGCCGCGGCTCGTAAAAAGCTCTCAAACTACGGCAGAACTTTCACTGGTCGGGGTCTTCGCCAATCCCTCTTCGAAAAGGCGCAGGACCCCTACACCAAGAGCCGATCCTCGCTGGCCAAAGTCATCTTAAGCGGCCGCTTACTCGACGTTTCTGCGATCACCCCAAATATCTCCGAGGTCCAAAATCTCTACGGGGCATCCTGGGTAGTTTTCAATTTAAGTTACATGATACCGATATTACCCCAAGGAACGGAATGATCATCATATACGTTTGTACTTCCGCGTTTCCCACAAGAGCTCCCATGGGTGTTCCGCACCCATGAGAGGTTGTTCATGGGTGCACCTGCCCCAATGCACCCATGTAGTCGGCGCCAGTGTCAAACGAGGCTTTGCGACAGGTTCACATAGACAACCTGAGCTAAATAAACCATTGAAAGGTATTTGTTGAAAAGGGACGTATTTCTTCAATAAAACAGCAATGTCCACAATTTTATCAGCACCATCTTCTGTAACTTTTATGCGAGGAGTTTCTGGCAAAGCCAATTGTTTTCCTATTGGAAATATAAACCTGTTTGCCATTTTTAAACGAGTACCAGTCTGGTCCTAGTTTCTTCAACAGGCGTTCCTTGAACCTAATAGAGTGAACTTGTGCACCTAACCAATCAGATTTTTCAGTTTTAAGACGGTTTTCAAACCATTTTTTCATTTGTGGTACCTTCTGAGGAGAGTTTTTACATTTAACTAAATCTCTGAAAGAGCTGAAGTAGTAAATTTGCTGATGAAAAGCGCTTCTTGATGACTTCGTGGCAGCACGGGCTTCAGTTTTAAGCTTGGTATAGCATGATGCGTGATAATGGATATTCGAAGCCTGGGCATCTTCAACATTACTTACTTGTAGTATTCAGCCGTACATGCATTACCCAATTCTGAGATTGGAGCGCCCATTCGAACAGATTTTTGCCGCAGTTAGCACTACTGATACGATATATGGTGCGTACGATTTGTCTGAACCGGTTAGCGTTAGTGCGGTGCAGTTATGTTTTGGAACGCAACCATCTAAACTACACTGGAAAATGAACGCTGAACGGTACGAATGGTGTAAAAAGTGCGACATAATGACGGGTCAGGGTAAAAAGTGTCAATAGGGCAAGTACACGATCTGACAGTTTGACACTATTGACAGTCGCCTTGAGGTAAAACAAAGATATATTTACAGTGGTTTTTTAGGTTTTTAGTTAGATTTTTTTAATTAAATACCTTTTGTGTGGTCCAGAAGTTTCTTGGACATGCCTAGAGTTTGTTTAGTTGTTAATTCTGGCAGTATGGTGCAAGGGATACAATATCGTTCCATAGGTTTCCAACAATTTTAAATAACAATGGAAGGTTTGATTTGTTAGCTCAAGAAAGAAGGGAAAAATTGATTAATGTTGTTAAAAGAGAAGATCTGACAGAAAAATAGATTGAATTATAGAGTAACTATACTTGTATATTTGTTCTTGTGACACTTGGTTTTGATTTTTGTTGGAAAAACCCTGAATTTAATCCATTATAGAAAAACATAGCAAACTTCTGGATAAAAGACCACATAGACTGGAACATAAACACTTTACTTTAACTTTTTCAAAACAAAATAACACAAAAACTGGCAAAAAAGCTGTGAAAAATGCATAAAACATAACCGGCCTAATCTACACCAATGTAAATAAATGATTTGTTTTACCTCAGGGCGATTGTCAAACTCATTTGTGACGTCACATGGACATGCCCTATAGTTCGGACTTAACTTACGCACCAATATTCGTTCATCACCTTCCCCAACGTACTTCTGACAGTAGACACACTGAGCATTTTCACGATCGAGGGTTGTTTTATAAATCAAACGCGTTTTTTCTTTTGGGATTCACTGTAGCTTCTTCATTAGCCAAATCCATTTCTTAAAACCATACCTAAGACTTTACCATATTTCAAAAACTTGGCACAAAGAGCATGATTCTTTTGAATTTTCAATAATTCCAGCTCTGCTTTAAATAGCAAGTGATATATTTTTCATATTATGGCAAGTTCATAATACCTACTTGTGTTAAGTGTGCATCCGACTGTTTCTTCCTCATTATGGCATTTAGACTAACACAACATTTGCAATAGAAACTTTTAATGAAACGGACATCTACAAGTGAATCCATTTAGAAAAATTAAAAGAACGGAAAAAAATACATAGCTTTCAATTCAAATTAAAGATTTCCGAGTCGCATCAATTTCGGAATCGCAGGCGATACATCAAACTCTCCGGTCGGCAATTATGCCAGCCGCTGAAGCTTTTTAGACACAAAAAACTCATAATTGAATATTAAAAAATGGCCCTGTCTGATCGAGAAAAATCGACGATTCTCCTAAATATATAGCGATAGATCGTTCCGAAAAAAAAAAGAAGTGCTGATGGAGCGCATATACAAAACGCATTTGCGATCGTTCCGGAAAAGTCCGACCTTTTCAATTTTCATTGGACATTATAATTGGAGGACGAAGCGTTGATAATCTTTGACGAGAGATTTGTTAGCTTTTAAAAGCTCATTTGCTTGCCAAGAAACAATTTTCTCCCGATTTTGGAGGGCATACAAAGATTGACCTCTATTCTAATCCAACGTCAGTTCTATAAAGTCGCAAGAAATAAAACGAACAAACAATATTAGAAGCCATAAACAAAAATTATCGCGTCGGCTGAAATTTTCTGCCGCCTATAGCATTAAGATTTCACTGCGCGAAGAATTTATAACCACCTCGTACTATATTAAAATTAATTATTTAATATTAACTTCCTCCCCTGTATATTTTTCGTTGGTGTATTTTATAGATTTTTACGTTTGCTGATGGTAATAAAAGTCGAAAGAAATAGTAATCTTGTGTTGCACCATATAAAGGGACGTAATCCTCATTATCCAATTTATTGGTTGGTCGTTATCGTTGGCCAATGGAGAAAAACGAGGGCAAATAATAAAATATAATTTTATGTAAAACGCGAAAGTAGAAAAACATATAAATATTTGTATATAATAATTGGCAGCTATAAACGGACCCTGGGTGGATACAATTGCAAATAACCACGCCTTTGTTTGCTTTCTTGATCAGACCACCCATGGATTGTTGTTGTCGCTGGGTGACGGAATTATTGAGAGGTGTTATTGGTTTAAGGCCGGAATTTCATTCGTTGTCGTGCAATCTAATCCTGCGGAGTCTCAAAGAAAATTAAATAATAGCTTCAATTTTGTATATGAGTAATATACACTAAAGCCGAACAGTGAGAGGCTTAATTAAATTTATAATACCGTCGAAACAGGCACCGCATTAAAGTAATTTTGATAATAACCATAATTTTGCGACATAATGTCGTTTTTTTTTGTTATTATGTTGCCATTTTGTAGGCACTATGTTGAAGTAAAAGCGCCGCGGATAAATAATGAATCTCATGTTGGTAGAGTTTCTTCTCCAAAAAAACAGAAGTGATGAATTAAAAATTTAATAAATTTCCAATGGCTGAATGATCATTTTTCCGTTTTAATATTCCACCCCTATAAGGGGTCATTATTATTTCAACGGATTCTATCAAGAAATAAAAATTCGATCTACCAACCAACTGACACCTTTGTAATTATCTTTTAAAACGAATCGATTATATTCATATTAATTATAATGCAGCATTTTCTTTGACAGCCAACTTTTGAAGCTATGGAATAAAAAAAATCTTAATTTGATTCACATAAACGTTACTCCAGGCATTTAGAGGCGCCGTCTTCTGCAATCATATACCTATACAATCTCAATTCCTAAAAAAAAGAAAACAATTTACTTCTCTAAGATAAACCAAAACCGCTTATTCATAATTCCCATCTCTCCAATGTTTTGGAGTTGTTTCCGAACGCTAGCCAGCAATTGGCTAAGTGTTCTACCAATTATTGGCTTTGCTCGGGAGCCTATTGGTTGCAATTTCCAAAGAAAAAATCCTTTCGGTCATGCAATATGGCGTTTACCACCACGATTTACCCGCAGCATCGCCAAAGAAAAATACCGAAAATACCGAAGTCCGGTGCCCCAATGCAAATGACACACGCGGAGAGAAAGATATATACATATGCAACATGAATTTTATTTCTGTGATTGTGAGGAAGAATAATGGGCGCTTCTTGGGGCTACCTCCAGGGAGATTGGTGCTTTAATTTAAATAATGACACAGGCTGACCATCAAAAGGGAAAAACGAACATGAATAGACAAAGAAGAATATCTTCGGATTGAACTCGGGTATATCTTAATGGCTAATTGGTTGTGGCAGTTATTGCGGTAGCCTTGAGGGGAATTATTGATGATGATTGCACGCGGTTAATTTTTAACAAAAAAAAAATGGTAGATTTATTCGTGAGACAGAATAGATAATACACACCAGCATCAAAATTCTTGAACTTACCAAATGAACTTTAAAGAAAAGCATTAAAAGCATAGCAACTTCAATTCTTAATATGGCTTTCTCAGGGAGTCGTGAACTTACACTCAGAGACATTTCAAGAAATAGAATGTCAATGTCTTCTATTGTCCCGTTCCTCTACAACTAGAGAGTTGTGGGTGGGTTTTGTGAGGTACTGGAGGCAAATATGGCCCACTTAAGCTCAAAATGCATTTTAAATTTCGACGTTGACATTTATGTGAACGGCTTTCACATGAAAATGTTAGTGATTTATTAGTTGATATTTGCATGGAATTCTACTAGTTAAAAATTATTCTTATTGGACAAAGATGCAAAGCTAGTCAGTTTCACGAATGGGCCATATTATTATCCTCCCGTTCTGGTTATATCGCCCATACCTAAAGCCATAGAAATACAAAAAAATTAATAAACCTAAAACTGGTCGTGCAAATATATGTATTTTTGACAGATAAGGGGAAACGATAAATAAATACCAGCTAACAACACTCAAAATCATCGAAGTCATCAGGCGCAACACATTTATCATATGGCCTGCACTATGAGCCATATTACCCCTCTATGTACTGAGCCATATTATCCGAAGGTACAACCAAAACAATATTGACATTAAAAAAAGGAACGAGTAGTCACATAAACAAAACATGTTATGGTTAGATAGTTAATAAACCAGTACTTAACTAGGCAATCTCAATCACGTGATTTTATAATGGCCATTCGGGTCAAATATTGCCCTGACAAGGGTGACAACTCCGGTGACGTTCATAAGGAGAGCATTTGTGCACATTTTTGTTCTAGCCCTTGTTGCTTTCGAAGTGAATTTTAGAGTCTTTAGTGTTTCTACGTATTTTTTATTGGTTTTGGCCATTGTTGTTCTCATAGTGAATTTTTCTGAGATGGAGAGTGAATATTTTAAGGTATTCTTATTAAGGGAAAATCGAGCCTCTGTTAGATCCTTTCTTTTAATTGCAGCAATCCATAAAGCCCTGTGTTGCCAATGACTTAAAATAGCAGGAACTGAATAAAATTTCACATTTTTCCTGTTACCTCGACTTCCACACCCAATTACGATGCAAATCGCTGGCATTTTAATTAACACAATACCTAAACACACAAAAAAAATACAAAATCCGATAATTCAAATCTTGACGTTTGTCCAGAATGTGACAGAATCAATGACATACAGAATAAATAACACAGTGCTTGACCCAATGCTTGACCCGAACTTCCATATAGAATTTCGTTTTTGACAGGTCAGTAGATTGCCTAACTGGGGATATTTTCAGTTTTTAGTTTAAGCCACATTTCGAGAAACATAACCTCAAATTGCATCAAAAAGTTATAATTGTGAAGCATCACACTGGCCGGTAACGTAGAACTGCCGATAATTCGCAACCAGGTGATGATCGCTGGATGGAAAAATACTCCTTGTAGAGGGGCGATACAAGCAACTATTCGACGTTGTCAGATTGGTTACAAATGCTTTGATTTTTAAAATTGAGACCTTGGGCCATATTACCCACTGGACCATATTTGCCTCCAGTATACCTTATTCTAAATGTTGCCCCACCAAGCAAATCTAACACGTGCTAAATTCTAAATTATAGCGTTTTCTGTTGGTAAAACTCGTGCTGCACTCATGCAAAAATTATGTTCTGTTGGCAGTTCTCGAGCGGGTTTTTATGTTCTATTGGAAAACCAGGGCCATCAATTATTGCCCTCGTGCAACTTTTCCAGCACGAGGTCAGAGAGTTCGTGCCAATGTCAGAGCATAACAAAAATGGCGTAAAGTGCCGAAAAATCTATTATTGAACATGTTTATGGTATAAACAAAACCAAAAAATTATGGATATGGATATTGATAAAATTCTATTCGTCGAGCGACAGCGATCATTACATACAATGTTCGCCAGGGATAATGAGATACCAAAAATTCAAAATTTTATTGAAGAAGTTGTTTATAAATTTAAGGATCATGAAGTATAAGTACTTTTTTCAAAGAAGATATCATTGGAATTATTGCTGCACATCCGGGAGACAGCATAATTATGTACTTTACACACAGGAAAAACTTCCGTTTTCAACTTTTTCATACACAAAAACGTTTTTATTTCATCAAAAATATCTGTTATTTATTTTCAGGAATTTTAGGTTAGGTTAGGGATCGTTAAATAATAAATTTGACAAGAATCACAAAACCCGCCAAATTCATGTTCTTTTGGATTGCACTAAACGTGAACTGATTCAGTGTTGAGTGCAGAGTTCGGGCAGGACGAGATTTACCAACAGAAAACGCTTCAGATTCACATCCGACGAGTTATCTGAATCTAACAACGAGGAAAAGGAATCCTTAAGGCCGCGTTAATGGCCGCCATGCTTAAACTGTGATTGGTTGATTTTTCGAAACTTGTTTTAAGGTCTTTAAAAAAACGGCCAAAATAACCACGAAAAACTAACAAAAGCTAATTGTAGTGATTGTAGATAATATCAAATAATGTTTATGCCAAAGGATTTTGGAAATTATTGCGGATTTTTTGAGATGACCTTAAAAGGAATTTTGAAGGTGGAAACAGTTCAAGCAATTTCAAGTAGATGGCGCCACGGCAAGAAAGCTACATTGGGAGCATCATAATTGTATATTTGTTTTTCTCTGTCACTAAGTGTTTCACCGACAAACAGATTTTGTAAAAAATAAAATATTGAACCGTATGTGTAGAGTGACGCAGTCGTCATTTTCAAAAACTTAATTTAAACATGGCGGCCATTAACGCGGCCTTAAGTATAAACATCATGAATCTAAAACGTGATATAGAACAACAAGCGGAAACTACTGAGGTATAGAAGTACAGAAGAATCGAAAAGCTCAGGTAGAATTTGCAAAAGTTGAGGAGTTGTGGATACAGAAGAACCAATAAGAAGAAGCAAACGGGATAAAACCTCAGGTGATGGACCTAAACCTAAGAAAAAGAGAATCCATTCTAAAATATAAATAATTAAAGGGTAAATAGCTTTTTGAGGTTATATTCCAAAGCTATTTAGTATTTTCTGCTTGTGCAAGATATCTCCTGAGGAAAATTAATATGCGCATGGCCGTCATAGAAATCCCTGCAAATTTTCTTGCTGGGGCGAATTATAAAGTGACCTCCAAGATTAGGTAGCCATTGCACTAATAGCAGAATCGTTTCTTGACAAGATTCGATAGACATTTTCTGAAATAAACGAAAGAGATGACTACAAAAAATTAACGAAAACTGTTCAGGAAGAAGCGGATAACAAAACCAAACCTTTGATTCAAAAATCCCCTGTGGATTCAAAGGGGGTACCCTAGGGTTGCCAGATTTTCAAAATTGAAAAGCGGGAGGTGGGAGGTGGGAGGTGGGAGGTGGGAGGTGGGAGGTGGGAGGTGGGAGGTGGGAGGTGGGAGGTGGGAGGTGGGAGGTGGGAGGTGGGAGGTGGGAGGTGGGAGGTAGTGAATGGGAGGGAATGAGTGACAATGTTTCGCCGCAGGCGAAAATTTGTTTGAGGTGCCACGCCCTAATTTTGTCACATTTTATCATATACAGAGTGTACGAAAAGTAACGGGACGGTCCATTATATCTGAAACCAGTGGTGCAATTTGAACAAAATTCTATATTTAAGACGAATTCAAAAATTGTATCGACATTGCCAGACTCACCAATAATAGTTATTACAAGAGGAAAAGTTTCGTCGGCACTTGATTAGACAACGACAACGTATACTTGGACTAAGGGCGGGTATTATAAACCAGCTTTGACAGTTAACTTTTTGAATTACATGTAATTACATGTAATATCTGGAATTCCAGAAGTTAACTTTAAGTTAACTCTCAAAGTAGTTTTATAATACTCGCCCTAAGTAAGTTGGCAGTCAGCCTACTTACTTGGACGTTAGGACCTATCCTGTACTTGGATAAACAATTAATACGATCCAAGTATTGTCCAAGTGAGGCGTGCGCAGCGTCTAAGACTCCAAGTATACTTGGACCGAATTATATTCCATTCCATGTAATTTCTATTTTTGGGAAAAGCGGGAGTTTTGTTCAAGTGCGCGGGAGGCGGGAGGTTTAGTAAAAAAGCGGGAGACTCCCGCCTAAATCGGGAGGGTTGGCAACCCTAGGGTACCCTGAGAAAAAGTCAACATTCCTATTTTTCAATTTTATTAAATTTCAACTGCACCAATCGATAGAGCAGGGTAAAGTTAGCCAAAAACAACTTCAACATCGATTCAACATGTCTGTGACAAGAAAACCTCATTTTTGGGTTTATGAATTTTTTGAAATTCTGACATGGTTATGAATTATTGCACATATTGTCAATAATTTTGAATTAAATTGAAATACATTATAAACCATTTTAAAGAGCATTAAATTCTCTACGAATTGAGCAAAATTTCATATCAATGACTGAAAGGGATATTAGGTTATTGAGCTTCAAAGTTGAAATGTTGTCTAAAACTTTCAAGTAGATTTTCTCAAAAATTAATCAAGTGAAGCTGATCTGGGAAACATGGAAAAAACTGCCTGGCAAAGTTGGAGATCATTCAGCTATTCTATTAAAGCCCCATTAGGCTGAATTCACTTGAAACGACATTGTGCAGCTGACATCCAACAACCAATCATAATTCAACAATTTCTCGCCGGCATTCGGTAGTGCCACTGCTACACTTACCTTAAGGCCGCGTTAATGGCCGCCATGTTCAAATTTAGTTTTTGAAAGTGACGACCGCGTCACTCTACACATAGAGTTCAATATTTTATTATTTGTCCAAAACAAAATCTGTTTGTCGGTGAAACACTTAGTGACCGAGAAAGACAAATATACAATTATGATGCTCCCAATTTAGCTTTTTTGCCGTGGCGCCATCTAATTGAAATTGCTTGAACTGTTTTCACCTTCAAAATTCGTTTTAAGGTCATCTCAAAAAATCCGTAATAATTTCTGAAATCCTTTGGCATAAACATTATTTGATATATTATCTACAATCTCTACAATTAGCTTTTTTTGGTTTTTCGTGATTATCAATAAAATATGCTTTTCACGGATTCAAGCTTGATAAACATGCAAATATGCAACCACCAACACATTTAAATGTTTTGGTGGTTGCGAACATGATTTTTGAATTTAAAAAAAGGCTGAATATCGAAAAACCAAAATAAGGAATTCTAGATAATCGATCAATAATGTTTATGCCAAATTTGAGCCAATTCTGATGTGCCGTTTTTTTAAAGACCTTAAAACAAGTTTCGAAAAATAAACCAATCACAGTTTAAACATGGCGGCTATTAACGCGTCCTTAAATAGTATAATCGTGCAACAAATGGGATCCTAACTTATTATGGCGAACGGCCTCCCCAGGGGACACCAATTACCAAAAAGAAATAATCAAATTACGAATTGTTTATCTGGATGTCAGTGACTTCCACTAGCAATGACCCAAAGTTTAAGTGAGTTTGTGTTAGTTGGGTTAGTTTGGGTTGCTAGTGGTAGTGGCTAACATTTAGAGCAAACTGGCATAAACAGCAATATGGAAACAACGTTTGTAGCTATTTCCAGAGTGGCAGAAACAAGCATGTAGGACTGCAATCAAAAATTACCTACAAGTTTTCTAGAGCTTTCAATTTTTTTGAGGCACTCAAATGGCGGGACTCGGGACCTTATACACAGAAAACCTATGGAATTTCCAATGGTAGTACCTTGAATTTATAGGTTTTTCCAAGCATTCTATTAAAGTACTTCCAGAATTTTCCTGAATATTTCATCTCTCAAAATCAAGGCTTAACAGTGAATCGAAAGTTCTATAACTGAAATTTTGTGGAAAACTTCACTACTAACATCAAAAGAGATATTTAAGATAATATAACAATCGATTTGTATTTTATGTCATACTCCCTAACTCCTCCACCATGAAATTCTGGCATACCCGAGGATCAAGAACACTTAATTTCTTCTGTGAGAGCAGACCGAAAATCACTTTTTCTATATTTAAAATCGACGAAAAACTTAACTCACTAGCACAGCCTGAATCGCAAGCATTCCTTCGAGGTCTGCGGGTGACGCCATCACTATAAGCTGTTAATAGTGACGTCACTCGCAGGCCCAGAATTGGATGGTGAGGGAGTTAGGGGAGTATGACACAATTGACACATCACATAACCCAGCATAATCAGATTATGAATGATTACCCTCGCGAATAATTGCCTATCAGGCTGAATACCAACTTACTTTGGTCCAAGTTCTCATAAAGTGCACTTGGACCGTGTCAACCGAGCTTGAAAGGTTTGGAGCAACTTCTAGCTCGTGTATGTACATTCTCAGTAGCAGAGGCTCCCAAGTTTGGAAATTTTATCAGAAAAATTAATGGTTGTTCATTCAAGGAATAAATCGGGAACCCTGACTGATTTTGAATATTTACGACAAAAAATCACAAAGTATATACCTAGTGGTATTGGTACTTGCCAAATTCCCTAATTTATTCGTACCCTACACACTTCGAGAAATACTTGTTAAAACATCGATTTCAACGTCACGACTGTCGGTACTTCCTCAACTGGCAATTAGTACTCAACTGAAACCGCAATCAATACAAAGTATCCGAACTCCGAATCCTTCCATTTACCTCCACAAACCGAAAAATAAAAACAAAGTAATAAGGAATAAAGATGAGAAAGTGAGAAAGGAAAAATACACTGCGTAGTACCGAAGAATCCCTGTTTCCAATAACAGGGCCACATTATTGAAATGTTTAAAAGCTTATAGTATCAGTTTGGTTTATTCTAACAAATAGGTCTTCTCATGTTTAACACAATGTTTACTATCTTATAATAGACTTTAACAGTTATATTATCAAGAAATGGACTAGAATTATCGATTCTCGAAATATACTCCTGGTCAAAATTATCGCACCACTGCTTATGGTGATGCTTATGTGCAGTGGTGCGATAATTTTGTCCAGGAGTATATTTAAATTAGATCGAACACAATACGTACAAAGCACAACGAGCGAACTTATAGAACTAACTACACATCAAAAGACAAAGAAATATAAACCCTTTCTTAAGTAAACATATTTTTTCATTTATTTATCCTGCATGTAAAAACCATTATAAACACATTCAGTCATCAATAGCTATAGCCCAAGAAATTTATGGGTTTTTCAAAAAATTTTGCGAGGGCAGGCTGATTTTTTCAGGGCTAATTGGAGACTGTGTCCTGAGTATTGAGCCAAAAAATCACACTCGAAAGCCTTGTGCGTTCGGCCCTATTGGCCTTTTTCTTATTTATTTTTTTTTTCGACAAAATGACCTTAACAAAACTTGTAGATAATAACATTCTGATCAACTTTGCCTGATGCCTTCTTTTGCTAGCTATTTTAGTTAGGCGTTGCGGCCATTTTAGTGCTCCAGAATTCGCAAAAAAATTAAATAGCAAACCTGCAGATTATTATAACTTTAATAAAATTACTGGTAATGTACTCCATTACGTTTTCGGTTTCAGTCCAAGAAATGATACATTACATCACTAATCCGGTGAAATTATTTTCTCGGAGTGAAAGCTTGAAATCGAAATGATGTTTTTTGACAATACTGGGACCTGTTACCTGTTTGAAAAGTGACCAATTTTTTTTTTTTTTTCTACTATCGGCCTAGAAAGTAGACTTTGTCGATTAGATTTGTGCTCGCAAAGTAGACGTTTGCTGATGACCTCCACTTTGCCGCTTTAGAGCGTCAAACTACGTCAAAATCCTTCACTTTGTTGCTCTAGAGCGGCAAAGTAGTAAAAGCTACTGGTTTCTTTGAACCTGAACTATTTTTTATCAAATGCGATTGTAAAAAAATTAAGTGTGCATTTGCCAATATCAACAATATCTTTCGATCGGCAAAGTACCACTTTGCGCTCTTAATACACAAATAGGTATTGTGCAACCGTCCGCGAAATTCAATTTCGCGAAACGCCACATTTTACTTGCAAAATGTGTCAAATCCTTAGAAACGCTATGCATGCCACAATGTCCCCCAGGTCAAATAACATTTTTCGAATGCCTACAAGGCCGTACAAGCGAAAGAAATAAAGTTACAATAAAATATCATCAAACAAACTAATAGAGAATTTTATTAGGTATAATAATCTGCAGGTTTGCTATTAATTTTTTTTTGCGAATTCTTAAGCACTAAAATGGCCACAGCGCCTAAAGTAGAATAGCTAGCAAAAAAAGTCATGAGGCAAAGTTGATCAGAATGTAATTATCTACAAGTTTTGTAAAGGTCATTTTGTCGAAAAAAATATATATAAGAAAAAGGCCAATAGAGCCGAACGCACAAGGCTTTCGAGTGTGATTTTTTGGCTCAATACTCAGGACACACTTCCCAATCAGCCCTGGAAAAATCAGCCTGCCCTCGCAAATTTTTTTGCGGCCCAGCAAATGTAAATCAAAGTTTAATTTATTAATTTTTTGGTTCGCTCATATGAATATCAACACATCAATATTTGGTACCAACTTACTTTTTAGAGGAAATCAGTCCCAAAGAAAGTAGAAAGATTTCCCTGAAAATTCTATTCCTAATCAACATTATAATAAGGTAGCTTATAATTCCAAAAAATGCCAAAAAATTCCTTTTTGAAATTTATTGGCATTTTTTGGAATTTCTTAGAATTATCCAGAACCCCAATTGACAATATTCTACAGACATTTTCTGAAATAGATGAAAGACAAAAAAAGGACGAAACCTCTGATTCAAAAATCCCCAATGGATTCACTCTGTTTGAATTTCTACGAAAAAAACAACATTAGAGAATCATTCTGACTGTAAATTCATTACAGATTATTGTATTTTTTGCATCTCTTTACTTCTGCTAAATCGCCCAATTTTAAACTGAAACTAAATTTGTTCAGGGTAGGTAACTTTATTGGGAGGTGTCTACATTATTGAAAATATTGCAGTCTCGACATAGTTCAAGACATGGGGATTCAGGTGTCTCTGCGTCCCAAATATTTCCAAAACAAATAACGGAATTTATTCTCGCGAAACGCGTCACCCAATTCGCGGAGGCCCTAATCTTTTGAACAAAGTTGCAGGGCACACATACACGTTCGCCATACAAACTCGCGTGTATTTTTTCACCGACAACAATAAATTGGGGTAGCAAAAGTAAATAAAAGGGGAGTCGCGGATCAATAATTTAAAGCTCTGATGGTCTCACGTGTACCAAACAAAATTACTGGGTCGCTATTTTAACAATCGAAGCTACACCCGTTTTTATATAACTGAATTAGGTTACCTATGGGATGTTTGCTATATTTTTTTTCTACGTCGTCATTTCTTTCACAATTCCCGAGTCCCGTGATGAAATTCTCATTTGCATCACATACAATATTCAGTAAAAGATCAATCGCGTGATTATGAAAACCATTAAAAATTCGCATATTTCGAACTGGGCATTCATATATAGGATGCGAAATATAAAAGGTTTTTTCTGCGCGTCCGCGTCCATCGGATCGGCCGAAACAAAACAGAAAAAAAATCTGAAAAAAAAAAACCCGTGCGCACCCGCCCGCTCGACGGTGCCAAAAAAAGTTCGAAAAAAAAACCGTCCTCATCGACAAAAACGAATCATATCTCGATCGTTCCGAAATTAAACAATAAATAACAGGGCCGAACAATAAATTTTTCAATTAAAATAGGAAAAATACCCAGTGAAATATAGAATATAATAACCCATCGGGCCTGAGCGATTAATCAAAGCGTATAAGTGATCGCATTGAACGGACCAGAGGCCCATCTGTCAGGGACTTTATACGCAATATCGGACTTAACAATGAATCAATTCCGTCAGGAGATCGCGACAGCGACACTCTACATTTTATTACAATATAATTAAATTTGAGCCGCCGATGTGTGGTGTTGCTCTTGCTAGAGCCTGACACCGACACTCATTCTGTCCATTGATTTTTGTTCAGCCACTTATATTATAAGGACAATTTTCAATGGTCTGGAACTATGTTATATATAATTCGGCTCTTGATACGCTGTTTTTTTTTTATACAGAAAGCGTAAAAACTTTTTTTCTAAAAGTTTCTAGTTGCCTTTGTTAGCGTGACACTCTGATCAGTGAGACATTCCCGGCTTGAACAAATGTTTCGCGTGTATCGCGGATAGACATGAGACACCTATTTGCAAGTATACCAAAGCACCATCAACCGATGATTATGACTATTGAAAGTTCAGGTATTAAGATATCAAGATGTTAATCAGAAAACATTGAAAACAAAGTTGGTTTGTTATAAGCCGTCAATTCTGATATCTGGTCCAGATGTACACTCAAAACTAAAAACTGATAGTGAAGAACCAGAATCATGAACAAAATCCTGAAGAAGAAATTCAAGTACCTACCCATTGTCACGCGTTTTCGGTAATTAAGAAGTTTAGAAAAAAAAAATAAAAATAAAAAAAAAAAAATAAAAAAAAAATTAATGAAGAACTTGGGATTGTAGGACTAAAGGTCAAAATGCGTGCAAATTATGCCCTAGTTCAGAATTAAACAATTCGGAGAGTAGGGGTGGGTTCACCGACTCTGGACAGATGAGTCGGACTCTCCAGGATGTTATCTGGCGCCAGGTCCTTACAATTCAAATAAAAAAAAAAATAATAATAATAATAATGATAATAATATTCAAGGTAAGCTGAAACCAGGCTGTATGCATAAAACCAAATGAAAGTCAATATAGTTCAAGTAAATTATCAATATTATCAAAGAGTGAAAAACTATTTAAGAAAAAGTACAATCACTGAACTGAAAAAAAAATGTAAAAGTTGAAAATATAAAGTGAAGAGAAATAAGAAAAAAAAAATTAAATGAATGATTAGTTGTCGGAGCGGTTACCTTTCACTGTTGTAACCAGAACTACAAGTGAGTTGGCATAAATTAGCAACCGCCTGAACCAGGTTATGTCTAGCTGAATTACCCTTAATATAACTGTCGTTTTGTTTCACTTGTCACCTTGGTGCAAGTACTGAATGACTCCATGAAATACCTTAGTGATCACTTTGGCGTACAAAATAGGGACAAAATGTAAATTAACAATAAACTAAAGATAGTATAACTAAAGCAAGTACGATACCAAAATGTTCCAGGCGATAGCAGTAGGTACAATTAACCAGATTAGTCCTGGCTACTGGTTGTGGTTAAGATGGTCAAACCAATCTTACCGTTCAAAATTTACAGTCCAGAAGGCTTGTGTTACCGTCCAACAAGAAAGCGTAGGCTCTAGTAGCAACAGCCTATCTCGGTTACGATTGAACGTGTATTGTTGTGTACAATGTAACCGTGAGTAAAAACCTCGGTGAAAAAAACCCTAAGAGAAAAACTGTCATAACACACTGTATTTGTAATTGAACCATAGATGTTATGAAGCACTTTATGGATAGACAGAATTAGAAAATGAAATTAGGATGTAACTTAATTAGTCTCAAATAGCAAATCTACTTGATAAAAAAAAAACTATAGCTCTTGAAAATTATTTTAATAGAAAAATTGAATAACAATTAGTTGGGGAGCTGGCGTCAAAAACATGCAAGAGTTTTCGCAAGGCGGATATTTTCAAAATAGGTCGTACTTTAGTGCTAGAATGCTAGTGTACAGTCAGCACTCACAGTTCCGGGACAGCTGGCTCTGGGACGCGGGCAAAGTTGTAATTTTAAGAAGCATCTAAACTGTTTTCTCAAAGCTCAAAATTTATAGAAATTTTGCACATTATCTGTTTGAAGGTCACAGATAACGTATGTAAATCGTCAGACGTCTAGTTCGTTGCAAAAAGGGGGTCAGACGTCCTCAAAGTTTTTATTTTATGGCATTTTCTTCAGTGTCCTGTCAAAATATATTTTTGCAGGTATTTGATAAATATATTTGAAGAAAATGCCATAAAATAAAAACTTTGAGGACGTCTGACCCCCTTTTTGCAATGAACTAGACGTCTGACGATTTACATACGTTATCTGTGACCTTCAAACAGATAATGTGCAAAATTTCTATAAATTTTGAGCTTTGAGAAAACAGTTTAGATGCTTCTTAAAATTACAACTTTGCCCGCGTCCCAGAGCCAGCTGTCCCGGAACTGTGAGTGCTGACTGTACACTAGCATTCTAGCACTAAAGTACGACCTATTTTGAAAATATCCGCCTTGCGAAAACTCTTGCATGTTTTTGGCGCCACCTCCTGGACTAAATGGATTTATGATAATAATTAATTAAATTAGATGAAATCATGTAAAGCTTAAATAGTATGTGAAGAAAATGTGCCTCGAGTTTGTATAGAAAATTTAAGATAATAAGGTTATGTTTTTACCTGTTGGAAATAGGGTTTTGTTTGCCTCGAAAATACTCTGGAAGTCTGGATCGAGGTCTGGATTGGATATCCTGGTATGAGTGAGATGTTACTCTACTCTTTAGGGCAGCTTTTCACTAATGATTAAATGGTAAAAGTAAGAATCTACTGTGGGAAAAAACGTGCACAGCAAAACTTACCACATGGATGCTGTATAAATCCGAATTAATCGGCGAAAATTATAACACTCTACGAAAACGTAAGGCAACAAAATGTGTTATAAATTCAATAATTGAGAATATAAGGTCGAAATCCCACAAGGGCAAAGACAATTTTCGAAAAAGACCTTATTTCTCCAACGTCCAGATGTGGAAAGAAATGTGCTACACGTAAAATTAATTAGCTGACCTAAAGGTGGGGATTCAGAAATGATTTAGAATAACGACAAACATCAAAAATTAATCGATAGAATCTTTACTTACCAAAAATTGCACACAACAATATAATCAGAGAAAAATTGCAACAGTTGACGAATAATGATAATAACAACAAGTAATTATCCAATAGAACAATCATAATTTGAAAAATAGGACAGGGAGTAAGCGATCCGTGTTGCAAAACAAAAGTGCTTAACAGAAATCGACGATCCCAAAAACATTACTAATCGAAAATACACTTTGAAAAAGGATTATTATGATTTGAGAACATAATCCCAAAAGAAATATTTTTGACAAATGAATATTTATTTGTTTATTATTATGAAAATCAAATTGGCAATGAAATTTAAAATATGGATTAAAATCAATGAAAATAGAATTTAAATATTGAAAATTAGAAAATTTACAGGATCTGCAACTGCTGTAATTATTGTTGAAATTTTATAGAGAGAAAATGTTAACAAATTCAAAGGAATTTTAAGAATTAGTTAGGCAATTTTGACTTGTTACACCATACCCAATAATATGAGGTCTGAAAGAATCAAAAATATCAACCGAAATAGTTCCGATATTTTCTAGGAAACTCTCGTTGTTGTACCAGATTCCACAAAACTGATCATAAGTCCGATGCAGTTTTGTGGAGACAGAAAAGGCAATGCAGCAAAAGTATGATTCATAAGTTGAAAATTCCCGATTTTAGAAAAGGCATTTCCAGTAAATGGAATTTTAGAACAAAACGAGTTTTAATGTAAAAATTTGTTGTTATTAAGCTAGAGTGGTTATCGAACATAGGAGAAACATTTTCATGAGCATTTCGCGTTTTTTTTTTTTTTGTGGAATAGCTGAAGAGTATATTCTTGACCAGATGCATGTAGTGTGCTGTACCAGATTTCCTACAAGGAAAGTTAGATGGGGAAGATATTTATATGATCCAAACCGAAGGTTCTGGAGAAGGTTCTTGTCATTGCAGCCGGACATTGATGGATAACATTTTTAAGAAGAAGATATTTCTCGAAAAAGATAACTTGGCTATCTGTTGATGATCCTTTGGTTTTTTGCAATGACGGAAACGTTTTTAGAAGAAAATTTAATGAAGGAATTTACGATGAAAGACCCTTATAGAGCTTTTACCAAAATATTGACCTTGAACATGGTTGAGCCTAGGGAAAATGAACCAACAACTAAGTGGGTGCGTAAGCAGCCAAATACCACAAAATTCGTTTAAAAACACGGGGGACGAGACACAGCGTGTCTCTTGATTGTTGAAAGGACAAAAGATTGAGGTTTTCATTTCTAATGGTACACATTTTTCCATGAAGGTCGTGGCGGAAATAGAAATAAACAGGTTAAATGGAAGATCACTAAGAACGTACATCAGTATAGCTAAGAACGAGTCATGTGATAAGCAATGTGAAGAAATTAACACCTACATAGGAGGATAGTTGTATGAAGATTTATATCATCAGGAAAGGTCAGAGCTAATGTCATGGTAATCACCAAAGCAATGAATAAAACAGTAGGCTCTTTCAAGAAAGTAGATTGGAATATATATTAGATTCTCCAAGATATATTGAAGTATATGGAGAAGTAGTTGAGATATTTGAAGAAACAGTAAAAAAGACTGTTAAGGATCTTAGTTCTGGTAAAGCTAGCGGCCCAGAAGAGATATACTCTGAAACGCTGAAATGGGGAACTGAGAAACTCTTCAAAAATCTCCCATGTATTATCAATAAATGCCTAAATGGACATCCTGTTCCACAAGACTGGAACTATCGGGGCATATTAGTCACAAGCACACTAAGCAGACTATACGGTAGAATCCTGCGTGATCTCATTGAGGAAGATTATAAAGAGAAAGAAGAAGAAGAGCAGTACGGATTTAGAGCAGGAAGATCAGGTAGAGACAACGTATTTTGCCTAAAACAAGTCATCTGATAGAACATTTCCAAACTCACCTTACATTTGTGGACTCCCAGTATCTAGACTATGGAAGGTATTAGAACAATCCAACATCAATCACACCTATATAACGGCACTTAAAGAACTATGTAAAAACTCAAAATCAAGAATTAAGATAGGTGAAAAACTCACAGACATATTTAAAGTGAATAAAGGACTATGTCAACGATGTATCTCTTCTACGCTTTTCAAAATATACGTAGCAGTAGCATGGAATGAGTATAGAGATAAATGATAGGTGCCTGTTTACTCTTCAGTTTGCAGATGATCAGGTCATAGTGGCCAGTGACAAAGAGGACATGCAATATATGATTAGAAAGTTGATAAAAGAGTACCAAGAATGGGGACTGAGAGTTAATATAAATAAAACGAAATATCTATGTGTAGGCACCTAAAACAGAAACTTCGAAGTGGACGAGGAAATATCACATTTGACAACACCGGAACAGATGTGAAAGAAATAGAAAAGCGAATAGTTAAAGCTAAAAAATTAATAGAATGCCTAAATGTAATCTTATGGAGCAAGGAAATAACAAAGAAGAGAAATTCAATATATACGAGACAATGATAAAGAACAGCCTTCTTTGTGGAGCCGAGACTTGGAGAATTACAGACAGACAAAAGAAGAAAGTAGAAGCAGTTGAAATGGATGCTGTTAGAAGATCCATGCGAATCTCTCGAAGAGAGAGAATAAGGAACGACCAAATAAAACAACGACTGGGAATAGAAGGCACGTTAGTCCAGGACATTGAAATGAAACATCTTACCTGGTACGGACACCTAGAACAAATGCCAAATACCAGGTGGCCCAGAAAAATGCTGCATTAGCAACCAACAGGTAGAAAAAAACGAGGATGACCAAAACTGGAATGGCAGAACACCATACAAAAGTCCATGAGTGAGAGAAATCTGTCATCAGAGGATTGCAATGATGAAGTGTCGGACAACGAAGTAAGACGTTCTAAAACGATATATATTTATAGATGGAAGATCACCAAAATCCAAATAAAACAAACTGTCAGACGGAAAAGTAATGCATAAAAGCACTTAGATTAATTAAATTGCCAATCAATCGGTCAGACATTCTTATAAATAAACGATGCACTAATTAAAGTAAACAATAAACAAGACAAGATACCCAAACCGATCATCGATTGACCTAGGATCCTAAGTTTGAAAACTCATTGAAAATTAATTACCCATGAAATAAATTATAACTGAATGTCACGTTATTGCCAACAAAAGTAAATCGGAAAATGACACGGCGGTCGCTCATAGAATAAAAGGCGAATTCTTTCACTACAAAAAAATTGAAAACATGCACAAAAAGTGCAGCTGGGAACAATTATTAGATAGAGCATCTATGAGCAAGAGGAAGATGGCTTGATTATAGTATATGGTAGTTATGAATGGTAATAGCAAAGAAACTAAGGAAGAAAGAAGAAGGGAAGACATGTGTTGGAAAATTGCTCTAAATGGAGCAGTAGCAAATAACCGAGTCAAGATGAAATACTGAGCTATATTTTAGAAGAAGAGAAGACAGACAGAGTTCTGGACACTCTTAAATGTGTTGGAGTAGGAGGCAATATCCTAGACAAGTAGAAGAAGGCCTGATATGAGCTATATTCTTTTAAAAATATCAATATATCTGCAAAAATAGCGTGGCATTGCAACTCCAATTAACTTCTGCCAGCCCTTCATTTAATCCAAATTGCTCTGACGTGAATCACAATCGAATATAGTTCGCGGGACAGATACGAGTGGTAGACAAGGCATACTTTCTACGTAAGTCCTCGAAGTACGATGTCTATCAACCTTTGAAAAGTAGCGGGGGCGTTGCAGAGTCCAAAAGGCATTACCTTGAATTAGAAAAGAACATTTTCAGTGGAAAATGCTGTCTTCTATATACAGAGATTTGCAGCCGGAATTAGATTTCTGGCAGCCAATTCTCAAACCACAAAAGTAAAGCAAAAAAAAACGTAAAGTATAACGAATAAAGAAATTACACAAACCTCCCAGGTTTGAATTTGAAGTTTCTCACCACAATAAAATCCATATATACGAAGCATCCAGTCATTATCGGAGTGATACTAATTTAAAAATCCGAATAACCCCGCCAAAATTATACACATAGCACCGGCATCGGGGAAAATTCTCGTGTGATTCTTGCGGTCAACTATTTTTAGTCGAAAAACCTTAAAATAAACGACGTATCGCGTCACGAAATTTTTGCCATTCGACCGAAGGGGTGTGGTCGTCGGGCAAATAAAACCGCGGCATAATCAAAAAAACATTTATTCTTATTTCGTTTTATGCTAAATGTTGCGCCCCGGCCGGAGAGTTTCAAGATATGGCCCCCAGCTTATGGCCTGTAATTTCGCTTTAATTAAAGATTATATGCGTAGATAGTATAATCAGTTTTATCGCGATTTTTTTGGATAGGTTACACGGTTGCCATTTTCAAGTGCATTTATTTCAAATAATACATATTATCTTAGCAACTCAAAAGGAAGACCGTAATCACTAGTTTTCCTTAGAACATATTCCATTGCGTGATCGGATATATTATTCTTGGTGATATTTCATAAAAATTCTCGATATTATTAATATTGATAATACGGTTTCCAGTACCGCATCAAAAGAGAGCAAATAGAGATGCTCCGACGAACGGTACTATATTTTTTGTTTTGCATAAACACGCAGTAGCCAAGATAATCGTTTCCGTATTAGCAAAAGCTAGAATTAGTTGGCTAATAGCAGTCATTCCTTATATACTACATTTCAGCTCTAAATAAACCCTCAAAAAGTTCCGCACTCGACAAACCCACAGGACGCCCAAAACGTTTTAAGAATAACTCACTCCAATAATAATTTGACTATAGTCAAATTCAAGCTGCGCCTTCGTATTATTCGTTCATCACCTGGGGTGATATTAGAAAAATAATCAAAACCCAAAAACGAAATTGAAAAACGCTTCGCACCCCCTTCGTGGTGTTGAACGAATTTGTTTGCGAGTGCCCTCTTGGTGGTAGAGAGAGGATGGGGTTAAATTTAGTATGCGGGTTACAGTTGCGGCTCGTGACTTTATTTATATAAGAATTTTTTGGGTTTTAAATAAATTTGGTTAACAAATTTTTGTCCCTGTTGAATGAACTACATAGTATTCATTAAAAGATGTCTATCAACTTAGCGAGACAACTTCGAAAAATCGATTTTCCGTTATGCCAAGAATTTGCCGCTTTTTTGCCGCTAATTAAATGTGGAATTAAAAAATTTGCCGCTCTTTTGGTTTTTTCTTAATTACGTGTTTTGCTAACTTGACGTCAAGATAGCGAGACAACATCACTAAATATGTCAGCAGTAGAAAATTAGGTAGATGAAAATTTGCCGTTTTTTTGCCGCTAATTAGTTGTGTAAACCAAAAATTTGCCGGTTCTTTTTTTTTCCATAAATAATCAAGTTTGAAAAAAAAAAAATCATTTGTTTCGCTAACTTGACGTCAAGTTAGCGAGACAATATCACTAAAAATGTCGGTAGTGAAAAATTGAATGAATGGAAATTTGCCGTTTTTTTGCCGCTAATTAGTTGTGAAAACCAAAAATTTGTCGCTTCTTTTTTTTTACAAAAAATCAAGTTTCAAAAAAAATCATGTGTTTCGCTAACTTGACGTCAAGTTAGCGAGACAATCACTAAAAATGTCGGTAGTGATAAGTTGAGTGAATGGAAATTTGCCGTTTTTCTGCCGCTAATTAGATGTGAAAACTAAAAATTTGCCGCTACCTTGCTTTTCATAAGAAAATCGTGTTCGAAAATAAAATAATGTCTTGCTAATTTAACGTAAAGTTAGCGAGATCACTAAAAATGTCGGTAGTGATAAATTGAGTGAGTGGAAAATATCGCGTTTGAAAAAAATATGCTGTGTTTCGCTAAGTTGACATCAAGTGAGCAAAACAGTATCATTAAAAATGTCGGTAGAGAAAAATGGAGTGATAGAGAAAAGCTGTGGAAATTTGCCGCTTTTTGCCGCTAATTAAATATGAAAACCCAAAAATTTGCCGCTCTTTTTCTCCATGAAAAAATCGTGTTTGAAAAAAACTTGTGTTTCGCAAGGTTGCCGTTAAGTTAGACCGACATCGTCACAAAAAACGAATGGCAGTATAAAATTAGGTGAGTAAAAGGGTGTTCCGTTATAAATGATCTCCCACCCTTGATTTTTATTTTTTATGCACCCTGTAAGTATATTTTAATTAGTGAAACTCAACATTTGTTGGAACAAATATTTATTTCTAAATTTTTTGAAAATAGTTTTTCAGTTTTTTTTTTCTTTAGCTTAGGAAAACTCTATTGGAGGCCTTATAGATTTCAAAAATCAGAAAGCGAAATATCGTGTGCTCATTTATACAGAAAATAAAATAAAATTAGAAATAAAATTAAATTGGAATAAAATGGAAATTATCGATAATTTTTGGCAAATTTTCCCGAATGCATTTTTAGTTGAAAAAAATCACGAGGGACGAGAGTGCCTTTTCCAGTTAAAAATGCATGAGAGCAAATTTCTCAAAAATTATCGATATATTTCCATTGCTCGAGTTGTATTTTATGAGAGAATTTCATGAATCAAAAATTTAAATTTTTAGTATATCCTCGTAAGTATAAAATGTCACCAATCAGAAAAAATGTCAAATGCCACCCGTTAGTTAAGCAATTATCCAATCCGATAATCTTGCACTAGTACAAATTATCACGTAATCGTAATCTGATTGGTTGAAATCAACAATTAAAAAATGCCAGTTTATGCATGGGATCTGTGTCATTTGCGCGAGGGAGAAAAGTGCGATATAAAAAGCGCGAGGGACAAAATCACGACGGAACAAAAACGCGACAGGACAAATGCGCGATGGACAAAAACGCGACTGGATAGAAGCGCGAGGAACAAAAGCGCGAGGGACAAAAGCACACGACTGCACAAAAACGCGACTGGATAAAAGCGCTAGAAGCAAAAGCGCGAGCGACAAAGCACGAGGGGACAAAAGCGCGACAGAACAAAAACGCAGCTGGATAAAGCGCGATTGGCCAAGAACGCGAAGTGCCTTACTACGAGAACTGAAGATCGTTTTCCAAAATACAAGATATTTTCGGTGGCTCTGGTTCAAAAGAACCATATTTAAAATAGCAACATCAAAAAGGCGACATATTGTTAAAGCGATATATCAAAATAGCGACATTTGGAACAGCGACATCTAAAAAAAACAGCAACATATCAAAAGAGCGACATATGTAAAGAACGAGATTCAGAACAGTGACAAATTAAAAGAGTGATTTACAACGACGACCTCTAAGCAAAAGAGGGAAACATCAAATTTTTCCAATATTAATCAAAATTATGTAGACTTAATCAAACTAACCCGTCCGTCTAGGGCAATCTCGTCCTCGTGAGTTAGCATTTTATTCAATTCAATTCAATTCAATTTTTATTGTTTCCAGAAAGTATTTTCTATAACAATGAGTGCTCTAAATCTAGTAAACGTAGTGGTTTGAATTACAAAAGCAAAAATAAACTTATAAAGGAGGGAATATAATTTGTTTTGAATTTGGATACGTATTTGTTATTAGAAACGAACAAAAAATAATAATAATCTAAATAATCTTAATCTAATTACAAAGCGAAAGATAAAGTTACTTGTATTTCTATGTATAAACTAAAAACCAGAAGGGTTCACATTTTGGTGCCTAATAAAAGTACCTATGGAAGGGGTCTATACAACAAAAAAAAGAGAGAAAGTTGATATTTCTAACAAATTCTAATCCTGCGATATCAAAAAGGATCGAAGCCTGAGGAATGACATTATGGTGGAAGCAAATGTTTTGGCAGATACTGGAGCTAAGGTTTCAAGTAAATTGAGAAATGAATCAGGGCTCGACCATGTTAATGGTCTGACTTCTCTATACATTGGACATCTGAAAAGAATGTGGTCTAATGTCTCTAGTTCAGAGGTGTTACAAACTGTACATATTATGCGGGGGTCAAGTTTATAGAGGATAGAATTAAAGGTAAAAGCAAATAGGTATTTGTTGGCAAGTCTTGTTTGCGCTATGAGTTTCAAAACAAATGTTTGTACTCTAAATGTTAAATAAGTAGCTGGATTTTTTGTTATTGATAAAAATGGATAAAAGGTCATATAACTGGAATCTCTAGCCAAAGCAATATCTTTCCGAAAGGATAGCTCTCGGTATTTGTCAATTATTTGATCGATTTTTCGTCTAGTTACAAATCTTGGTGTTAAATTATTAATCAAAATATTATCAAAACCTGTTCCAGTAAGTACCAATTTGAGTTGCGATAGCCAGTTATATGCTAGCGGCGAGTCGATAAGCTGTAGTTGCCTTTTAAGGCAAATTAAGGGTAATCTGCTTTCATCCATAGAGAGCAACCTTTTGAGAAAGTTGAGAGTCCATTTAAGTATAGTTGTCGCTATAGGAGAAACGCCAAACTCCAGGCGAAGTATGGCTGAAGAGGTGCTTTTAGGCAGGGAAAGAGATTTTTTGAGAAATGATGTTTGTATCTGTTCAAGGACGTCTAGATATCTTAGGGCCCAGATGGGTGCGGACCCAGACATTATGTTAAGTACACACGTTTCAAATATTTTAAGTCTTGAAGTAATTGAAAATGATTTAGACTTTGATAGATGTGAAACTGCCGCGCCAATGGCCTGTTTGCATTTTGAGACAGATTTGTCTGCCATAATTCGAAATTTAGAAGATGCAGTGAAAGTGACTCCAAGGTATGTATATTCATTGACAATTTCAAGGGGTTCGTTTTTGAAAATAAATCTTTTGGTGTAACTAGCTTGAAAACCCCCTCTCCTGAAACACATTATTTTGGACTTTGCAACATTGACTGCCAAATTGTTCTCCTGTACATACTCAGCCAGGATATTCAGGTTGCATTGTAGATCTCGTTCTGAAAGCCCGAAAACAATTAGGTCGTCACAATAGAGCAGCATAAAAAGTTCATTAACACCATCAATATTAATTAGCCTAGCTCCCTTACCCTCAAAAAACTGTATGATATCAGAGAGAAACAGTAAAAACAGAAAAGGGGATAGTGGTTCTCCCTGAAGTACGCCTTCACTTATTCCAATTGGGTCTGAAAGTCCGTCAGAGCATTTTACTTTAGCTGAAGCGTTACAGTAAATCTGAATTAAGATGTTCATATAGGAGGGAGGAACCCCAAAACTATGGAGTTTTCTCCAAAGTAGTGAGTGTTTAACGCTATCAAAAGCACGCTTGAAATCAATAAAGGCAACAAAGCATTTTATTTAAAAAATACTGCGCTCTCAAGAGACCCTGAGCAATCAGTGAATTAACTTTGCTTTTTTAAATAAAATGCTTCCGAGGACTAGATCGTACTAGGTGGACGGGTTATTTTGGGTTAGTTTGAGTAAGTCTGTATTGCGACATCAATTTGAACCAATAATAATAAAGCAAATACAGACTTGCTCAAACTAACCCAAAATAACCCGTCCGCCTAGTGCGATCCAGTACTCGTAAGTTAGCATTTTATCCAAAAAAACAGTCAATTTATTTATAGCGTAGGGTCCCTTGACCGCGCCTTGTTTTTCAAATAAAATTCTATTCAGCGAAGACTAGATCGCACTAGGCGAACGGGTTAGTATGGGTTAATTTGAGTAAGGCTGCATTTTTCTGATTATTATTGATACAATTTGATGTGTCCCTCTTTTGCTTACAGTCCTCGTAGATAGTTAGATACCTCGCGTTGTTGTCCAATCGTGCTTTATTCCAGTCGCGTTTTTGTTCCGTCGCGCTTTTGTCCTTCGCGTTTTTGTTCCGTCGCGCTTTTGTCCCTCGCGCTTTTGTTTCTCGCGCTTTTCTCGCTCGCGCCTTTGTTTCTCGCGCTTTTATGCAGTCGCGTTTTTGTTCCGTCGCGCTTTTGTCCCTCGCGCTTTTAGTATCGCGCTTTTCTCCCTCGCGCAAACGACTGTTGCGCAAATGACACAGAGCCCAGTTTATGGTTCGAATACCAGTTTTGACAGATGAATGAAATTTTCTACCGACATTTTTATTGATACTGTTTTGCTAACTTGATGTCAAGTTAGCGAAATACATGATATTTTTTTCAAACGCGATATTTTCTTGTAGAAAAAGAGCTAATTAGCGGAAATTTCCACTCACTCAATTTATCACTACCGACATTTTTAGTGATTTTTTTTGAAACTTGATTTTTTGTAAAAAAAAAGAAGCGACAAATTTTTGGTTTTCACAACTAATTAGCGGCAAAAAAACGGCAAATTTCCATTCATTCAATTTTTCACTACCAACATTTTTAGTGATAATGTCTCGCTAACTTGATGTCAAGTTAGCGAAACAAATGATTTTTTTTTTCAAACTTGATTATTTATGGAAAAAAAAAGAACCGGCAAATTTTTGGTTTACACAACTAATTAGCGGCAAAAAAACGGCAAATTTTCATATACCTAATTTTTTACTGCTGACATATTTAGTGATGTTGTCTCGCTATCTTGACGTCAAGTTAGCAAAACACGTAATTAAGAAAAAACCAAATGAGCGGCAAATTTTTTAATTCCACATTTAATTAGCGGCAAAAAAGCGGCAAATTCTTGGCATAATGGAAAATCGATTTTTCGAAGTTGTCTCGCTAAGTTGATAGACATCATTAAAAGGCAGATAATAGTGGAGTGAATCTGGAAAATTCTACTATTCAGGTGAAATCTCCAGCAGCACTTCCGTGGTACACACTGCCACGCTTTTTCGGTTTAGGAAGAAAAGAAAAAAGCGCCGACGAAGGTTGTACCTATTAGCGTTCTGGGCTTTTGCAGATTTAATTTTGCTTTCGATTTGCTTGTACAATTTTACAAAACCTTCCTGTCGGGTTTTCAGATGAGTATCCAAATTGGGTGAAGTGTGTGGAAGTTTAATGGAATGGTCGTTGCCATACAAATGATCTTCTCTCTCAAACAAAACAAAATATGGACTATACCCAGTAACTTCGTTCGGTGAGGTAGGAATAGCGCAACCAATCTCTTGGAGATATTCGTCCCAGGATCTGTGATAATCTTGACGCACATAGGTACGTAACATGGTCTTAATGACACGATTATAACGTTCTGTGGGATTTGCACGGGGTTTGTAGTTGGCTGTATAGAAAATGTGAGTCCTATAACGTTGACACAAGGCCTGAAACTCCTTCGACTTCATCTGAACATCATTGTCACAGGTCAAAAATTTGGGGGCACCAAAAAGTAAAAAGAAATTCTCTACATGTTCAACTAGAGATTTGGCCTTAGCGACACGACATGGATACAGAAAAACTGACTTACTGAAATAGTCTGAGATGACAAGAATATAACAATGTCCTTTTTCAGAACGAGGTAAGGGTTCTATATAATCGAGGCTAATTGACTGAAATGGTTCTGTGATGACCGGTCTTTCTCCCATTAATCCTGCAGGTTTCACTTGTTCAACCTTCCTCTGAGCGCAATGACGACAAGATTTAATGTAGGGAACTATGTCGGCCTTCATCTTAGACCAAAAATAATTTTGACGGATTTTGCCAAAGGTCTTAAAGGCACCAACATGACCAGAGGTTGGAATGTCATGACAACGATTTAGAATTTCGGGCCTTTTATCTTTTGGAACTATCACCTTCCATTCTTCAGATGGAGAACAAAGTTCAGAGAAAGGAGTATTGAGGAATTTGTAAAGTATGCCACCTTGCACACGCCACAAAGG
This sequence comes from Ceutorhynchus assimilis, assembly GCA_917834065.1. NCBI lineage: Eukaryota > Metazoa > Arthropoda > Insecta > Coleoptera > Curculionidae > Ceutorhynchus > Ceutorhynchus assimilis. The sequence goes on from OU892282.1 coordinate 36,795,721, forward strand.
AAATTTCAGAGGATTGTTCCGCGATGCTTTGGATCATAGATAGATACCATTTATTAGTAGTGTTGGAATTAAAATCAGGTTGATTGAAGATTTGAACGGACTCGATGGAAATGGGGACTGATCTGGAAAGAAAATCAGGGACAATATGATCTTTGCCTTTGCGATGGATTAGGTCAAAATCAAATTGTTACAAACGGAGTTGCCAACGACCCAAACGACCTTGAGAGGATCCTTTAACCTATGTAACCATAAGAGAGAGGCATGGTCAGTGATGACAGTGAAGTGGACATGGTCTAAATAATGAGGAAGTTTCTCAACGCTCCAAATTACTGCTAAGCATTCTTTCTCAGTAACAGAAAGTTTCATTTCCTGTCTGGAAAGAACCTGGAAAGATAGCAGATGACATTTTCATCTTCTCCAAATTTCTGAGAAAGGACGGCTCCAAGTCCGAAAGATGATGCATCTGTGTGCAAATAAAATGGCTTCTCAAAATCGGGAGCAGTCAAAACAGGGGCTGTGACTAAACATTCCTTTAAGGCCGTGAAGCAGTTTTGACATTCTGTGGTCCAGTTCCACTTGACGTTCTTTTTAGTAAGATTCAGAATAGGTGACAAAAGAGAGGAAAAATCAGGAACAAAACGACGATACCAGGATGCGGTTCCTATAAAACGACGGACTTTATTAATATTTTGAGGCGGAGGAAGATTGACGATGACTACTTTTTCGGGATCAGGACGAAGACCCTTACGATCAACCAAATAACCTAAATATTTTAATTCTGGTTGGCAGAAATTACATTTTTCGATGGAAACGACGAGACCAGCCTCGCGTAGTCTATCAAACACAATCCCTAAGAGTTTAAGATGATCCGAAAAGGAGTTGGAAAGGATCACGATATCATCCAGATATACCATAATATTCAGCTCGAGTTCAGGGCCTAAATTAGTGTCAACTCTTGCCAGGTTGCAGGGGCGTTAGATAAACCAAAAGGCATCCTCCTAACTGGAATAAACCTCTTCCAGGGATAGTGAAAGCTGTATACTCACGAGAATTTCCGGCTAAGGGGACTTGCCAGAAAGCTGATTTAATATCAATCGAGCTAATGTATCGAGTGCTACGTAAATTGTCCAAAATTGAAGATATGTAGGGAATTGGATAGGCATCTTTTTTCGTTTGAAGATTGAGTTTATGAAAATCAATGCAGAATCTGAACTTTCCATCCTTTTTCCTAACTAAGCACACAGGGCTTGACCAAGGGCTATTAGATCGCTCAATGACACCAAGTCGCAACATTTCCTCAACTTTATCATCTATAATGTGTTGTTTATATGGGGAAACGGGGTAGTACCTCTGTTTGATTCATCTTGTGCCAGGTTCAAGAATGATCTCATGTTCGGCGACTTTACAGTATCCCAAGCCAGAATCTATTTGGGAAATCTTGTCTTTGACCAAGGCGTCTAAAGCTTGTCGCTCAGAAGGATTCAAGTGTTCGATAGCTTGAACGTTACAAACTTCTGCCAGTTCTTGGGCTTCGGAAAAATGCCAAACACTTTGAGTCATATCAGGGATGATTTCCAAAAATCTATACCCAATATTAGCTTGTGGCAAAGTTCAGGAAGTACTAAAACATCAATAATCTTTGTTTTGTCAATTAAAGTAATGGGAACCTGAATATAACCAAGGGTATCACATACTTGGCCATTAGCTACAGTACACTGATTATGTTGTTTAATGAGCTTGAACCCAAGGCTTAAAAGAACTTCGTAACCAGGTAATCCGACAAGAGTTCTACTAGCACCAAGCAAGGAAAATCCCATAATTTTAAGGTAAGGAAGTTGGTTTCCATGAGTATGCGAAATAATGTAGTCCAGAAGAATTTTATTTGGAAAAAAGGAAGGATTAGTCGTTATACTAAAAGTATTGGAGGATATAGCACGACCTAACGATTCCTCCGGGGCTCGTTTCCCGAACACTTAGTGCAGTTCCTTACTGTCACACCAGGGTTACCACATCGATAGCAATGTGTCCTACAATTGCGATTTAAATGACCACTTATTTGACAATTCCAGCATTTGATGTTTACTCGACTAGAATCCTGTTGTGGTGAAATTTCATCAACAGGGTAAGTCAAGGTACTTGGAGAGTCAGTGCTAGAAGAAGGTCCACTGACTGCTAAAAATGCGAACGGATTCTTTTTAGTCTCCAACTTAAGACATTCTTGCTTAAGTTCCTCTAGGGAATTGACAACGGGGAGTTGGGTGGCGTGAAAAGGTGATAAGTTGCGAGATAGAATATCCAACTGTGTTTCAGGTGTCAATCCATCATACCGCCTATACAAAGCTTGCATGCAAGAAAGGTAATCAACAATACTTTCTGTAGTATCTTGAGTGCGTTCTAAAATTTCTCTGAAAAGTCTAGGACGGTAATCGGGTGGTTCGACGTGACGACGAAGCAACTCACACAAGGTTTTCCAACTATCGAATCTGTCACGGTTTGCTCTATACCAATTTAGAGCTTTGCCTGAAAATAAGTCTATGGCTTAATCAAAGAGTTGGTTTTCCGTGACATGACGGGATTTACTCAATTCGGCCACTCTCTCCAGGAAATTATGGACAGACAATTTATGGTCACCAGAAAATTTGAGATTCCACTTCTCTAGATTTGGAGGTTTGGAACTGTTAGGCAGAATTGATACCGGAGAAGATACATGAAATTCATCAGCAAAGAGCTGTCGACTTGGTTCACGATAAGATCAAACAACAGCCTCCAATTGATCCAAGGCAGCCAAGACATCAATGAGGAGTTCAGTCTTCTCAGACTGTTCTTCCGTTGACAAAATAGAGTCAGGGATTCGTTTTACCCATTTACCCGCTCAAGCAGATGAACTAGACGTGACTGTGTGGACACAAATTTATATTGGCTTGCCTCATCTGATATGGTAGGAATAACATCATTGGCCTCATCAAGATATTGCCGAACTTGAACTCTCTCAACATCAAACGTAAGAGAATATGGGGCAAAAGAACATGCGCCAGACTTTTCCAATTATAAAAGTGGTTGCAATATAGACCTCAATTCGTCCACAGTCTTTGTATCACTAACGGAGACACCTCGGACAATAATCTCATGCATGAGCATTTGCTTTTTAAGGTACGAGATAGTCATTTTGTAATCCATTTTGTTTCAATAAATACGTTGAGCAATCAACAATAACGATAAAGGTAATTGGCTATTATACACCGGGGTTCAAAATACCTGCTATTCCAAAAATAATAAAAAAAGTTTAAAGATAGAACTTGAAATTTGATTATATGCACTTAAAACAGCCAAAAGAAAATGAATAAAAATTTTCTTTCAAAGAAACGGCCGCCTCACGTTGGGCGCCAATTAATTTGTCACGCTTTTTCGGTGTATAACAAGTTTCGAAAGAAAAGAAAAAAATAATAAAAAAAATAAAATAAAATAAAAATAAAAAAAATAAAAGTAAAATTTAATGAAGAACTTGAGATTGTAGGACTGAAGCCCAGAATTAAACAATTCGGAGAGTCACTCACTTGAACTGTCATTAATTAATAAAACAATTGAATTAAATAAAAAAAAATCTAAAATGTTATTGTAACTGAGTAAAAAAAAATATGTGAAGGTTGAAAATATAAAATAAAAGAAATAAGAAAAACAATAAATAAAGAATTAATTGTCGGGACGGTTACCTTACACTGATGACTGATGTAACCAGAACTACAAGTAAGTTGGCATAAATAAGCAACCACCTGAATCAGGTTATGTCTAGTTAAATTACCCTTAATAATAACTGTCGTTTTGTTCCACTTGTCACCTTGGTAAAAGTACTGAATTACTTCCTGAAATACCTTTGGCGTACAAAATAGGGACAAAATGTAAATTAACAATAAAATAAAGATAGTATAACTAAAGCTAGTACGATACCAAAATGTTCCATGCGGTAGCAGTAGGTATAATAAACCAGATTAGTCCTGGCTACTGTTTATGGTTAAGATGGTCAAACCAATCTTACGGTTCAAAATTTACAGTCCAGAAGGCTTGTGTAACCGTCCAACTAGCAGGCTTAGGCTGGCAATTGATAGCCTTATAGGTCAATCTTGGTTACGATTGAACGTGTATTGTTGTGTCACAATGTAACCGTGAGTAAAAACCTCGGTGAAAAAAAACCTAAGAGAAAAACTGTATTTGTAATTGAACCATAGCTGTAGCGAAGCACTTTATGAATAGACAGACTTAGAAAATGAAATTAAAATGTAACTTAATTAGTCTAAAATAGCAAATTTACTACAAAAAACTAGCTCTTGAAAATTATTTTATTAGAAAAATTGAACAATAATGTATTTATGATAATAATTAATTAATTTAGATGAAATCAGATAAAGCTTTAATAGTAAAGAAAATGTGCCTCAAGTTTGCAAAGAAAATTTGAGGTTATTACCTATTGGAAATAGGGTTTTGTTTGCCTTGAAAATACTCTGGAAATCTGGATCGCGGTCTGGATTCGATATCCTAGAGTGAGTGAGATGGTCTTTACTCTACTCTTTAGGGCAGCTTTTCACTAATGATTAAATAGAAAAAGTCAGAATCCACTGTGGGAAAAAAAAAACGTGCAAAGCAACTTACCACATGGAGTTGTGAAAATCCGAATTCATCGACGATTTTATAACATTCTACGAAAACGTAAGGCAACTAAATGTGTTATAAATTCAATAATTGAGAATATAAATAAGGTCGAAATCCCACAAGGGCAAAGAAAAAATTTAATTCTTAAAAAAATACCTTATTTCTCCAACGTCCAGACGTGAAAAGAAATGTGCTACACATAAAATTAATTAGCTGACCTAAAGATAGGGATCCAGAGATGATTCAGAATAACGACAAACGTCAAAAATTAATCGATAGAATTCCTACTTACCAAAAATTGCACACAACAATATAATCAGAAGAAAATGACAACAGCTGACGACTAATGATAATAGGTCTGTTCGCAGAGAAATCACAAACCAGTCAGAGCGAATTTCATTGGTTGAAACTAGTTTTCTGACTGTTTCTGATTGTTTTCAACCAATGAAGTTCGCTCTGACTGGTTTGTGATTGCTGTGCGAACAGCCCTAATAACAACAAGGAATTATCCAATAGAACAATCATAATTTGAAGAATATGACATGGAGTAAGCGATCCGTGTTGCAAAACTAAAGGGCTTAACAGGAATCGAAGATCCCAAAAACATTACTAATCGAAAGCCAATCGACAAAAATTAATGACACTTCAAAAGACAGCTGAGATGCAAATCAAGATTGACCTGACTTAAGCGTCAAGTGTCATTATAAAATAGACAGCAAGGATAGCAATCCGGTGGTGTATGGAACCAATGATTGAACCGGGTGCAGAACTAAAACTGGCCCTGAGTTCCCTAGCCAAACAGAGTAGTACGATACAGGCACTTTGAAAACGGATCAGGATTTGGACATAACCCCAGGAATAATGGATTTATTTACATACAAATTGAATTTTAAATTGGAATTAAAATATTGATTAAAATCAATGAAAATAGAATTTAAATATTGAAAATTAGAAAATTTACAGGATCTGCAACTGCTGTAATTAATGTTGGAATTTTCTAGAGGAAAAGGCAAACAAAATTGAAGAAATCTTGAATGGAAAAAGTGAAATAGGTATGAACTAGTTAGGCAATTTTGGCTCGTTACAACACATGGTGTAAGCTTTTTTCTCCATTTAACTTTCCCTTGAGTTGATTATGCTATGATGCGTAAGATATTTTTCAAAAATGAAATCCATGGGATCCAGAAACTTCATTCATATACAATATCCCAGAATGTTATTTTAGTATCATCAAAGAAACATAATTCAAGACACTCATCAATATCGCTCGTAATAATTAGCTTCGTTTATCAAGGGTCTGGTCTTACTTAGATATCACAAAATTATTGACGAAGGTTTGTTGAAAGGCAAGGTAGTCTGTAAATAACACTTTTGAGTAGAAAATAGAGCAGCTAAAATTAAAAGAAATAAAAGTACGTCTAAAAACTCGCGGAATTGTTCTTTTCAAAAAAAGTTAAAAGCAATGTTGCTCGAGATATATGAAGTTAGTTATTTATATAAACGTATCATGGCATTCCCGAATCCCTAGAATAGTTAGCGCCCCCGCAGAACCCTGGCAAAACGACAATATATTATTACCATGGTTATAACGGCACGACAAAACTTGGAATGCCATTAATAATCAGAGAGAGATCTCCCATGCGCCACGTCCTCCCCATATAAGCCATTAACAATACAAAGAATATACAATAGAACTATAAAGTGAATTTATGCTTGCAAATTTAAACAAAATATAAGCCCAATATCAATATATCGGCTAATTTATGAAAGTGCCACAAATTTACTGGGGAGAATATACGACACAAACATGTTACGTTGTGTATTCTGTATTAATTAATAATGCAATGTCGATGTGTGTAGGTGGATCATCACTATCATTGTGGTGTATTCAAATTATAGCTTATTCAAATCAGGCAAAGATGATTTCAAGGGATTTTCAACAATAACTTGCAACAAAACGTATTCATATTTTATCGGAATACGGATATCTATTATAAATCTCCATACTCTACGAAATGTAAATATGCATTTCTAGGTCTGATCAATACGATTTAATAAATCAAAGTCGCGCCCATCGTCGGAGAAGTACACGACATTCTATCATATTTCAAAAATACCCCCGGCCATTATTCTAATTACTTTCGGAATGGATATAGATGATTTTAATAATATCAACGCTTTGGATTGCTGGCGAGGGCTGGCTTTTTTTTCGGATAAAGGGTTTTCCGGTCTCTGGGTGTGACGTCATTGTTTTTCTGATGACCCAAATAATATTTTGTGGAACGGAATTTTTTTCCATTACTTGACTGAATAACACAAAATTTTGAAAATCTACAATCGAATATATAATATTTCTATTCCAAATTTAATACGCGGGACAGATATAGGAGTGGTAGACAAGGCATACTTTCTACGTAAGTCCACGGTGTACGATTTCCATCAACCTCTGAAAAGTATCGGGGGCGTTACAGAGTCCAAAAGGCATTACCTTGAATTGGAAAAAACGACTTCCAGTGGAGAACGTTGACTTCTCTGTACATAGATTTGCAGCCGGAACTAGATTTCTGACAGCAGAATCCACTGAAAATGATTAATTGAGAAGCGCCAGGAAAACTCGAAGCTTCTTTGCAATGTAATCAAGTCTCGACGATTAACTGCTTCATCTCTTGCCAAATAGAAAAGACATCAACGGGATCAAAACCATATAAAAGGTAAGAGGAAAGATGTTATATCTGAAACTTATGGATGTTTAAGTGAAGTTAAGGTCTGATTCTTCTTGAGAAGAAACTTCCAATCGTCAATCAGAATCTCAATGATCAAATCTATAGTACTGATCTATCATCAGGTTCTATTGCTTTCGTCAGCTATGAAGTTGTACTGAATATGTAGGTCTTCACTGGAAACTCCAGGTAAGGATCTTCAATCAAAAAGTCTTGAGACCTGAAAAATTATTTGATGTTTTAGATGTCTAGATGAGATGTTTAGTTAACATTTGAAAAGACAATATTCATATAATACGTTTTGTGCTGGTAAAATTGTATTATTATCTGTTGCAAATATATCCGGAATTAAGTGTTTATATTGAAATGAAAAACAAAATCGTGGTATAATAAACAATTTACTAAAGTCAATTTATTTATCCCATACACATCGTTCGCCGATCAACATCCGCCACAAAACAGTACATTTAATAAGCGTAATGACTGGCATTAAGCGTATTACGATAAAACTGTAACAAGATTACTAATTTAGTAAATTATAACATAAAAAGCGGCTCATTACTTTTCTACTTCCCGCCGATAATGAAACATTTTAGTACAAACAAAATTAAAAATAGGAAATATATATTTCCTAGTTATTGTTGAAAAGAATAATTAGGTCGTCGCTGTCAACTTGTCACTCGCATAATATTCACTCGCCGGATCACTTTTCTGATTAATTATATTGTTAACAAATAGAAAAAAAAACATTGTTAAATTAATTGCATTGTTTTGTTGTGTTATCGGTTCTGTGGGTGGAAACATTAGTTTTGTTATTTTTAATTTATTTGTGGCCTCGTTTTTTGACAACGTTTACCTATTTAACGGAATAAATATCTAGCAGTAAGGAAGGGATGCAAACTTCAGCCCCCCTCTATAGGCCAGTCCTATTAGGGTTTGACTCAGAAAAAAATAATGTAAATCTGAAATTTGGTAGATATATTCTATTTAGTGTACTGAACAACATACTAGAAGTCCTAAGCCGTCCTATGCCGACTTCATGAAGAAAAGAGGCATAGGCGGGTATTTGGGGTTTTATACAGGATATTATTATACATATGTTGTATCGCTGTCAATACGTATATAACTTTTGCTGTAGAGCCGGCTTGGCATATCTACTGATAATTTTCTCTCTATTTATGTGTTGGATTTGGCTGCAAAACGTTAATTACCAAAAACTCTTCTCGATGGAATCAATGTATGGACCAATTATAGAGTATGCAACCATCATTTTGACAAAACTAGACATTTAATTGGACGTAGTGGTGCAGATTTCAAAGTATGAATAAGTTTGCAGAAACAGGAGTTTTAATGCAAACCAAGTCGATTGAACAGATTTAATTTTATCATGAGTCAGTTAAAACAGCAAAAAGTCGCACCAAAAAGACGGAAATAGTCAACAGAGAAAAACGTTTTTGTTTTAGGGCTAACAGAACAAAGTGTATAGGGTTATAAGATTTGCTTAGTAGTGTGCCAATTAAAACTGGCATTAGCAATATAACTTTTCAACAGTTGAAAAAAACTGTATATAAAATTAAAAGGCTAGACAGACAGGTACTGCACAATTATTTTTGGATTCATCTGTACAGTATAATCTTGGAGAAGATAAGTTAGATGGCTTCGAAGACAATGAAGAAGAAAATAGAACCAATAGGTTAGCGAATAAGGCTATGATATTTATGGCCACAGGGCCAGTTCATTTTGTTCATGAACAAATGCTTTGACAGCGCTAATGGTGCCAAAGTTATAAATTTACCTGATGGAAACGACCTCTGATGTGCCGTTGATGACTACTACCTACTATGGCCTTTTTGAAAGACGCTATGAAATTTTTTGAGTCGACTAAATTTCTAAAAAGCAACAATGCAAAGTATGTGGTACCTTCAGTGAACAACCGCATTCACACATTAAAGGGATTTCGGTATCCCTGGCAATAATGGAAAGAGAATGGCTTCAGCTTACTTTCGATAGGAAATTTTAATCAAGACCCAGAATCAATCCCACATACCAATCATTTATTACCTCATTCAAAGATTGATAAATATAACTTTCTATCGCCACATACTCCAGGATCTAATTGCGAGAACGATGAGCGGGTAGCAGTAGATCCATCAAGAGGTTTTTCTGGGAAATCGAGTAATAAATGTGGACCAATATTACAAGTGCCAGATTCATCAATACCGAACACTTTTTTCCAGATGTCAATAACTAGAGGTTTATTGCACATTACATGACCAAAAATTCAAGTTGATATCAACATCTTGCAAGTTTTTTTGAGGTTATGCTCTGAGTGAGGTACCAATGGCTGGGTGTAAGGACATTAAGGTCTTTAGGATCCTCTGAGAGGAGGGAAATTGGCTTGGAATCCAAACACGATTCCACCTGTACAAGGACCGTTTGAAACTCCTTATATGTCAATTTTTGCGTATCTACCTATCACTCTTCTAATATGAAATTTAGCTGCCCTTATAACCGATTCCAATAACATCCCAAAGTGAAGTGAGCGTGGCGGCATAAAATGCCACCTTATAATGCTTCGCTCAGAAAAAATATTCTGAGAAATGCATCTGAGCAACGAATGTGTAAACAGATGTTATTTCATTATTACTACCAATGAAATTTGTAGCATTATCCGAATAAATGTTGGCGCAAAAACCTCGACGTCCTATAAATATCTTAAAGCAATTAAAAAATGCTGAAACAGTCAGATCACTAACAATCTCCAAGTGCCAGAAAGTACAGTCTGCGTCTGCAGTGAACACGCCTCAATTTTAAGTTTAACGACGTTGCCACGTCTTTCGATCATTCCTTGATACGCAGTTTTAGCAAAAATAATATCAACTCAGTTGGTAAGGATCATTACATCCATGGGGCGGACCTTAATAGCAAGTTATATGCGTTATTGTAAGGACAACAACTTTTTTATTTTTATTTTGTCAAAAATTACATGAAGCCGGCATATTTCGCTTTAGGACTTTTAGTATGTTGTTCAGGACACTAATTTAACTAGTCCTGCCGATTTTCAGATTTACACTATTTTTTCTAGGTTTTGGTGAAATTTAAGCTATTATGCCTGGGCTATCTAGATCAATCAAGGTCGTGATCCCTGCAAGAGGATGAAAATGTGGCCTTTTTGGAATGAACTTGTTGAGAAAAACGGTTCTCCGAAAGACCCTGAGTAATACGGGAATACGGCATTCCTTGAAAAGCTATTGCTTAAAAAAAAAATTAAAAAAACTTACCACGAGGTGGATTGAAATTTAAACTTAAATTAAATAGTAATCACAAGACTTTTTGATTCATTTTTTTTTTGCAATCAACAGATTATTACCTCACGCAACTTAATTTTGTTGAGATAAGGTAATGCCTGAAGGCCGATAAGGTACTTTATTTTTCTACGGCATGGTTGTCTCGCGTCAATGGCGATTTTCAGCCGATCGACCTTGAAGTTTGATAACACAATTCAAAAGGGGAGAAAATTGGTACCATTGGTACGGACCAGGTGAGCATACAGCGCTCCCTCTCCAAATAGTCAATGGAAATTGTTGATACTAACCGGTGCATCAAATTTAAATGAAAATCATGCCCTCTAGTGTAATAATGCAATAATTGCTAACATTATGAGTAGCAGAAACCCTCTATGTTAAATGTTAGTCACCAGACTGTCAACATTAAACAAGGTTATATAAAATTAAATTAAAAAAAAAAGAACAAGTAACTTTACACGTTACAGTGAATTAGGTTGTATAAAAGGTGTGGAAATAGAGATCAATCTAAAAGACGATAAGCCTATGACGTACAGTCCTTATCGCCTTTCTATTCAAGAAAGACAATGTGTGCGTGAAATGATTGACGATTTATTGGTCAATGGCATAATTCAGGAGTCGCATTCACCATAGGCAAGTCCTATAGTTTTGGTGAAAAAGAAAGATGGAGACAATCGAATGCGTGCGCAATTAATGCCAAGTGTCTTAAAGACAATTACCCTATGACTAGATTTGATGATCATTTAGAGATGTCGAGTCACAAATATTTTACAACTTTGGACATGGCCAGCGGATATCATCAAATTCCGGTAGCGGCAAATTCTCTGGACAAAACCGCCTTTGTCACTCGAGATGGGCAATACGAATATTTGCGTATGCCGTTTGGATTGGTAAATGCTCCTGCAGTTTTCCAGAGAACTGTCAATCACATTATAAGAAGCATAGATCATATTACAGCGCTTGCTTACCTAGATGAAATACTCATACCCAGTACTGACTTCGAAACGACCTTTTAGCATTGACGAAAATATTTGATGCATTTCGAACTTATGGAGCAACAACTGAGTAAATGCCACTTTTTCAAAACAGCTGGATTACTTGGGACATGAACTTACCGTTGAAGGAATATGACCCGGTAAAGCAAAGACCAAGGCCGTAGAGCATTTTCCAGTACCTAGAAATGTTCGTGCACATTTCTAGACAATTTGTAGGCCTTGCCAGTTATTTTAGGAAATACGTGCAAGGTTTTGCCCAAATAGCACGCCCATTGAGGATGTTAAGGATGTTAATTTTCTTTGGGGAGAAGAACAGAAAAAGGCATTCCAGCTTATTGAAGAGAATTTAATAAATAGGCCTATACTTGCAATATTTAACCCAAAATTGAAAACCGAACTACACACAGATGCTTCTTGTCGGGGCCTAGCAGGAATTTTACTAGAGTGGCAAGAAGACGGAAACATAAAACCGGCTATGTATTTCAGCAGACAAACTACGCCAGAAGAGCAGAAATATCATTCATATAAACTAGAAACTCTAGCCGTAATACGTTCTCTACAAAAATTTAGAGTCTGGCTTCTGGCTGCTGAGTTGAAAGTGATTACAGATCGTAATACATTAGGTACGGCTAGGTTGAAACGAGATTTAATTCTCCGTATCGCAAGATGGTGGTTAGCAGTCCAAGAGTTCAATTTTGTGGCACGAAGATGAGTCATGTAGATGCCTTCAGCCGGAACCGAATTGAAGGCAACGCTGGAACACGTGAAATTGTAAATATTGAAGTATTAAAGTGAAAGTTTCAGAAGATGACTGGATATTATCAGCTCAATTACAGGATTCACGGTGCAAAACTTCGCTAGAAACTTTATCCAGAAAGCCAATTGATGCCAACGAAAAGTGTGTATTATGCATAAAGATTATAGCGTCAAGCGAGGAAATTTGGCAACAGACAAGACCCTTGAAGCCATGAGTGATTATTATTGGTTTCCGAGAATGCGAAAGTTTATACAACGGTATATAACTTGTTGTTTGGGGTGCTCGTATAATAAAGTACCCACTGGAAGACAAGAAGGTTTATTACAACCCATTGCAAAAGTTCCGCAACCTATGCACACCGTTCATATTGACCACCTGGAGCCTTTTGTGAAAAGCATTAAAGGAAATAGTTACCTTATAATTGCTGTGAATGGGTTTACAAAATACTTATGGGCGAAGGCAGTATCATCAACTGAGACGGCTCCTTTGGTTAAATTTTGTGAAAAAACTTTCACTGTTTTTGGAGTACCTTACAGAATAATATGTGATATAGGAACTTGTTATACGAGTAAGATTTTTCAAGACTACACAAAAGGACTTGGAATACGGGTGGGTGGTACTGAACGCAACAGGAACACCAAGAGCCAACGGGCAGGTTGAACGATACAACCGCACGATCCGCTTCCTTGTTTCCCTGTCAGCAACGGCTGACGACGAGAGCAAGTGGGATGACGTCATTGGTTGGATACGTTTCGCGAAAGGTACCTGATAAACGATGTACCAGGCACACGACGAGCACGGAAGAAGTATCAGAGTATTTGTCCTGCAGATGAGTTAAAGCCTTATACTGCTATACATGACTGTAGTAGTAACGACTCAACTTCAGGAGGATCCGACGTAGAGCTCGTGAGTAAGAGTGCCTAACGAAAATTTATGCTGCAGACAAGAATACGCTTGACTCCAAGCTAAGCACTTTCAAATTGGTGACGGTTCAATCTTGAAATTCTGACGTAGAATTTGAGGAATGAATGGAAGTTTTTTTTTAATAGAGTAGTCCAAGGCTTTATCATTCGAGTTCTGACGTGAAAATTGAATGGTGGAGCTACTTTAGGATTTTTCTCTTTTTTGGTTGAGCAATGTATATCAGTATGTAACAAAACAGCTAGTGTCTGTTATACATTTTGTGATACATTGCGTAAATCGACATCTGGTAATTGAACGTTTTTGTCGACAGGTATAACGAGTAGTTGCCGAGGATGGAAAATATGGTAGCAACGGCCGACTGTAAGAACGCAATTCAAGATGTTCTGTGAAGATGCCTTTAAAGTCTGACATCATGTCATTGTTCGGACAGGTAGCGACGTTTTGTCAAAAAGGTCTATAAGTTAAAAACATCAAGTCTGTCTTATCAAAGAGTACCTGAGCAACGAGGAAATGTTTGAAGGCAGTTGCTGGGCAGTCGTTTCCTGTGGTTGTTTCTCTGGGTTGTTCTCGGAGAATTCTGGAGAAGTCACCTATTACGAGCGAACGCCCTTTACTCAATGCTCAGACAAGGTCAACCCAAGAGTCACGCTTGACAGTACTTTAAGACAACCCTTGAACTACTCAGTGGGCTTAATAGGGTCGCCCTTGTTTGGGTTCCGAATCACAGGGGCATAAAAGGCACCGAGGAGGCGGACAAGCTGGCTCATGAAGGTTGCAACACTACACTTGGGGTTGCTTCCAGCCTGGTGAATACCAAGATCAGGAACTGGTCCAACAACCAGTTCCAAGACGAATGACTGGAGCAAAGAGGCCTCAGACAATCAAGGATCTTTATACAAGGTCCTTCAAACTGTAAAGAGGCCAAAAGCCCCCTAAAACTACACAGGAGCTAAGAACCATCATAGGCATCCTGATGGCACACCTAGTAGATGAAACTACATATAAGCTTTCTTCCAGCACAGCAGGAATTAAACCGTCATGATTCTGCGCAAAGCTCAAAATTTGTGCGTAGAATTCGAAATTCGTATATAGAGTGGTTTCAAAACCGTTCACGGACGGTTTTTGGCTTGTTGGTCTATAATCTGTGAATGTGCGACGCCCTCTTCTTCACCTTTCTCAAAAGTTGCGGGCTCCTAAGGTAAGACAGGGCTGCATCAAGGGAAATAGCACAATGGGTGACAATGGCCCACATGCCGGTCTTTCTAGACTTTCCTTTCAAATCAATCAAGGAAGTGATGCTGTGATTAATTGCATCGAAAAATTTGCTAGCACCTTCTTGAATTTCTGCGCTGCTCTAAGTGATCTTGTGGCCCTGCGAAAGATTAGAAACACACCTGTCCTGTTTAAGCCAAAACTATAACCTCACTTGAATATGAGAAGTCTTTCACCTCTGGGCAGTCGGAAATCTGGGCAGTCGGAAAGTTTTGACGCTATCTTGTCGATATGACTTCTTGGAGACCATTTGATGTTTGGACAAAAACGGCTTCCCTGTACCAAACTCGATCATGACAGTGAAGTCTGGGATCGTGACGTGACTCTCCTTGTGTATACGACAAAATGAGCGAATACACACGAAAAGCAGGCCGAACAAACAGAAATATTATTTTGACTCAAGACAGTCTGAACTGCAGAGAGTAGCATAATTTTTTGACAACGTCAAAAAGATTCACTCCGTGTTAAAATTAATGAAACAATAATGGTGTTTAGTGGAAAGCAATTTATTATATAAATGGGTAACACTGCAATGTAACACGTTTTGGGTCAACTCAATTTCTATGAGGGATAAAATAATGACACTGATATAACGCGATGATGTAGGGTCGCAGGCCAAATTTTTTTGGTCTGATTCAATGCTTCTTCCTTTGATCCTCCTGGATTTTTAGCTAAAAAATGTTACCAAAAATAAATCCAATGTCGTATTATATCAATAATTCTCCGGAATATCGCGAGAGCAAAAGTTCGTGGGGGTGGTCAAAAGGGCTAAAATTATCGATGTTGGGGTCAGGCCAGTGGGTCTTCTGTTCGCCGCTCTGCCGCCTGGAAATTTGTATTTATGGGAAATCGGTGAATTGGGGCTTGTTTGTGGAAGCTGTTCCGTGTAAGGGGTGGTTGTTATTTGTGCCACGCGGACGGATAATGCCGCGGGTCGGGGCCCAATATATACAATTTATTTTTTATTCACAATAATTGTCGGTGGCGACGTGGTTTTGATACTTTTCCCTTTATTTAACATTGGACTGTGAATTGAACAAAATATAATCTGGAACAGGGTTAGGCCTATTTCATTTTAAACCATAGTACATAGGGTTCATACTTTCAATATCGTCGCATCATAACTTGAGAAAAAAGGGTTATCGTAGATTAATTCATATTATGACACAATCAATTTTTTTGACAAATTTAAAATGAATGACTTCTGGTTTAAGAGCCGACGAACGTTTTTGACGTCATTGATTTGTTTCAGTCATTTTCCATTTATTAAAAAAGTATGAACCCTCGTGAAACAAAGCTCACTTCAAATAAAATGAAAAATACCCGAATTATTATTATTATATTCGAAAATAAACTGGAAAATTACCAGAGGCACCTAGTGGATCGATGACCATTTATATGTCAAGCCATTAATAAAAATGATAAAGTGCACTATTAAACTTTATAAGGACGAGGAGGCACTTAATGTTTTTAGATATTTTCATTATAAACTGTACGGCGGACGTCGAAAACAAAAATGAAAATTATTGATGAGAGTATAATGTCTTTGTGGGCGCCTTTTTATTTAAATATAGAACAACCATCATAATTTTCTCGAAAGGATGATTAACGAGTGTTGGTTATTAAAATATAGGGTTTTTTTATTTGTTAGTTTCATTCATTTACCTAGTAGTGGACAATTGTTTATGTCGGCCAAATATAAATCGTCCTAAGAATGCTTGTAAACTGCTCATAAAGAAAAGAAAAACGGTGAATTGAAATAACCAGTAATAAAAAAAATTAAAATTTATTTATGTCATTAGGCCAAGAAGTGAGTATTTTTATTTAATTTATTTACTAAATGTCAAAATGGTAAAATGTCACTCCTATAACTCACTTCCTTTCTAAATAATAATAACAGAACAACTTGAGGTACAGACACAATAATAATGTATCTATGATTTAAATTAATCAAATTAGACAAAATCAGATAAAGCTTTAATAGTAAAGAAAATGTGCCTCGAGTTTGCAAAGAAAATTTAAGGTTATTAGATTATGTCTGGATCCTGGATGGAATATGGTGTTTCTAGGGCAGCTTTTCACTAATGAGCAAATAGAGAAAGTCAGAATCTTGTGGGAAAACTTACCGAAATGGTTTTTAAAAATCCGAAATCATCGGCAAAATTATAGCACTTCACTTATTTATTCATTTATTTACGGGATAACCCCATTAACGAAGAAATTATACAATGATTAACAAAGGCCAGGCAAACATAAACACTAGACCTAAATAACAATCTATATAATTATAAATGTATATAAATAGAGCAAAATGTCGCCTAACAATAGGTTTCCTTTTCTGCTTGGGTCATGGAAACCTTTATCCCGCCTGATGTAATGGTTACAATGGGTATACACCTCCGAAAGAGCTCAATATGCAAAGACAAAATGCAATGAAATGAAAATAATAACATTGACAATCAAAAATTAACTGTCAAAAATGCCGGTATATTATTGAAAGTCGAAAAAATCTAGAGTCTCTCACAATGTTTTCATATTGGTTAGTACGCAATTCTTTATAAACGAACTTAATCGAAAATTCCAGAAAAAGTCATAGAGTAGCATTTGTCGATAGAAAGAAATTTCTTTTCTTTGCTATTATTTTTCTATTTCTATCGAGTTAGAGAGTTCGCCTGCTGGATTGGCATTCTGTTAAAGACTTTGACGAATAAGCAATAGGCCTTTTATTATGCAAAATGACAGCTCCTACTGCAAATTTCGAACTATCGACTGATAAAGTTATTTGAATATTTGGATTAAAATAGCTTTTTGACTAATAATTCTCTTGAGAGAATCAAATTCAGTCTGATGCAATCGTTCAAATTCTGACACATTTTTAGGACTTTCTAAATGACAGATAGCACTGATTTTTTTAGGATCAGGACACATACCTGAAGAACTAAAAATATGGCCCAAATACTGAACTTCCTTTAATAAAAAATGACATTTTTCCACATTAAATTTCAAATTGACTTCCCTAGCCTTTTCGAAGATTTTCTTTAAAATATCATTTTGACCACTAAAAGTATCACTATAGAGTAAAATATCATCCATGTAAATCAGAACTCCTGGAATACCACAAAAAAAAATTAGACATTATTTTATGAAAAATTTCAGGGGCGCAAGAAACTCCATAAGGAAGGCGTAAAAATTTAAATCTGCCAAAGGGCGATCCAAACACACAAAGGTTACTACTAGATT
Organism: Ceutorhynchus assimilis; assembly: GCA_917834065.1. Classification (NCBI taxonomy): domain Eukaryota; kingdom Metazoa; phylum Arthropoda; class Insecta; order Coleoptera; family Curculionidae; genus Ceutorhynchus; species Ceutorhynchus assimilis. Next base: position 36,813,578 of record OU892282.1, read on the forward strand.
CATCAAGTTTTATTTGCCAATTCCTTTTGCTTTTTTATAAGCTTGTTGTTGCATAGGTGCAACAAACTTTTTTTTCTTGTTTCCATATTAAAAGCACAGTCCCACGGGCCCCCTTATTTGAGGGGCGGAGCCCCGGAGGTGCCCCTTATTTGGAGGGCACAGCCCCGCAGGGCCCCCTATTTTAGGTGGTATAGCCCCGCGAGGGTGGAGGATCCTATCAATTTTTTTGGCCAATTTAGATATAGGCCAAGGATCATGATAAAAAAATCCGATTCCATTATTTTTTTGTGCATAAAAAAATCGCGTGGAAAAGTAAAATAGTGCGGAAAAGTTACTTTTCCACACTAGTGCTGAAAAGTTACTTTTCCGCACGATTTTTTTATAGTTAAAAATGAAGATATTTAGGATCAAATAAATGATTTATGTTACTATTTTATATTATGTGCTATTTTGTACCATCATTATAAAATCTTTGCGTATTGGAAACATTTTTTTTTGATAAATAAGATGGATATAAACACTCGTAGGAAAAATATTGTACCTAACTCTTGCGGAAAATGTCTTTTTCTGCGATTGGCAAGAAATGTCAGCATTTTTGACCGGTCGCAAAACTCAATATTCTGGTATTTCAATAGTTGCTAAGGAATCAATGAATAACAATACGGGAAACACTTTTCCGGCCTAGGCCGGGAAAGTGATTCTCATATTGCTAAATAATTGGAACTAGAAGACAAACATTTAACAGGATTTAACCGATCGCAGAAAAAATAGTATGTGTATTTCGGTGGAAAAGCACATTCTAGGCCTAGTGTTTGCCGGCCTCGGCTACGCCTCGCCCGTCATTTTACACCATCGGCCGAGAATGTGTCACTTTTCCACCTAAATACACAATATACTATTTCCACCCTCGACGGCTTGCCCGAACTCCGCTCCGCGTCGTTCGTGCAACTGCCGTCTCGTGCGGAAAAGTACCACTTTCCGCACTTGTTAGGTAAATAACTATTACGTACCAAAAATTGCCCACAATAATAACAACAAGCAATTATCCAATAGAACAATCATAATTTGAAGAATACTTGTTACAAATAATACTCGTTATTTGAACTTTAAGATAAGAGAACCTAGGGTCGTGGAATTCAAAAAATTAAGATAACGTGTAGCTCCTTTATGTGCAAATGAAACCACTCGAAATCCAATAAACAATAATTTTATTTTGTTTACTATGTTATGTAGTAACATGTAGTAACAGTCAGTGTTACTTTCTGCACAATTTTACAGTTGACAGCTTGGTTGTTCTGGTAAATCTGATACCTTTCCAATCCGGAGCTCTTCAAGGAATGTTGGGGTTCCACTTTCGTGAACTGGAGCTCTTCGTGTTGTTTCCTGTATCCAGGAAAGATGATAGATTGCTGGGGTGAGGTCACTCCATCTGATCCAGACTCCAAACTGATTTTTATATCGAATAGGTACCCAGACAAGAATAAGGCAATATCAGGTTCACCAAGATTTGGAATATTATATCCCTGAATTCTTTCAAAAAAAGTGAGTGTCTTGCAAAGAACAAAAAATTAATATGAAATTACTTTATTATAAAACCATTGTTGTGCAGACACTCTCTTCCAACAGAAGCAGGTATGAGCAACTATTGCAAATTGAAAAAAAAAAAAATATTTTAATAAAAAAAATACAATTAAATAATTGAAAAATAATCATAAAAATAGATTATTTAAATGCTCCCTACAGGTTCAGCAGAGTGCTGCTTTTCCGGCAGTAGCAATAACAGGCAAGAATATGAACAAAATAAGATAAAAACAATAAGAAATTAAATCTTTAGATTCTCCCCCAAATAGACAAAATTTTTCTTTTAAATTAAGGCAGCTACTATAGATGCTACAAGATAAACCTGACGGTGAAATCAATCAAATCCAGAATATGTCAAAATTCTTGAGATGTTTTAATTAAAACTTTTTAAATGAATTCTTGAACTCTCTGGATTTCTATTTCAAAGAATTACACCCTTTTCAACACTCTTCTCCTCGAGAAGATAATAATTGATGAACAGAAAATGGCTATACAGGCCTCTGCCTGGATTCAATAAAGAGTTGATAGGGATGGACACAAAAATTTGATTTGGTTTTCACTGACTCTATTTAGAGCAAATGGTCCAATATTCCCACACTAACAATTGATTCTGAAAACCAGAGCAGCAGTACCTATTTATTAGCCCAAAAATCTGAATTGACTTACCTCAGAAAAACGTGGAACTACCGGCAATCGCAAAAAATTCAAATATAATATTTATATTTCAAGAATAGACAAGATAAGATTTATCAAGTAAAAACTTAACAATGATATAATAATATGCACTGATAGCAAAATACAGGGTGTCCCAGCCGAGAGTGACCCATTTTAAATGCTTATAACTTTTAAACCAGGTGAGCTAGCTACCTGCGGTTTGTGCCATTCGATTTCTCTTGGTCTAAAGTTTTTTCCAGTAGGTTTCAAATTTTTTTGAAACTTAAGATTTCCATGTACCAATAGACATCGTCCCTAAAACTTGAAGTTTTAGCCGAAAAAAAATCAAAATCGAAATCTTGGTATTTTTGCAATCGCATGCAACTTCATGTTGTAGGATTTTGATATCACTATGGCAAACAATTTTGTAACTGTCTAGTTAGATATCAATTAAGTTGAGATACATTTTCCAAGATTTAACTAGCTCCAAAGTATTTTCTCTGGAACTCATTAAGTAGAGATACCCCAACAGTAACAGTTTTGTGTGCAATATCTATTGAGAAAAAATACAGACCATTTTCATTGATGAACCAACAATAACAGAAAATGTATACACTGATATGTTCTTTTTCCTATAGTTGAGACAGGAGGATATCTTGAATGATATCTATTTTCAGCAGGATGATGCCCCCACCTCATTATTCATTAATAGCTAGGGAATCACTACATATGACATTTGGGGAAAGACGGATAAGGAGAGCTAGCCGCTGGCCTATAGAATGGACACCTTACTCTCTTGACTTGAGAGTTCTAGACTCTTTTCTCTGGCGTTATGTCAAGGAAAGATGCGACAATACTTTGCTAAAATAGTCTGAAAGATCTTAAGTGGAACATTTGTAATGTCATTGAAGCGATTCTCCAGGAAATGTTACACAATTCATTCAACCATTTATTGATCCACAAATGCCTGGAACAGAATGGCTAACATATAGGTACCTACAGCTTTTTGTATAGTTTTATGCAGTTGTTATTAACTTTTTATTAGGCAAACATAAGGTTGAAGCTTTGAAAATAGGTGTTTGCAAAAATACCAAGATTTCGAATTTGATTTTTTACGACTAAAACTTCAAGTTTTAGGGACGATGTCTATTGGTACATGGATACCTTAAACATGAATCTATTTTTTGATGTTGCGATATACAGGGCGTTTTATTGAAAATAGTGGAGAATTTCAGTGTTGAAAAACGGATTTTTTTTTTACTCGCCCTGTATAAGTTTTAAAAAAAATTGAAACCTACTAGAAAAAACTTTAGACCAAGAGAAATCGAATGGCTAGCTCACCTGGTTTAAAAGTTATTTGCATTTAAAATGGGTCACTCTCGGCTGGGACACCCTGTATACTGAAAAATTTATAAGGGAGAATCTAAAAATGTGGAGGTAAAAGTATAAAAATAAAAATGACTCGTCTGCTACAGCACTGCCAGGAAAAGAGAACGTTTTAGAAACCAAACCCCACAGGAAAACAATCCTGAGTTTTTTATACTTAACTGCGTTTTGACCAGTTCAACCAATCAGAAGAGTACACCCAAAAGAATATATTCACTTTACAATTACTTCACAATGAAAAACCACGTGGAATAAAAGGGAATAGATAAAAATCCAGTGGAATTATTTTAATTGTTCACAAATTATAATAATTTAAATTAAGTTTATGTCAAAAAGAAAAAACTGCTAATTCATTAGGTCACTAGGCCAAAAAATGCTTATTTCAGAATCAGAAGCTAGAGAAAGACAAAAATATATCCATTTGCTAAAAGTGAGATATATATAATTTCTTCAAATGAAAATACAAATGACTGTCAAATGCGAAATAATTAAAATCACACTTTGAAAAATAAATCCATCAGGTACTAGATGGCAGTACCTTTATTTAATAATAGATATTTGCACCTTATGCACATGATGGATAGATGGCAGTACCGGTATTATATCGAACTTTGTGGATATTTTTAGATTACTTGGCTTATGAATTATTATTTTGCTGATTCTGAAATGGCAAAAATACAACTTTATAATGAAAATAAGAAGAGATGGAACGTTACGTAAATGAACTTTGAAAACGAATCACGATTTGGGAAACCCTAGAATAATATTTTTGACAGATGAATATTTAATTTATTTATAATCAGTTTATTATTGGAAAATTGAATTAAAATATGTATTGATTAAAACCGAGGAAAATCATTAGTCATCAGAAATAAAAATAGAATTTGAATAGGTATTGAAAATTAGAAAATTTACAGGATCTGCAATTACTATAATTATTTTTGAATTTTTATACAGGAAAATGTAAACAAATTTGAAGGAATTTTGAATGGAAAACTGAAAATAAGTAAGAAATAATTAATGTCAATTTTGGCACGTCACACACAAGCAAAATAAATATGGAAGTTTGTGATTTTGATATGTGAATAAATCTAACCTCAACGTCAGAACAAAAATTGATAGTTCGAAAATCGTCCCAACTACTCCCGACCATAGAATATGACCTGATCTGATCAACTTCTTGAACACTTGAATCGTCAAACAGATTTAACCGGAATACTCGTTTTCAGTTCGAAAACATAGCTGACGCTGCCATCTAGCGAGAAAAATATGCAAAATCAATTACAAGAACATAATATTCTGCTGCCTCTAGCGCCAAAGAATCGAACAAATTACTCCAACAATCTATGAAGAATCCTTCAACTGTATCATAAATACTAATCTGGAAGTTGAATATTCAACAATAAAAAGCAAATGTACAGGGTGATCTATTATAAATGTCACCCCCTGCTAACTTTATCATTTGACTTTTTTGACAGAAGTGTCAAATACAACAGTTTTAGGAAATTGTGAAAAGTCTTTAACTAAGTCAGTTTTAGGCATACAGGGTGCGTCAAAAAAGTGCAGCAGTGTGAAGTTATATTTTTTCAAATGGAACACCCTATATATTGTGCGCTTATTTGTTAGTCCGCTTTAACCTGATTCCAACGATATACGTTTTGATATGTTTATCTCTCAGTTTATCTTCAATAGTTATAGGGAAAAACGCGAAAATTCCTTGCTAAGTCTCTCATGTTATTTTTTCAAAAATAATAATAATAACTTAGACACCTGGATTTATTATAATATTTCACAATAAACTGTTTATAAAAAAAAATTCTCCAAAGCTTAAATGGCATAATTTTTCTTTTTTCAATATGAAATTTTGAAAGAGATTTTCATGTTTTTCCCTATAAATATCGAAGATAGATATGTCAAATCGTATATCGTTGAAATCAGGTTAAAAGTGACTAACAAATAAGCGCACAATATGCAGGGTGTTCTATTTAAAAAAATGTAACTTTTGTATTTGACACTTTTCTCAAAAGTGTCAAATGAAAAAGTTAGAAGGGGGTGACATTTATAATAGATCACCCTGTACGCTACAACATATAGAAGAATCACAAAATCCAGAAAGCTGAGGCTGGAAACTTGAAACATTAATTTCAATTTGTTCACGATAATCTACTCTCGTAACTGTATTGCAAGATCTATTAAAAATGCAAAACAAAATAAAATAAATTAGTAATAAATTCCCAATACAAAGTCCGATTCGTTCTCAATAATGTAGCCCTCGAATTAAATAATCATTAAATAATTAAAGTTCCCCATCATGTTATTCTGGGGCATTCGTTTAAAATATATAATTACCATTCCGACCGACTGGAGAAGACGCTGGATTAGCAGATTTATTTGTAATAATTACGAGATACGGGGGCCCGACCAAAAAAGGGTTTTAATTATTCGCAATTATCGAAAGTAAAAATTTAAACAAAACTCTTGTCTTATTACCGAGTAAGATTTATGAGTGTGTTATTAAATGGTTGCCATTCGGAATTAATGTAAATATGCTAAGTGAGACTTAAGTAGCTTTATCCGCCCTTGGATGGAAAAATAAATGCTATGGAACAGGTTGATTTTGGTTAAGCAAGTTGTAACAAACTCTTTTGTTAAAAACAGGGTTATAATTAGTAATCCTATTCGACTCTGATCATGTTACATTGCGCTCATTTCCTTTGTGTCGATATCGTTTTGAAGTTTGCTCTCTCTTTTCGCAATTTTGTAGATCCAATTAGATTTTTTAAGCCTGACGAAACCAACCCGTGCAAATCGCGTTATAAAAAAAATAAATCCGAAAATAAAATAAAAAAAACAAGAAAACTGCAGCGCCCGTTTTTTCGGGCCCCATAGCGATTTTTTTTTTTTAAGCATTCGATAACTAATTTATTTTAAAATTCGTTCGAATGCAACATACAAACGGAACCGGGCCGTAGAGCTCAGCTCTCTTTTTTTTTTGCTTCTTTTTCGTTTTGCGTTTCATATTTTTCTGCGTTCACGTACAATATCTGTGTGTGCATGTGTGTGTATTTTGGGGGGGTGGCAATTGGGGATGATAGGAGAACGACGCGGGTTGAATTTTGCTATAGGGAGATTAACTAGGACGTTCTTTTTTTTTTTTGGTAGACGAACTGGAACTGTCACCAATGATGTTTGATATTTCATTCGTTAATTTTCGAAAAATACCATATATTTTTCACATCATGAATAAGCATTTTATTTGCATATATTTATAAATATTGTATGTATAATACCAACTAATTATTGAATTAAAACAATACTGAATAAAATGTATTGAAATAATATGGAATTAACCTCTGCACTGCATTTTATTTTTATGGATTTTATCAATGTACATATTTTTGTTAATGGCCTTTTCATAATGATTATTGACTTTTCATCTTGTTTTTTTTTTTTAATTTTTTCAAATTTTTCTAGCAGCAAAAATACAAGTCAATTTTCATTAGTGATGATGTATTCAGTAGCATTAAAAAATGTTTTTTTTTTGTATGCATACAATTTTGATTAAAATGGATAGCAATATATAGATGCAAGTATAAACACGTTAAAATATTAAGGATTTATCAAATTAATATCGACAAGCGCTGGTGTTCTTGATTAAGGGCCCCCGGTTCGGTGTAGTACGGCGCTCCATCGAGCCATGTACCCCATACATAATGCGCGTTTCAGTCAGTAAATACGATAGTTTAATAAATATTCATGAAATTAATAGACATCATACAAAGGGGACATTTAATTATTAATTCTATTATTTATGTAGGACGTAGTTTGCAATTAGAGCTATATTGTGCGCTCGCGCGCTGGTGAATTCGGGCTTAAAGGAAAACGTAAATTACACTGCCCATAACATTGCTTGAATATTTATCAGTTATATGTTTATTCTGCGAATTTAACTATGAACGCAGTCCTAGTATCTCTATACCAAATATTGATTTTAGGTTTTGGTAGATTTCAACCAAAGAAAGAGATCGAAAGATATTTGGGAAGTTCAAGGGTGGCAGCAGCATGCGAAAGCTATACAGAACGTGAGAAAAGGTAAAAAGGACGCAGCGAATTTCCAGATAATCTCTATGGAAGAATGGACTGAACACTAAAAGAAGCTGCTGATAGAGTAAAAAGAACAATTCAAGATACAGATTGAGGAGATTACTGAAGATGAAGTAAATCATGTGGAAGGTATAACGGCGAAAGAGGCAGGAACAAATGTACATCAAGATATGAAAAATGGGAAGGCTCCGGGGCCAGGAAACATTCCTATGTCCGCCAGAGATCGTGATGGAAATTCTAGCAGATAGGGATCTATTACTTAGAGGGCGCACTCACTATACCTGCAGACTGGAATATCTCACACATAAGTTTTATCCACAAAAAATGAGAAACTATAGAGAAATAAGTGTAACTAGTTCTTTGGGAAGGTTTACGGCCTTATTTTAAAAAGAAGAATTGAAATTGAATCTTTAGACTTAGAAGAGCAGAATGAGTTTCGTGCGGGACGTTCGTGCATGGATGGCACTTTCACATTACAACAATTAATAGAAAAAAGGAAAGTTTGAAATCTGTCCACACACACAGCTACTATTTGAAGACCTCTTGAAGGCCTGCCCTGCGATACAGTGCCTTTGAGAAAATTTATCAAAGTTTTGACAAAGGCTCAGTAGAAAATACACGAGAGCAGAGTATGGTAAAAGTATAGCGAAGAGGATTTCACTGAGGATATTTGATATACATGGCCAGGAATAACCGGAGATACTTCAGGATTCTGGGGAAAACCGGCGATAACCAATGGATAACCGGATATAACCATTGGATAACCAGGGATAACTAAAGGATAACTGGAAAAATGCAAACGCATTAAACTTAAAAGATTACATTTGGCAACGTTGGAAAAAAAACACCGATAAATTTGGATTTTTATTTTTTTAATTTTAATTTATTTACTAATTTTGGGCTACAATATGACTACTTAATGTTGGGTACAACAGAAACAAAACAGTCTAATATTCTTTGGGGGGGGGGGGGGTGTGGGAGGGGTGGTGGGGGGGGGGGGGGGGGAAAGGGAAAAAGAGAGAGATGAAGTAGAAAGTTTTGAATGTTCTGATGAGTCTTCAGATTCTGATATCTAATGTTACTGTCACTTATGCAGCTTATGCTATGCTTATGATTTCGTTTTTGTTCTGTTCTCACCTTTGTGTGCGAAATATTTAAGAAAAAATTAAATTTGATTTTTTCCATATTTTGGTTTTTTTCAACACTCTCGGAAAAAAACAGGAAAAGAGCCGTTTTTTTTCCGAGCTGTTAAAACACTATGTAAGACCCCATGACGATGATGATGAAAATTCCAATCATTGGGTATACAGGAGGTGATCGTACGAAAGACGGCTTAAGGACTGTATCTCTGTGATTATTTCAAGCCCTAGTGGGTTGAGACTTTTTACTTGGAGGTCATACCTACCAGGAGAGGTGGTGTAGTATAAAATACCCGGGTTCGCTCAGTAAGATTGAACGATGAGAATTTTTATTACCTTTTAAACAACAAATCTTCTGAAAAATGAAATGAAAAACAAATAGGACCTACGTTGTGGAAACTTACTCAACTTTCACTTACTGGACATGCGCCCGACAGCAAATATTAGGGAAATTTAAGGGAGGTTGTGATATGTAAAAGAAACGAAAAATTTGTGAAACGTCTACTCTATTATTGAAGTAAATCGTATCGTTCTCATCCTGGAACTAACGAGGGGATAGAGCATGGCAGAGAAACCCTCGATCTAATATTCCTCAAAAATCGAAACATACTGTGTCATTTTAATAATAATTGTGAGTCATTAATTCAATAATTTAGGTCAATAAAAGTTTAAATTACGTACCGCCTCTGTTCTTGTGCTAAAATTTCAATTACACACACTACATTCAATCAACACTACCTATAATCAATACTGAAGAGTTTTTGGTTAGTTAGCCGGTTTGCCGGAGGGTACTGAGGTCCCATACGGGATGCTTCTCAGCTATAGTTGTTATTTTGAGCCAATATCTCTTTCCTTTGTTTGGTAGGATATTCGCTTGTCAGAGTAGGAGAATGTTAGTAAATTCAACAAGGCCCTAATGCACGTTCTGAATACACAAAATCAAAATCTCAGTACAAAAAGACAGCACATAATTTCTTAGGTTTTAATTTACTTCTCTATCTGTATTGTTTACAGCAGGAAACGATTTTTGTCAAATACATGAACAATGCACATGTTAGAAAAATTTTATAAACCAGCAAAAAAAACATAACAATGAAAAAAAAAAATTACTTGTATAAATTGAACTCTCAAAAACAAAATAACAATTATTTAACTGACCTGTGATCGCTCCTTGACACACAAACTAATCACAAATTGGATTGAACAATCAGTTTAATACAAAATAAAAATAAAAATTGAATAATGAACAATGGCGGACAAACATCTTAAGGGACCAGCCCAGAGACCCGCTTCTTCTCTAGTCTAGTCGCTTCTTTCTTCTACCTACCTTTCGTACGCTTTTTCTGTGGTGCCTCTAGGTTCGCCCCTACTTGACGGCGCATTACATGGTTGCAACATTTACTTTTATTCAGTATACAATTAAACAATTAAGAACAATGGTAAGATAATAAAAAAATTAAAATAATAACAACAAGATTAAATTAAAATGCTCGTTATGATTGAACAAAATGCTGCTTTCCTGACAGCAGCTCTCTGGCAGTCAAAAATATGAACAAAAAAAGGTAAAACAATAAGAAATTAAATCTTTGAATTCTCCCCCAAATAGACAAAATTTTCCTTTCAAATTAAGGTAGCTACTATAGATACTACAAAATAAACTTGACGGTGAAATCAATCAAATCCAGAATATGTCAAAATTCTTGAGATGTTTTAATTAAAACTTTTTAACTGAATTTTTGAACTGTCTGGATTTCTGTTAAAAAAAAATTACACCCTTTAGTCGAAATAATAATTGACGGAGTCAAACAGAAAATGGCTATTCAGGCCTCTGCCTAGATTCAATAGAGTTGATAGGGATGGACAGACAAATTTGGTTTTCACCGAGTCTATTTAGAGCAAAGGGTCCAATATTCCCCCACTAACAATTGATTCTGAAAAGCAGAGCAGCAGTACGTATATATTAGTCCAAAAATCTGAATTGACTTACCTCAGATAAACGTGGCACAACCAATCGACACTCACACAAAATGGAAGCCAACAATTAGATAAAAAAATTAAAATATAATATTTATATTTCAAGAACAGATAAGATAAGATTTATCAGTAAAAACTTAACAATGATATGATAATATGCACTGATGGTAAAATTTATTGAAAAATCTATAAGGGAGAATCTAAAAATGTAAAGCAAAAATTATTAAAAATAAAAATGACTCGCCTGCTAGACTATTGCCAAGAAAAGAGAACGTTTTTGAAACCAAACCCCACAGGAAAACAATCCTGTGTTTTTTATACTTAACTGCGTTTTAACCAGTTCAGCCAATCAGAAGAGTACACCCAAAAGACCATATTCACTTTACAAAGGCTTCACAATGAAAAACCACGTGGAATAAAGCAAATTATAATAATTTATTAAAATTATTTCAGAATCAGAAGTTAGAGAAAGACAGAAATATATCCATTTGCTAAAAGTGAGATAAATATAATTTCTTTAAATGAAAATACAAATGACTGTCAAATGCGAAATAATTAAAATCATACTTTGAAAAATGAATCCATCAGGTACTAGATGGCAGTACCTTCATTTAATAATAGATATTTGCATTTTATGCACATGATGGATAGATGGCAGTACTGGTATTATATCGAACTTTGTGGATATTTTTAGATTACTTCGATTATGAATTATTATTTTGCTGATTCTGAAATGGCAGAAATACAACTGTATAATGAAAATAAGAAGAGATGGAACATGTGACGTAAATGATAAATTTATCGTAACACAGTTTAAATTCGAGAATAGTTCAAATATCGACTTTTGAGTATACTTTTCAAGAACCATTACTATTAGTAATAGATTTTAGCAGGTTCTAACTTAAACTAAAACTGCACAAGGTGGCGATACTGTTCCGTCAACTAAATTTGGCGCCATTTATGGTACGGTTTATCAATCAAGGGATAATTCGCAGAGTTTGCTGACCCTAGGTCAACTCTAACTCTGGGCTAACTATGTACCTAGTTAAGTCGGAAGGTGTTTATCCAAGCTCTTCTAACCCAGGGCTGGTAAACTCTCAAGTCCTTCGAAGATTGGCATTACTTATGCAACGTAGCCAACTCATTTTTATTGTTTTTTTGACATTTTCTGCTCATAACCCTTCTGTTTCCGTAGCGGAAAGTGTATTCTGTGTGAAAATATACAATATACTCGAATTCCTAACAAATAGGTTTGCTGGGAATTCAAGTCTATGCTCGATTTGTTCTAGAACAAATAAAATTGTTCCTTTTCGCAAGCGAAATCGTGCGAAGAAGTCGACTTCGTCAAAGGGATTTGACCGCAAGAGGCGCCACTCATACATGTTCTAGACATTCTAGAATATCTTCATCATTATCACTAAAATCTCGGTCCTCCATCCAAATTGAATTTTGCCCAAACCACCATTTTTTGAAAAAATTCAGATAGAAAATTTTGAGGTTAACCCAGGTTCAAATACGCTAGCTTGCCGTGAGAGCGCGGGTTAACTTTTTCCTGGAATAACTTTCCGAGTTAGCAGTTGAGCCTGAATGGATAAACACTTGCCACAACTATGATTCAAGGTTATCCGTAACTAATGGGGTAACCCTCTATTGATGAACAGGCCCTTAGTGTATCAGAACTAATCGGAACCCCTCTCGGTAGGAAATCAAGCTTCATAAGGTTTTGAACTGACGAAAGGACTAAAGCAAGGTTGCTGTTTATCTCCTACAATTTTCAAGTTATACATTCAGAAGGCCTTGAAGAACTGAAGAAATAAGTGCTCTGGTATGGGAATAGAAGTGGCAGAACAATACTTGTCCACACTATTCTTCGCAGACGAATCAGCTAGCTGTGAAGAGGACCTAAATGTATAGAAAACTTCAGGACGAATATTGTCACATTTAGGTTGTTTGTGGTCAGCGGTGCCACCACTTTATCTACACTTGGCTGCGTCGGCTAAAGGTTTATTCTGAAAAGAGGTTATGGGGGGAAAGGAAAGATTTCACCACTAGTAGTTATTACATCTATTGTTACACCTTAATTTATGTAGGGGATGATTAAATATGGTTTACTAAAAATAGATCGCAGTAAATGTTCTTCCCTGGTGGGCCACAATTTAACATTTCCTTGGAATACCTATTTTTAGGAAAAACCCTACGCTGTCAATAGTACTTAAACCGCCCTATGAAAATGTACTCTCGCGAGGAGCTTAGTTTCCATAGGTCTAGGCTTGGGGTGTTGAGTGGAGCTTCTACAATGATCTTCTACTGATCTTAGTCGTACTCTAGCAAGTCACACCCAACTTGGAGAGAAAGTCTTTAGACCTGTACCACAGATTACTTACATACAGATGCGAAAGAGCTGCGAATTCGTGGTTCAAGATTAATTTGATAGACATAGGCTGGCCGCACCAATGCCACATCAATGTATTTTGAACATATTTATTATATAAATGCGGAAGCTCAATAATATAATATTATTTCTTTAATTGGTTCACAAACAGCAAAATAGCTATTTATACAATAAGTTACGAAATGAGCGTCTTTTAGGCACGCGACGTGAAAATTGTCCAACGAGGCAAAGCCGAGTTGGACAACACGTCGAGTGACTAAAAGACATCGTTTTGTAACGTATTGTATACAAGATTTTTTCTACTGGCATTTTATAATAAAAAAACACAATTTTATTTCATGTGAATAAGTCGATTACACCCAAAATCTTTGTTACCTGCTTTTACTTGACACCTGACACTTTTCATGCGATTTTCTTTTCAAAATTCGACATCAATAATTAAAATCCTAGAAAGTAGGTAATAACACAAACTTCTGTTTTGAGTAACCCAAACGTTCAATTCAGTAATTCCATTTTCAATATTCATAATAAATACAAAACAAAATTTAAATATGTGTTTAGTGTGTTTTTTATTTCTGAATAATGAATGACACTTTTAGGCACTAGTGCTTAAAAATTACTTTTACGCACTCATAAGTCACTTTTACGCATTCAAAAGTCACTTTTACGCACTGAGTGCCTAAAAGTAACTTTCACGCACTCAGTGCCTAAAAGAATGTCGTTTCAAAACTGAAATGACAATCGAAAAGTTGCTATTATGAAACGTCAGTAGAAAAAAATATTTTTTTCTACCCGCAAAAATATGTAAACACACAGGCTGGAACATGCTCACGCACTTGGCCACGTTAATTGTCCTGACGCGGGCGATCTTTATCTATGCGTCGGGGCGCTGGCGGCCCGGCTTCGTCACAGAATATCGTCGACGACAAGTATACGACCTTTCGCATCTGTATTAGGTAATCTGTGCCTGTACCCTCAAGGAGCTTAAGGCTGTGGAGACTAACCTCTGCCTGACTACATTATGGTGCGCGTAATTTATACAAGAATTATTGCTACCGTCAGCAGAGTCAGTTAATTTTCTGTAGTACAAGCGCCAAATTCATTTTATTTTTATAGTCTGTGGGCTTGTAGACATTTATGAGTTGACAATATGAAGAGTGGGGATTGAGAATAAACCAAAGCAAGACAGAATATTCTTGCTTTGGAGATGATAATGAAGACCCGGATCATTAGGTTAAGAGATCTGTGAGGAGTATAAATACTTGGGAAGCTTGATATCAACACAGGAAACATCTTAGCGAGATATAAATAATAGAGTTACACAAGGTAAAAAATGCGTTAACGTTCTGAATTCTTTACTCTGGAGTAGTCAGATTTCTATAAAAATAAAATGACAATCTACAGAGGTAGATGCAGTGGAAACATACTTTTTCAGACGGGCATGGAGAGTTTCAAGACTGGAACATATACATAACGCTGAAATTCGAAGAAGAACGGGAAGAATCGGTACATAGAACCACGGAAAGAATAGACACCCGACAGCGCATATGGTATGGGCATGTTATGAGAATGAAGAGATGGCCCAATAGAGGATTGATGTAATTTCCATAGACCAGGAGCAAGAGAGGAAGGCCGGCGCTAACATGGATAGGTGACATTCAAGAAAAAAATTAATGATAGAGCGATAGACGAGGAAGAATGGAGAGACTGTGAAAAATGGCGATTGAAATGCGGGATGCGGCATAAGGCTGTAAGACTTTGATGATGAAAAGTCTAATCATTGGGTATACAGAAGTTGATTGTGCGAAAGGCGGGTTAAGGGCTATATCTCTGTTATTGCATTGTATTTATAGGTCACATCTACCAGAAGAGGTATTAGTATTGTCAAATCGTGTACAACTTTTCCAACCCACGGGAACATAAATTTGGCAACGTCTCATCCTGAAAGCTTTGTAACACTATTCAAGAAAATCCAAACCTACTTCTTCCTGATGCCGAGTCAGATTACCCGTCATTCAAAGTGCGTTTTCACGGATCGAGTTTTCATTCACATTTCATGTAGCTACCTATGTGAATATACAGGGTCGATCAAAAGCCTCCCATAAAATATATTTTTTTCTTCTTTATCTATTTTCTGCAGGACGCCAGATCACCAACTCAGATCTCGTTTTCTTTTTTAATTCTTTGTACTTGTCCATCTATAAAGTAGTTGTGATGGTGTCAGGAGAAATAAATGTTGGAGATATAGGGTTGAGGTTATTTGAGAGAGGTAGGTTGCCTGATAACTTTACGACGTTACCTGGGGTGCCTCAACATAATGCAAATCTCCATAAGGCATTTTAGATGCGTCATCAAGTTACCCACTATCAGACAACCTATGAACTTTAAGAACATTGGTATAGGGTGTTCAATTCGAAATAATCTTTGAATATGCATTTGAAAAAGAGGTGTTTTGGCAACAACCTGATCAATGACTTGGAGCAAATATACAGAGAAAGCCGCATCCCAGGCAAAATGCTGGTTAACTGACAGCAGCTCTGGCAGGCACAAATATGAACAAAATAAGGTAAAACAATGAGAAATTAAATCTTTGGATTCTCCCCCAAATAGACAAAATTTTCCTTTTAAATTAAGGTAGCCACAATAGATACTACTGGATAAACCTGACGGTGGAATCAATCAAATCCAGAATATGTCAAAATTCTTGAGATGTTTTAATTAAAACGTTTTAACTTAATTTTTGACCTGTCTGGATTTCTATTAAAAAATATTACACCCTTTAGTCGAGATAATAATTGACGGAGTCCAACAGAAAATGACTATTCAGGCCTCTGCCTGGATTCAATAAAGAGTTGATAGGGATGGACACACAAATTTGGTTTTCACCGACTCTAGAGCAAATGGTCCAATATTCCCACATTAACAATTGATTCTGAAAACCAGAGCAGCAGTACCTATTTAAAGTCCAAAAATCTGAATTGACTCACCTCAGATAAACGTGGCACTACCAATCAGCACTCACACAAAATGGAAGCCAACAATTAGATATTAAAAATAGAATATAATATTTATATTTCAAGAATAGATAAGATAAGATTTATCAGGTAAAAACTTAACAATGATATGATAATATGAATAATTAGCAAAATATATTGAAAAATCTATAAGGGAGAATCCAAAAATTAAGAGCAGAAATTACTAAAAATAAAAAGGACTTGCCTGCCAGACTTCTCTCGAGGAAAGTGAACGTTTTAGAATCCAAAGCCCACAGAAAAACGATCCTGTGTTTTTTATACTTAACTGCATTTTGACCAGTTCAACCAATCAGACGAGAACACCCAAAAGATCATATTCACTTTACAATGAAAACACAATGAAAACCCACGTGGAATAAAAAAGAATAGATAAAAATCCACTAGAATTATTTTAATTGTTTACAAATTATAATAATTTAAATTAAGGTTATGTCAAAAATAAAAAACTGTTAATTAATTAGGTCTTTAAGCCAAAAAATGATTAGGTATTTGAGAATCAGAAGTTAGAGAAAGACAGAAATATTTCTATTTGCTAAAAATGAGATAAATATAATTTTTTTCAATGATAATACAAATGACTGTCAATTACGAAATAATTAAAATCATACTTTGAACAATAAATCCATCAGGTACTAGATGGTAGTACCTTCATTTAATAGATATTTGCATTTTACGCGCATGATGGATAGATGGCAGCACTTGTATTATTTTGAACTTTGTGGATATTTTAGATTATTAGGAATTATTATTTTGCTGATTCTGAAATGGAAAAAATACAACTTTATAATGAAAATAAGAAGAGATAGAACATGTTACGTGAATGATAAATATATCGTAACAACTTTCAACCCATTTGCGATATAGGTAGTGAGAACAAACAGGCACAAAGAACACAATCCAACAACTTCACAAGACAATATGCGCAGCTTAGCAAGTAGGAAATCCGAACAAAATCAGGCAACGCCAGCCTATAAAAGCAGACTCGAGCAGCGAGGATCCTTAGTCCTCAGCATAATTCTTAGTCAGGAAGAATTGGAAACTGGACTGGAAGGGATCAGTGTCAACATCACCTACTCAAACTGCTGGAAAAACCCAAAGTTCTCACAGAACCTATTGCCTAGTCTGGGAAGAATTTCGAAATGGTAATCAACTCCAGGAGGAGGGAGAAGACTCAAAAATTTTAACTGCGATTTTGCCAAAACGTCGACAAGAACTGCATGTTTCTCAAAACTCGTGCAGAACCAACAAATGTACACCCGGAATAACAGCAATCAAACATTTCCATAGATGAATCTACTTTTTCTACAGGATTGTATGGGATTAATCGATGTTTGATAATATAAAATAAATACTCCAAACTTGGCTCTTGTTTTCTTTTTGTCTATTCCTCGGTTTATTCATTATAATTTTTTCATAAGCACAAACTCCCACACCTCTGTGACTGAAGAAGAGCAAATGACGCCTTTTTGTTATTGCGGTTTTCGTTTTTAAGGATTTCTCAACGAGCCCTTACCATGTTAAAGCTTCAAAAGGTAGAGAGAGTGGAATAACCTCAAATTGGCAAACAAGCAACAAATTGGATTCACAGAAATATTTCATGCATAGAATAGACTAGCCATGTATGAAAAAAAAAATCATAAATGTATTTGTCAATCATTTATTTGACTGCGGTTCTTTAACTTTACCGATCGTAACAGTCAAAAAGTTGTTCACTTTGTACCTTAAAGTGACCATAACAAACTCGATAAAACCAAAAAACGAGACGGGACGCGTGCTCGCAGAGCCAAAAAGGTTAATTCGCAATCCCGACGTCGTCCGGCATTTTATTCGTTTTGAGGGCGATTTATTCCGTTTCTTTGAGTCCGCTGAGTGAATTAAGTCCTGACCGGCCGAGAGCGTACGTCCAGCAGTATACACGGGAATAACTTTCAAATAGAAATATGCAATTTTGAGAGGTTCGGTCTTTTGATTGAAGAAATATAATTTTGATGGGATATACGGTCCCAGGCTTTTTCGAGTAACTAGATATTTAATAATAATTGTATTATTGTCAATTGTAATCATCTGGGATTTTGCATTGTAGCAACATCGCTTGGCTTGAGTGTCCACAGTCATACAATAACAAATTGTTAAGCAAATACCTCTAAATCGCACCCGGAGCAATCAATCAAGGGTATAGAACGAGCATCGGGTATAACGCTCCGAGGACCAACAGAAACGTTCGTCCTCAAAATAATAGCGAGAACTAGAGAGGACATTAAAACATGCCCCTCTATTAGTAAAGTAACAATGCCGGACTATTGTATGCCGACAACATAAGAGAATGGCGAATATATTGTGCGTGTTCCAGGCCCACGAGCCGAACAGAACACGAAATCCAGATGGCATTAGGATTAGTTGTGCGGAAATAATTTATATGTACGTTGTTGGGCCCATGATTAGTTTGGACCAAATAATTACGAATTAGGAATGAGATTACTGAAACAATGCATTGGAAACTTTGCGTATTGGCTATATGCTGATTGGGTATGTATGTATATGGAGGACCCAGTGAAATTTCCATTAAATACTTGCTATACGGAATTCATTATTGGAGCAAAAATGGAAAAATAGCTTACGTATAAAGTGTTGGTACAAGTTTTACAACACATGGAAAAGAGGAGGAGAGAGTTCATAAATAGAGTTGAAGGTGAAAAAAGGCTCTCTAATTCTGTATGCTGAACTGGAATTTGAACAATTTGCCAGCTTCTTTCCTTTAGGAATGTTCAAATTGTGCTAAGGCCAACAAGACCCCTCTATTATTGTGAAGTGTTAGGGGTATCTTACAGGGCCTCTGTATGATATCAGCTTGTAGTAGCTCCCAAAGTTGAATCAGCTAACATAGCCTTTCTGTTTCTTACAGCTTGTAAAAGCGTGTAAGCCAGTTTACAGAGCCTCTACTGGGTCCAGCAAGACCATCGCACCCACGAACATAGTTTCGATTTGAAGCAATTCATTGTTTCAAACTAAATTTGTAGGCTGAACAGAATGGTGAAGTAATGATGGCGCAGAAAACCTTTCAGGAATTGATCTATAGTGTAGTTCGAGGAATAGACTTATCTCGCCTAAAGAGAAAAAGAGAGCTTAATTGTAATAAATACAAGTTAGAAAGTAATAAAAGATGACATGCGCGCGCAACTCGTGGCTGCAGTGTAGCCAGATTGTATTGTTGCAGAACAAATATAGACAATACAAATCGAACATTATAACATAGAAGTGATATAGTTTCAAGTGTTTTACAACACCTTAAATCAGACAAAAGAAGAGCTTTGAAGTATATGCATCGTTTGCACGTTTGTTTCATCCGGCAACATCGCACAATGAAATTACACAGGAATATGTCAAGTATTATCTAACATAACCTTAAACGACACTGCGGTGAGTTCAAGTAATACGTAAAGTGTTTGCTCTTTGTCGAATTACACGTTACAGAGAAAGAAGGAACGATTTATTCTGAACTGGCCCCTGAATAAGAATATGACGCAAGCCTGTTACAAATTCGCTTCTCATTTGACGGTCACCAGCAACCCACGAGTTGCGCGTCAAGGTAAAACAAGTTAGGTCTAAAATGTTGTAGAGTACTCCAATTCTAATTCTTTATACAATATAAAGATAAAACATAACCTTCTAACTGGTTTTATGACAATCATGACATTAGGCAATCCAATCCATCTGTCAAAATAAAAATTCAATATGGTATGACGTATTTTAATTATTTTGCTTCGAGTTTTGCTAGCAACTTTGATTTTGATTATTTAATTAAATATTTTTTCTACAAACGTCACTAAAAGTGTAATTTTTAACGGATGCTGTCAGTGTCTAAAATGCCATTTTATGACACTGGTGCTAAAAATTATTTTATTTTGTTCAAAGGGATGGAACACTCCGCCTTCGGCGTCGTATCCCAAACTTCCCTTTTCACAAAAAAAAATGTCACTTTTAACACTTATATCATAAATAACTATGTTGACTAGGTACGTAAACTCTTTAACACAATTTTATCTCAGGAACAGATTTTGTGTCCTAATGGTCATTTGATATCCCCCGAACTCCATACACAAAATTTTTCCCAGATTTGAAGCCGAAATCTATGAAAAAAGGCCCTCAGAAAAATTGAAAAATTGATAAATCACCCCAAATTACTTAACACGATTTTATCTCAGGAACTATAAGTCCAAATGAGGTGAAATTTTCAGGGATTGTAGTCCTCTACTGGAATAAGAGTCGCTGAAAATTTCAGCTTTATATCTATAATATAAAAAAAGTTACGACCTCTCAAAGTTTTCCAAAATCTAAATCATAAGGTTACTTTCTTACTAAAACGATGAAATTTAATTTTTTTTTTTTGTTGAGATTTTGTGTCCTAATGGTCATTTGATATCCCCCGAACTCCATACACTAAATTATTCCCAGATTTGAAGCCGAAATCTATGAAAAAAGGCACTCAGAAAAATTGAAAAATTGATAAATCACCCCAAATTGCTTAACACGATTTTATCTCAGGAACTATAAGTCCAAATGAGTTGAAATTTTCAGGGATTGTAGTCCTCTACTGGAATAAGAATCGCTGAAAATTTCAGCTTTGTATCTATAATATAAAAAAAGTTATGACCTTTCAAAGTTTTCCAAAATCTAAATCATAAGGTTACTTTCTTACTAAAACGATGAAATTTAATTTTTTTTTTGTTGAGATTTTGTGTCCTAATGGTCATTTGATATCCCCCGAACTCCATACACTAAATTATTCCCAGATTTGAAGCCGAAATCTATGAAAAAAGGCACTCAGAAAAATTGAAAAATTGATAAATCACCCCAAATTGCTTAACACGATTTTATCTCAGGAACTATAAGTCCAAATGAGTTGAAATTTTCAGGGATTGTAGTCCTCTACTGGAATAAGAATCGCTGAAAATTTCAGCTTTGTATCTATAATATAAAAAAAGTTATGACCTTTCAAAGTTTTCCAAAATCTAAATCATAAGGTTAACTTCTTACTAAAACGATGAAATTTCAAATTTTTTTTTTGTTGAGATTTTGTGTCCTAATGCTCATTTGATATCCCCCGAACTCCATACACAAAATTATTCCCAGATTTGAAGCCGAAATCTATGAAAAAAGGCACTCAGAAAAATTGAAAAATTGATAAATCACCCAAATTGCTTAACACGATTTTATCTCAGGAACTATAGTCCAAATGAGTTGAAATTTTCAGGGATTGTAGTCCTCTACTGAAATAAAAATCGCTGAAAATTTCAGCTTTGTATCTATAATAGAAAAAAAGTTATGACGTTTCAAAATTTTCTAAAATCTAAATCATAGGGTAGCTACCTTCTTACTAAAACGATGAAATTTCAAATTTTTTTTTTGTTGAGATTTTGTATCCTAATGGTCATTTGATATCCCCCGAACTCCATACACTAAATTATTCCTAGATTTGAAGCCGAAATCTATGAAAAAAGGCACTCAGAAAAATTGAATAATTGATAATTCACCTCAAATTGCTTAAGTCTAACAGAAACTAGTAGTTTTTGGTTTTTTGATCCATGTGTGGCTGCCACGTCATCTTGAATGTCACGTGGTTTGGATTGCCTAATTTTATACACTGTTGCCAACAACATCGGACCCATTGGACTAAGTCCCCACTAGGGTGTTTCCGGCGCGACATTTAAATGAATGAGTAGAGATTTAACTACACAGAGGATTTTAATTAAGTCCATAGACCACGGACAGCCAGATTTATGTGCGTAGGTCATGGAAAATATTTCCAAACAAATGAACACCTGTCAGAGTAGCCGCATTCGAATGATGTTATTTCAAATGTATCGGTATCAAATTAAATTTGAAAAATCAGTAATATTGCTAGTATGAAGTGAAGGGTGCATCTGTTCTCATTGAAAGCTTTCATATAGGCTATCAAATAGGGATGGTTTGATGGAATAAAAATATTGGATCAATAGGAATAGTAATGGTTTCAATTAATCCGTTGAACAATCGAAAATACTAATTCAAGACTAATATAATCAGAGTCCGGGTCGGGCAACCAACAACTCGAATATCGAAATTATTAGAAAATTATGGCAACAGCCCCCGATACCAAAACTATGTGGCCGCAGTTACATATGCATCATTGTAAGGGCCCTCGCAATTGGAATAGAACGTCCGCCGCCAACTAATAATTTCGAATCACTAATTAATTCAAAATATTCAGTCCGATATTCAAATCAACCAGATATATTGGCGGTGCATGTATATAGCCGTTATGCCAACTTCTTTTTCCCCTGCGATGGTAAATGCGTAATTTAGCGAGAGCCGTTTTGAAATACGGCTGTTTATTTTCCCTATATACTGAACCGAACGGACGGATGCAAAATAGGAACGCGCACGGATACTTTATGCAAAAATCTTGCACAGCACCTAGAGCGCGGAGAAGGGGGAAATCGAATTAAAAAGATTGAAGCCGATTCTGTCGGAAGATAATTCAACGATTTGTGGCGATTTTATTTTTTAAAAGTGGAAATCGTAATTGAAGAGTCTCGGTTTGGTTAAACGGACACAAGTGCAACAGCCCGGAGGATAGAATTTCGAAATCGTGGCATATTAAGTGGTTGGGAAACATTTTTAGAAATTTTTCCATTTTGTCCTCAAAATCTGAACGATCATATAACAAATTAGTGTCCATTAAGGTACGAAAGTGCTTTATATTTTTAAGGAAGCGAACACCGCCTAAGTCATTAGATGCAAAATTAAAATATACATCATGACCCAAGCGCGGAAACAATAACAAACGGCCCGAGGACTCTTTTTCTTACGAAATTAAGACTAGAAATTTATGATGGAAAAATGCAGGATTTACTGTCAAAATAAAAAAGAAAATTATTTAGGTGAAGTTCGTGTCCTATCGGTATCCAATAAAGGGGGTGATTCGTCAGCTAGGACAAAAAAATTGAAAGGCCTGTTAAGTCTTTGCCTCGGTCTTTGCCAACGTTTCGTCCAAAAGTTTAGGGCTTCATCAGGGCTAAAATATTTATTAGTCTTTGGTTTTAGTAAATAAGTCACCTAGTTTCTTGTTTGTTTAAGGAACTACCCTAATGTTATCTTGTGTTTGTAGGATTTTTGATAACTTGGTGCTTAAGCCCGGAATCAATGGAATTTTGAAACACTTAACATTAAAAGATTGAACCTGATTAGGAGATGGAACACTATTAGCATTATTACACAAAATAGTATTCACCAAAAATAGAGGATAGTGATTTTGTTTACAGTTGCCTCGATGTTCAAGTGACTTAATAATAGCCACCTTATGTGTGATGCTATGTGAATTAAAATTATTAATCCTTCCTGATGCTTACTGCTCAAAAATAATCCGAACTTGATAGTGACTCGTGCGGATAAGGGTAATTGCACTGTTGTGATGGAAAGACAAGACTATGAGTGTAAAATGAAACTATTGTTGGATGATAATGGCACATATTTAGAATTACCTAACAATCCCACAAACCTTTTCAAAAATAGGTCAAATAAATTATTCAAAAAGTTGGTATCATGTAATGAACTCGACAAAGATTCAGTAAAAAAGTTCATAAGCCATAATTCTATTCCACCAAAAATCTATGGACTACCCAAGATCCACAAGCCAAACACACCTCTTAGACCTGTTGTCTCGTGTGTAATGTCACCGACCTACAACATCTCCAATTTCGTAGCCAAAATTTTGAATAACTTGGTACCAACGTTTTAATATGTGGATGTGAATAACTCCTTCAAGTTTGTGGAAAAACTTAGAACTCACACAATTCCAGCTAGATACATTCTTGTTTCTCTTCATGTCACCTCATTGTTCACAAATAATCCTAAAGATTTAGTACTAAATCTGATAGAGAAACATTGGGAAAATATTGAGGCATTCAGTCCTATGGAATTTGCGGTTTTTGTCGAATTGATCGCATTCATCTTCAAGTCAAGTTATTTCTCCTATAATAACAAAATCAAACAGATTTTTAGTACGGCAATGGGTAACCCGGCTTCACCTATTTTGGCTAATATGGTTATGAACAATGACTACAGAAAATATTCCATATTATGAAGCTAGATAAAAATTTTCCAAAGAAGGAGAAACAAGAATAGAAAGAGACATAATTGATCACAGAGACTTCCCAAGATTAGGAACCCCTAAACAAAGACAGGAGGAAAACAACGTAATTAACATCAATCAGAGACATATATATAGTGGTGCAGCGGGTAGTACAACACCTGGAAGACACACATGTGCTGCGACGGTGAACAACTTCAAAAGAAAGACACCAAGATCACCAATGGGATATGATCAGGGAAAATACAAAAGATGTCTGTTCCCAGACCCAAGTAGAACTCCAACTCAGGCGCCAATTCGCCAGCAATAAGTACTTTCTCATTACAACCAACTCCAGTAATTGAATTTTTGAAACAAGTCATAGAAAAAACAGCGTGCTCACAGTAGATAAAGCAATGAGTTATAGAAGAATGCCAGAAAGCCACACAAAACAGTGTAGGACATGATCAAGCTGCAGAAGTTACATACTACATGGAGGATACACCCGCTCAAATTGAAGAATCGTTAAATAATCAAAGCCAGTATGAGAATAATACAATGGAATAGCAGGAGTGTTCTTAGTAACTACTCCGAGCTGAACACTCTAATTAACAAAGAAAACCCAGACATTGTGCTCTTAAATGAAACTTGGTTAAAGGAGGATAAAACCTTTACCATGAAAAACTACATTATAGTAAGACAAGACAGAGCCGATGGAAAAGGAGAAATAGTATGATAAAATCGCATATTATTCCATTTAAAAAGGTCAAAATAAACAACAATTTCAATCAAAGATTCCAAGCCATGGGAATAAGAGTCAACGAACTACTAATTATCAATGCATACAACCCCCCGGAAGTACAAATAACTATAAACAACATACTTCAAGTACTGAATGGGGTCAGCGCTCCATTCCTCATGATGGCAGATTTGAATGCACAACATAGCGCATGGGGATCGGAAATAAATAATTACAATAGAAGACAACTCTTTGAAATTGTAAATGACTTGAACTTAATAATAATGAATGATGGTACTAGGACCAGAAACACTCCTCCTCATCAAAATAAAAGCTGCCCGGATATCACAATAACATCAGCAGACATAGGGCCTAGATGCAGCTAGAATGTGATAGAAGACCCTGGATCTAGTGATCATTTTTCCACTAGATGCCAAATAAACATAAGTAGCAATCAAAATGAAATGGCGCTCAACAAAGCAAGAAACAGATTCATTCAGTTTGATAGGAAAAAAGAAATTATTAACTATCAACAGCTGGTGGAGGAAATCACTAGAGCAGGTGATGCTGCTATACCTATCACTAGTGGAAATGATGATAAAAAAAAGACGAGTTCCCAAACCAAAGTGGTGGGATGATGAATGCGATGGAATGGTGAAGAGTAGACAAATGGCAATGAAACAATACAAGGATAACATGACTGGGGTACTTTTTGAATTATAAAAATATAGCAGCTAGAACTAGAAGAATTATGAAAAACAAAACGAAAGAGAAGGTTAAGGAATTCATAGAAACATTAAACAGGGACACCCCAATTGGAACAGTGTGGAGAGTCATGAAAAGATTTGCAAATAATACACGAAATGAAAGATTGAACTCTGACAACGAGGAATGGATGGAAAGCCTAGCCTATTGGATAGTCTAGCACCGCCATATATTACTTGGAAAGAAGTCAAAAGAACAAAACATAGACAACGAGATTTCAAAAGAATAACATGGGAAGAAATAGAGTACAATATTCAATACAAGAAGGACACAGCACCAGGGATGGACAATATTGCCTATTCAATGATCAAAAATGCACCGAATTATATTAAGGAAGCGCTTCTAGGTCTATATAACAAAATAATGGTAGCCGAATTGGGAATACCAACAGAATGGAAAAACCATATAATAATACCAATAAAAAAACCTAACATGGAACCGAATGAACATACAGCTTTTAGACCAATAGCATTGGCCTCATGCCTAGGGAAAATTTTGGAAGGAATCATTTAAAGTAGAATGTAACATTTCCTTGAAAACAAGAATTTCTTTAGTCTGCAACAAAATGGATTCCGAAAAGGGAGAGGAACTACAGAGAACTTGATGATATTGGCGAACAAAATATACACAGCTTTCACACAAAACCAGACAGTGGTATGTGTCTTCATAGATCTCAAGTCAGCTACTAAAGAATTTATATACAATTTACTCGTGGAAAGAAACATATATATAAAGTCCCCGAAATCAGGAAAAATCATAGGTCCACAGGTGGCGCGCATGGGGCTACCACAGGGATCACCTTTGAGTCCCATTTTGTTCAACCTGTATACCAATAAAATACAAGAAGTAGCAGGAACAGAAACAACAATTCTACAATATGCAGATGATTTGGCAATGTTTGTGGCGGACAAAGAAACTGAACGGGCTATGCAAAAAGTGCAAAGTGCAATAATGGCTATTTATGTACCAAGGGGATTATGTAGATTATAATGGCCGAAGCTAGCCCGAGGGCCTCTGGCCCGAGGGATATGTTTCGCCTGAAGGGCATTATAATCTCAAAATCCCCGTGGTGCATACAATGCTTTATTTTCTACTCAACACAATGTTTTTCCAACAATTTATTATTAACAAAATCAGTTAAACTTGTGTGACAGAATATTGTTTTGCATTTTGACATGTACCTGTACCTGTGACATGTACCTGTACCTGTGACCTGTATCTAGAAACGAAATAAATTAATATATCTATATCCTGTTCACAATCCGATGTCCACAGGTGCAGATAAATTTATCGCCTTTCTCTATCAAATAGCATTGAAAGGTGATTTTACCTGTACCTACCTGTGGACATCGGATTGTGAACGGATAATATAAACATCTCGTAAGACAACGGTGGTGGTCGTGTGGGTTAACGCGCTGGACTACATGGGAAACGTTGATGGTAGACCGGGTTCGAATCCTGGCTAGACCGAAAATTATTTTCGGTCAGACATTTAGTGGCTGTCTAGGGTAAAGTGCAAATTAATAAAACAACAACAACAAAAACACCTCAGGGTATTATAAGCGGGCGTTATGGATCAGGTTGTTATAGGTATGTTAACGTATTCCGTTGCCTAGGTATTATGGATCTATAATAGTTAAGTAGAAAATAATAGCTATTTATGTACCAAGGGGATTATGTAGATTTGTAGATTATAATGCCCGAAGGCGAAAATAGCCCGAGGGGCTCTGGCCCGAGGGATATATTTCGCCTGAAGGGCATTATAATCTTAAAATCCCCGTGGTGCGTACAAGGCTTTATTTTCTACTCAACACAATGTTCTTTCATGAATTTATTATTAACAAAATCAGTTAAGCTTGTGTGACAGAATATTGTTTTGTATTTTGACATGTACCATCATCACCAAAAGTAACTGGGACAGCATCACATTAGCTCTTGTCATATTATATGAATTTTATTGTCAAATATCTATAAACATCTCATAAGGCAAGGCAACGGTGGTGGTCCTGTGGGTTAACGCGCTGGACTACATGGAAACATTGATGGTAGACCGGGTTCGAATCCTGGCTAGACCGAAAATTATTTTCGGTCAGACATTTAGTGGCTGCCTAGGGTAAAGTGCAAATTAATAGAACAACAACAACAAAAACACCTTAAGGTATTATAAGCGGGCGTTATAGATCATAACGCCCGCAAAAGCGGGCGTTATGGATCAGGTTGTTATAGGTGTGTTAACGTATTTCGTTTCCTAGGTATTATGGATCTATAATAGTAAAGTAGAAAATAAACAAATTAAACAAATGGCTCAAGGACAATAATTTGGGAATTTCAGTCGGTAAAACTAAGGCAGTGTTATTCTCCAGGGGAAGGAGAAGATACTTAAAATTAAAATTCAAAATCACGAGA
The DNA here is from genome assembly GCA_917834065.1 of Ceutorhynchus assimilis. Lineage (NCBI taxonomy): Eukaryota > Metazoa > Arthropoda > Insecta > Coleoptera > Curculionidae > Ceutorhynchus > Ceutorhynchus assimilis. Next base: position 36,841,860 of record OU892282.1, read on the forward strand.
TAGAGTGGGTCAGTGAATATAAATACCTAGGATTTACACTAGACTATAGGCTATCATGGAACACCCAGATAGATCAGGCTACAAAAAAAGCACAAAGGGGTATAAAAGTTATGAGAGCTTTAACGAGAACATGGTGGGGAGCAGATCCCAACATTCTTCTAAACATTTATAAAGGGTTGGTTAGATCACATCTGCATTATGGCTGCCAGGCTATGTATCACACTAGCAAACTGAATTGGAATAAAATGGACAGAACACAGTTTCAAGCTCTAAGAGTCGTCATGGAATGTATGAAGAGTACGCCGGTATATGCATTACTTTTGAAAACGGCCTAAATGCCACTTAAAATGAGAAGGAGTTGGTTGTGCACAAAGTTTGCCCTCAAGAAAATGGGCATTGGTGGAGATGTGGTAAACAAGAACTTACTGGACTTCTATGCGCTGTACAATCAAGAAATGCAATACTGGAGGAGTAAACAATGTCCATCAATGATGAAGGCGCTGGATTACACACTATCCAACATTGAAACCCTAGAAAAATCATATAACACACCTTGCTTTGAATATGAATATGGAATGCAATTAGCAAAGATAAAATGGACAGATTCCAGGATAGAAAAACATGGACAGGACTCTCAAAAAAGAATGGAGGAAATCCTCAGCAGATTTCCTAAGTTTGAGACAATCTACACAGATGCTTCCCTAGAACCCACTTCAGGCGAATGCGGAGTTAAGATATATAATAAAACAAGAAATATCAAAATAATGGGAAAATGTATGGACAATACCAACATCTGTACGGGGGAAACTCTGGCTATTTACATGGCCCTCAAGTCCTTAAGAGAAGACACTAAAAAGGCTCTAATAATAGCAGACTCCAAGAGTGCAATACAAAAAATAGTTAGGAGTGGAATCGGAAGAGAGTCTGACAAACTCACGTTGAAGACTAGAAAACTAATAATGGAGCTGCGGGAAACTGGAGTGTCAATAGAAATGATATGGATACCGGGGCACTCGGGTATTGCAGGAAACGAGATGGCGGATAGGCTGGCCGTGAGGGGCAGGATCTCAGAGAATTGCATTCTGCAGAATGAGAATGATGAATGATGGCATAATTCCTAATGATAGATGTGAATGTGGTGGGGTGGGAGACATCACTCACGTCCTGCTGAATTGCAGAAAGAGAAGAATGCAAAACGATGAATTGTATGTAAAGCTAGTCAAATACAAGAATGGTCCAATAATGTTAGAAGAAATCTTGGCCGACCCAACTAGCAGAGAAGCAACAAAAATCATGGACTATATTAAGAGGTATAACATTGAAATTCGAAAGGCACACAAAAACTCAAGGAACATATTCATACAAAATCCAAACACATCATCGAACACATCATAAAATGTATGGCATCATCACACATTTTAGTAGATCAGAGAGTTAATTATAGAATGCATGACAGTAGTAAAGTAGTCAACAAATAATAGTAATTTCCCATCTAGGTGTGAATGAAACAACCAAAATAAGATTTTGTTGTCACACCAGGCGTAACCCCACCCAAGCACTGGTAGACACAGTGTGAAATTCCAGCCACAATCCTGAATCTTATTTTTCTATATAAAAAAAAGCTTCAATAAAAACAGGCAAGCAGGATACATACCACAAACCTCGACACATGGGGAATGAACATTCGTACAATGGAAAGTAAGACAATAAGAAGAAATAGATGACTGACTGAATGTTGTTGAGCGACAAGTGGCCATAGTTATTTGGAAAGAAGAAGAAGAAGAAGAAAAAAGAAAAAACGGCATTGGCGACTCATCATTTCGAGAGTGACCATCATTTCGATTTTAGCAATCCGTCAGTGTGTATAAGAGAGGAAAACTGGAAAAGGCGAAAGATTCTGGAAATGTTGAAGACTGTTTTTTTTTTTTTTAAGATAATTCCCTAAGTCAAAAATGTAGTAACTATGTTGGCAACACAAGCAGCTCCTACCCTGAGGAGGCACTCTTTACCCATCTCCCTTCCAGAAAGCCCTCCATTAATCTATTTTCAAAAGGCCCCTACCCTGAGATGGCACTTTTTTATGTCCCTTCACTTTCTTGAAAACTAAAGAATATTTAACCAATTCTTCCATTTGTATTCGTCAATTTTGGGGTTGGCCCGGGTCAAATCCCCAAAATTTCAGATCAAAGGCGTCGCTGATCTAGAAATTTTCCCACGGTATCGAAAAACTTCCCAGGCTCAAGTGCCCCCGGCTGCAAAAAAAATGTGAGGTGGGTATTGGTCATAAACAGGTGCATTAATTTTATTGTAATAGTAACATTTTGCTTGTGAATCTGGTGGACTATTTACGTAGTAGAGGTGGGTATTAGTCTGAAAACCGGGGGCACTTGAGCCTGGGAAGTTTTTCGATACCGTGGGAAAATCTCTAGATCGGCGGCGCCTTTGATCTGAAATTTTGTGGATTTGACCCGGACGAATCCCAAAATTGACGAATACAAATAGGAGAACTGGTTAAATATTTTTTAGTTTTCAAGAAAGTGGAGGGATATAAAAAAGTGCCATCTCAGGGTAGGAGCTTTTTGAAAATAGATTAATGGAGGGCTTCACGGAAGGAGGTTTACAGTGGAGGTGGGTAAAAAATGACTCCTCAGGGTAGGAGCTTCACGGAAAGGGGTTTACAGTGGAGGTGGGTAGTGGTATGATGGCTGTGCTGGAGGGGAGTTTTTACGTGATAGAGATGGGTATTGGTCTGATAGCTCTGAAAACGCTCTACTCACTCGGCCCTTCTAATTTTTGTATTTTTTATATTTTTATATTTTCCTGTTTTTTTTTTTTGTCTTTTTACCATTTTTATCAATGTATTGTGATTTTGTTATGTGCAGTCGAATATTCCATCTTGAAAATCTCGCACTGTTTTATATAATTCTGGCCACATAATTTTTTAAGTACAAGGCATGTAAACTTTAGTTTTTTGTTAGCATTTTTTTGATGTTCCTAATAAATATTTTAGCCCTGATGAAGCCCTAAACTTTTGGGCTCCATCAGGGCCAAAATATTACCTTTTAATTTTCTTGTCCTAACCGACGAATCACCCCCTTCATTAGAAAATTCTTATGTGAACCAACAAACCTATTTGAACAAAGTTCCACTAATCGGCATACTTATGTTGGTCTATTTAAGGAACTAGTTCAATTAAAGCCCCACCTAAAATCTAATATATTTTCTAATTCATATAAAAAGGGTAATTTCCTTGCCCCGTTCTGTGCAATTTATTGAACAATATCGTCCGATCGATCACCTATAACAGTTACCCTTAATCAGTATTTACGAGGGCGAAACTTCCCACCGCCTTAAAACAAAATTACAAATTCAACTCAAGAAATTTTTTTGTACATACATTAAGAACAATAAGATCTAATTACTATAGTTAATATAGTGTCCATAAAAACCCGGTAGTACTAAATCTTGCAGGTGGAACGGCTTGTCCACAAAGCTCAAACTATCTGCGGTCTAGATCAAGAGTTTTCACACTTTGCTACCCATGTGGACGACATAGCATACTGGTAGTATGTAAATTGTTTCCATCTAAAAATGCCGTTTAATCGCTTTATTGCCGTTCCGATGTTTCCATTTAAAATATCCTTTATGTGTTAATTTTTATTTATATCCTATTTGTTCTTCACTGGAAAGCGTAAACTCAACCAACTAGAAAAAAAATTTGATTGTTTCGAATTTAGGTCAATTATTATATGTTTCTTTGTTTCAGATCGATTATCTTCAGTACTGCCAATAACTCTTCAAATCCTAGATACTGGCAAGGTTGCTCTGTTACTCAAAGACTGGCAATATATCGTATGGACGTTGGAAAGGACCTGATGTTTTGAAATAAAAAATAAAATGGTAAGTAAATATGATTTTATTGCAACAATATAAATACAAAGTCATGATACCTTTTTCGCTTTTTCCGGAACGCTAACAATGCCGGGAAAATTATGAAAGGGGGGCGAGTGCGAGAGAGCGGGGCGAGAGGAAACCGAGAAAAAAGCGAAGCGAAATAACTTTTCTTAATTAAATTAAAACCGAGATATTTCAGTCTGCCGGACTTGTATGGCAAAAAGAGGAAAAACGAATTAATTAAAGAAAAACGCTTTGCCCGTCTGAGTTATATATTATAATCGTTAATAACAAAAACTTAATTTATCGATTGGGGGCCTGCTTTATGGCCAAAGTTTATGCGGCGCGTTGAAAGTTTTGGCGAGAGCACTTTAGAACCCAGTCAATGCCTAATGCCCTTTTCAGGACCGGAGTAGCTCAAGCTTTAGTCACTTTCAGTACAAATCATAAGAGACGAATGGCAATCAACTATGCCCAGACTATAAACTAATTTACTTAACTAGACGCATATCCGCTTCGAAACATAGAAGACATTATTTCAAAAGTGTCAAGGTACTAAGTTTTCAGCACTATAAATCTAAAGACTGCATGTCACCAAATTCGAATTCTCGAACATGAAAAACCTTATACAGCGTTTGAGGCGTGCGGCGAACTATATCAATTTACGAGAATTCCTTTTGGTGTTACCAATGAAGTTGCTAGTTTTCAAAGATTTGTTAACAGTATAATCTTCAAGGCACATATGTCTATCTTAATGAGATCACATTAGGTGGTAAGACTCAAGAAGAGCATGACAAAATTCTTCGAAGTTGCTGAAAAGTATAAACTTACTATAAACTCTACTAAATCAAAGTACGGACTTAGAAAAATAAATCTCCTAGGATATGAAATTGAAACTCAACAAATCAAACCTGATTTTGATCGACTTCGTCCATTCTGAGAGTTGCCTCCACCAGGAGATTCCCATTATGCGAAATGGATTCCGAGATTTTCGGATAAAATCAGACCACTCATACAAACTCGTCTCATTTCGCTTTGCTCTTCTAGCTTCCTTGTCCAATTAATCTGCATCACTAGAATATTCGCAGTATTGACCAAACTACACTTGGATGACCATATTCTAATTTTGTTGGGATCCGTTCCTGGTTTTTGTGACCACCTTATTGGCACCCGAAAGAAAAACTTCGCAATCCGAAAATCGCTAATGGAACTACACAAAAATACATTTTACGTTTTTCCGGTTCTGGCCGGACATAAAACAAGACCCCGCAATTTTAAGTGGAATTTATTGGGTGAGGCGTTGCTGCGGATTTACAAACTTTAAATTTTGTTAATTTGTTTTCCCAGGCCTCTCCGGGCGGACGGGCTGCGAAAACATTGTTCTTTTCGACGTAGAAGTTTTTGGCGGCGCGCGATTTTTTTCTTATTTTGCCGCCATCGTATAGACGCGACGTTGGGCGAATTTGCGACCCCAAGTTGAAGGGTGAGAATGTAAACATCCACAATTGAAATTTACAGTGGTTTTTTAATGATAGCACTGTGATTGAATGCTTTAAACTTTATTGATCGTGATTAATATTTGAAATATATATCTGGACATTTCGACAATGTATCGTCTTTCGGTCGTCAATGATTCACAGAAGGGATCTACTTTACACCCTGGCCGATGAATAGTTAATGTAAGAATCAAAGTTTAGAACAAGACAACACAAGCGGCAGCAATCCTCCTAAAGAACGGAGAGATCATAAATATTTCCTTGTGCATTGTAAATAACCCTAAACGTGGCAGACTACAAACTTATAAATTATTTCGTTTCATTTATGCAATATTTAAGGTGCAATTTGAATAGAGTTCGCTCTTCTATGCCAATCCGTTTGGTAAATAATTCAATTGTTTCAGAATGGCCTGAGAAATGGTGCCTTGAATGTATTGTTCAATATTAACATTTCTGTTTAAAGTACTTTGCGCGCAATAGTACAGACGCTAATTTTATATTAAGCTGCTAGTGCTACAAATTTAGCTTTTCTCTTGTTTCGGGGTGTCTTGCAGTCGGGTCTCGACATATTTATTTAATTTTACTTTTACCGGGACGAGTCGCAAAATAACAAGTCCTGTCAAGGGACAGTGACAATTTTTAGTTTCGAAACAACTTGAATTGGTTGGGTTTCTTGTAGAACACGAAATACAGTAATAATATATTGTTCCATTAGCTAATAATATAAAAAATATAAAATGGAAAACATCAGTTTTTATCGTCTCAAGCTCAACCAAACCCAAGGTTTGGAGAGGGGGATCAACGGACACAGCCCTCCACCTGGTTGATGGGCGAGTGGAAAAATCGCTGGACAACAGAGAGTCCGCCCTCAGGGTTTTCATCGACATTGAGATGACGTATGCTCTTCGAATTATAGAAAGATGGTGCACGAAATACACTCTGTTCATCAACCCCAAAAAGACTGAATAGGACCATTCACAAGAAAGAGGAAACTGGTACTTCCGACAGGACCCAGATTCTTAAACACCGAACTAAGTTTTGCCGCGAGGTCAAATATCTGGGAGTTATACTCGATTGCAAACTAACATGGAACTCTCATATTGCTGAGGGAATACATAAAGCATCTATCGCCTATGAACAGTGTAGAAGTACTATCGGTAAGACCTGAGGGTTCTCCCCCAAGGTTATTATGTGGATTTATACAACCATCATCAGGCCTATGCTTACCTATAGGGCTATTGTCTAGGTACATAAGGCCGAACAGACTAGTATGAGCCGAAAACTAGACCATGTTCAAAGAATGACATGCCTCAACATAACTGGTGTAAAGAAAACCACACCAACTAGGGCTTTGAAAGTAATTCTATGTTTGACGCCCCTGGATATTTATGTCAAGGAGGTCGTTTTAACCACAGTGATGCGCTTGTGCACTGTTGGAATAGAACCAAGTGCAGAAGTCGGTTTGCAGAGAGCCCACATATGGCGTGAGGCAACGAACTCACCTCCATTGTTGGAAGCCAGCGTGGACTCTGCAACATCATGTTTCGTCTACAGAACGCACTACGCAAATGAAAGGCAGAAAGTAACATCTACACTGATGGTTTCAAAACTCAAACAGGCTCGGGATGCGGAGTATCCTCCAAAGCTCACAAACTGAACCTTGTTACAAATTAAATGACATTTGTTACTTTAAGACAAGATAACCTAGGGTCGTGGAATTCAAAAAATTAAGATAGCGTGTAGTCCCTTTATTTGCAATTGAAACCACTCAAAATCCAACAAACAATAATTTTATTTCGTTTACAATCTTCTGTAATATAGAGTAACAGTAAATGTTATTTTCTGTAAAATTTTAGTGTTGACAGCTTGGTTTTTCCGGTGAATCTGATACCATGTACCTTTCCAATCCGAAGCTCTTCAATAGGTGTTGGGCTTTCGTGAACTGGAGCTCTTCGTGTTGTTTCCTGTATCCAGGAAGAGGATAAATTGCTGGGGTGACGTCACTCCAGCTGATCCAGACTCCAAACAGTGATCTTTATGTGGAGTAGGTACCCAGAAAAGAATAAGGCAGTATCAGGTTCACCAATATTTGGAATATTAAATCCCTGAATTCTGTCAAAAAATGAGTGTCTTGCAAAAAAAATTGAAATTGAAATTTAATATAAAACGATTGTTGTGCAGACGCTCCCTTCCAACAGAATCAGGTGTGAACAGCTATTGCAAGTTGAAAAAAAAATATATTTTAATATAAAAAAAATACAATTAAATAATTAAGAATATTGGTAAGATAATAATAAAATTAAAATAATAACAAGATTAGATTAAATTGCTCGTTATGATTGAGCAAAATGCTGACAGCAGCTCTGGCAGGCAAAAATATGAACAAAATAAGGTGCAACAATAAGAAATTAAGTCTTTGGATTCTCCCCCAAATAGACAAAATTTTCCTTTTAAATTAAGGTAGCCACAATAGATACTACAAGATAAACCTGACGGTGAAATCAATCAAATCCAGAATATGTCAAAATTCTTGAGATGTTCTAATTAAAACTTTTTTTCTGAAGTTTTGACCTGTCTGGATTTCTATTAAAAAATTGCACCCGTTAGTCGAAATAATAATTGACGGAGTCAAACAGAAAATCGCTATTCAGGCCTCTGCCTGGATTCAATAAAGAGTTGATAGGGATGGACACAAAAATTTGGTTTTCACCTACTCTATTTAGAGCAAATGGTCCAATATTCCCACACTAACAATTGATTCTGAAAACCAGAGCAGCAATACCTATTTAAAGTCCAAAAATCTGAATTGACTCACCTCAGATAAACGTGGCACTACCAATCAGCACTCACACAAAATGGAAGCCAACAATTAGATTGAAAAATTATAATATAATATTTATATTTCAAGAATAGATACGATTTATCAGGTAAAAGCTCAACAATGATATGATAATATGAATTGATATCAAAATATATTGAAAAATCTATAAGGGAGAATCCAAAAATTAAGAGCAAAAATTACTAAAAATAAAAAGGACTTACCTGCCAGACTTCTGTCGAGGAAAGAGAACGTTTAAGAAACCAAACCCCACAGGAAAGCGATCCTGTGTTTTTTATAATTAACTGCATTTTAACCAGTTCAACCAATCAGAAGAGTACACCAAAAAGATCATATTCACTTTGCACAATGAAAAACCACGTGGAATAAAAAAGAATAGATAAAAATCCACTAGAATTATTTTAATTGTTTACAAATCACATTAATTTAAATTAAGGTTATGTCAAAAATAAAAAACTGTTAATTAATTAGGTCATTAAGCCAAAAATGATTATTTCAGAATCAGAAATTAGAGAAAGACAGAAATATATCCATTAGCTAAAAGTGAGATAAATATAATTTCTTTCAATGAAAATACAAATGACTGTCAAATGCGAAATAATTAAAATCATACTTTGAAAAATGAATCCATCAGGTACTAGATGGCAGTACCTTCATTTAATAATAGATATTTGCATTTTATGCACATGATGGATAGATGGCAGTACTGGTATTATATCGAACTTTGTGGATATTTTTAGATTACTTCGATTATGAATTATTATTTTGCTGATTCTGAAATGGCAAAAATACAACTGTATAATGAAAATAAGAAGAGATGGAACATGTGACGTAAATGATAAATTTATCGTAACACAGTTTAAATTCGAGATAGTTCAAATATCGACAAATGACTGTCAAATTGAAAAAAAAAATTCAAGATATATTTTCCTGTAAAAAAAAATGTATGAAGATAAACTTCCGAAAATATATGGAGATAACATTTGAGTTTTAATCACTAATAAAATCAAAGCACACCCCCCTCGACCAATAGAGCGAAAAGCGCCTATAAATTGGTGAAGTAATTAATTGAGAGAATAAATGATACTGAAGTTACACTGAAGGTATTGAAAGATATTGAAATTATAAAGTTATTGAAAGATATTGACAAAAAAAAATTAAGGCAGTCTTAAAGAGAATTAAGATAAATACCCAAATTTGAAAAATTGAATCACAAATCACGGATTATTAGAACCTGAATCAATTAATCACTCTAGCACTTGTAATAAGAGAAAAAATTACTGTAAAAAAAAGGAAATTTTGCTGGTTGAGTGTCTGTTCTGCCATGCTTTTCGAGACTCGCCAGTCTCTTTCTTAAAACTAAAGGAAAAGTAAGAAAGGACATCACAGAAGAAACTGTCAGGATAGACCCAACAGTGAACAGATTGAAACGCCAATTTATACATAATGTATTTAGTTCTGGGCGAAGTTCCCGGAGAGGAAGTAAGAGAGACCTTTCATCCCTTGCATATAACGGGGATCAGCCGCCATATACAAGTTATCCGTAAAAAGGCTCAATTAAAAAGGGATAGAAAAGAAATCAGTGTGCGGACGAACACACCTAGGAATGCAATTATCTCAATTAACCGCTAATCTCAAAGAACCACCCGACTCTTAACTGCTGCTACTAAGCCTGTGTCAATAAGGTGGTACACAGCAGCCTGTCCAATTGATTTCCGTCAATGGACAAGAAAAATCACTTAAACAGAAGTTGAGCAGCTCGTATAAGAGAAAACTTAAGATAACCACATAGCGGAGCGGTCCGCGCGGTAATCAATAATCAATAAAAATTCAAATTTGCTTGTTCTTCAGGAATGGCAAAACTTTCCATGAAGAAAGGCAAACTAGCCCTCAACCCCTCTCCACAACAAAACAGACATTCACAACAACATAACCAAAAGAAAAAGTTAAATAGAAAAATTGAACATTAAAAGTTAAAAAAAATATATGAATGTAATTAATGATTTAAACGGTATAAGACCACAAAAACTAGGTAATAAGAAGATAAATGATAAGGTCTTAAAAAAAAATAAGGGAAGTTAGGGTAAGGTAAGATATGGGTGAAATAGTAAAGTTGAGGAATCAGTGAATGACAGTGACATGGTATGAATAAAAAATTCAAATCAATTAATATACTGAAATAAGTTTTGACGTCATATACACATCCATGAAAAAAGGTAAATCGATTAGACAGAGATAAAAGATAATATGTCCAAGCAACTATATGTCTGACATACAACAGAATATCCTAATCGACAAAGATACAAAGATAAATCATGATGTTATACTATTGAAACAAAAGATAACGATAGAGATAAAAGTTATGTCATGACACTGAGTTATTTAATCCATTAAATGCTTCAAGAGCCAGAATACTTTATTCGAGACTTTACTATTAAACAGGAATGAAAATTAGGAATTTATATCGAATTTCAGGAATAATAATAAATAAAATAAATGAAAAATATCAATAAAAGTTATGTCACGACACTGAGTTATTAAATCATTAAATGCTTTAGGAGCCAGAATACTTTACTCGAGACTTTACTTTTAATCATTAAATGCTTTAAGAGCCAGAATACTTTACTCGAGACTTTACTATTAAACAGGAATGGAAATTAGGAATTTATATGGAATATCAGGTAAGGACAAGATTTCCCTTGGATCAGGAAATAAGGCAAATCAAGAGCTCACGAAGGCAGGAGCGCTGTGTTCCTGTACAGACTTTCTTTCGCCGGGATCGCTAGAGAGAAGTACTACGCGCTACCTATGCTAGAGATTGAAAGATAAGAGTTAAAAAAAAACAAGTACTAGGATGAAACATCAGATTCCGGTTCTGAAAGATCATCAGAATCCAAATCCATAGTAACGTCAGGTTTAATATCAGAAATATGCCAGGTACCAAGATTATTACCCTGTCTATCCCTCAAGTCATAAACAAGCTTTGAATGCTTTTTACTAATCACACAAGGTATAAATTTAGGGGCCAACTTTGCACGAAAATTGTTTCCGGCATTAGATAAAATATAGTTTTTCTTCCAAACATAATCAACAACATGATATTCTACATCTCTTTTACGTAAATCATTACGTTGTTTACTCTTCAGATAAGATCTATGAAGTTTTTTCCGTATATCCTCGTAAATTTGTGGAAGTTCTTGTACAGTTTCTGGGTTATGGACTTTGGAAGAGATTTCTATTCTATTATCTGCATTATCAGAGATGAGCCCATAAAAACCTCTATTGATTGGAACAGCTCTACCAAAATTTAAAAACGAAGGTGAAAACTCAGTAATTTCATGACGAGCTAAGCAAATAGGCTGGGCATTTTTATATATATTTTGGTCCCAACTTTTATGATTTTCATGTATATACTCTCGAATAGCTATGACAATACGCCCTTGGCGCCATGCCCCATGTCCTCCAAACGGAAATTACTGGCATCATAACCATCGCGGCCGAACAAATAGTCAGCAACAATATCACTGACAAGATCGTGCACATGCACACGGACTGCAGACAAGTAGTACTAGCCCTATCTAGACCGCGTCCCACGTAAGAATTAGTACAACATTTCCACCGTACACTCTCCGAAGCGTCGATCAACAACACGGTGGTAGTCAGCTGGATCAAAGGACGTGATCACAGCAAGGGCAATTGGACTGCCGATGCTCTAGCTAGAAGAACCGCCAGGCTACAGCCTCCTGTACCGGAGGCCTTCGTAGGGCTGACCATGTCGGCGGCCAGGGATATGATAAAAAAAAAAACGCTCCCATACCCTTTTCAAAAAGCTCTGGAACGATACAATTGGTTGCAACTTATCCAAGGAACTGCTAAGCTACCTAGATAAAGCTGCAGCGAGCCAGAAGCTGTCGTTGACCGGGAAAATGCTACGCCTAATATCGGGCATCTTGACTGGCCACTGTCAGTTAAACAAAAATTTGTTTAGGTTGCATCTGAGTACTACATCCTTGTCTAGGGCTTGGGGGACGAGACGATAGAGCACATTCTCTGTGACTGCACTGCTATTTCTCCAATACGCAGTGCCAGATAAGGCCAATCGTACCCATCGCTAGAAGAGATCAGAGACACCGCTTTCGGCGACGTCATCGCCTACGTGAAATCGCTAGGCTGGGGTTTAATGTGGCGTAAGTGGTGTGACATACCATACCACCCTCCCAAACTTACAGATACAGATCGTCTCAACATCGACCGATCGTTTCTTCGGTAATAAGTTCTATCATCTTCTCGAAATATTCTTCAAACAAACGGCATTCATATCCTCATGATATTCTCCAGTATGGTTTGATATAAATGGTGGCAGTTGGCAGCAATCCAACTTCTAAAAACCCATTCTCACTAGATATGGGTGATGATTAGTCTTGTGCCCTTTCTTGTCGGAGGAGTTATACCTGTTGACCATTTTTCCGAAAAAGCTCACCATCGAAAGTGAGGGTATGTTTGTGACGTCAGCTAGTGCCTAATTCCCAGCTCCATTTGGTGGTGATTACGAAAAGTCTGGAAGAATGCTACTTGTAGCAGTGTGCTTATGATGGTCTTCTGACTGACAGTCTGTTAGATTCAAATATCAGAATTTTTTTTTTTTGGAGAAATCTGTTCGAACAGCACAACAGACAGTGCTCCTTGATAAGATCAAATCAACTCCTCTCATTTGTTACACTTTACAATAATTGTAATGAGCATTTCTGAATGATTGCTACTCATAACGAGGATATAAAAAATATTTTCTAAACTGGGCCCACAGAGAAGCAGCAATAACATTGCATCTAGACCTGACTGAGCATTGCAGTTAATTTTTTTTTTTCGTAGCTTGCTACGTCATTTGTTTCAGCAACTTTATGCTGGACACTGTGGACAGTCAACAGGACCGTTGGGCAATCGGTAAAATTTATTGGTCAGATGATGGATTCGTCGATCTTTGTCGCGCGGCGCATAACATGCACACTACGCACCGCAACCGCGAATCTCTCTCCCTATTTCATGCAAATTTAAGCAAAAATGTCCAATAACTTTTGTAAAATGCAGGGCAACGTTTTCGTAAAAAAAGACTAGGTGGAGAAACGGGCGTGGCCAAAAATGTTACGGCTGACGCCACACGCTGCCGTCCGAAAAAAAGAAGAATCGCCCGCTCGCACACACACACACACAACACAGCGCGCGAAATGTATATACGCGACCGCTTTTTTTTTTCGAAAACGAATCAAAATAACATTTTTTGCATCGACACAAAAGTCGTATATATCCATGGCGCGCCTTTTTCCATTGCCCCGCACGGCTATAAATCACCAAACAAACTTATTTCGAAAATAAAAATGAATTTTTAGTTCTCAATTTCCATTTAGAATGTCGGCCTGTACATATTGTAATTAAAAATGGGAAATGTTTCCCATTTTTTATATCGGTATCGGCTCAGGGCGAACAAAGCAAGTAAAAAAAGGCGGCATTGCACATACAACATACACATCGCAGAAAAAAAAAGACCAAGTAGCGCGGCGACTGTACCCTATACCGAACATGTATTTTTCAATCGCTAACATGTATATATGCAAGTAAATTTACCAATATTGATTTTTAATAACATAGATACTTTTTTTGTCCACTTTTCCTATACACCGAGCTGCACCGGGGGGTAACAAGAGGGGACAGCAGGATGCACTGGATGTTGTATGCGCTTCGTGCATTTTACTTTATAAACATTTCTGTGTGCAAGTTCATGTCCATCTCTCTGTGAAAAAAGCGGCCCCCGTTTGTCAGAGTTTAATTTAGAATCTCTGTAGGTATTTGCAATGGCCATCGCAAATATGAATTTGCATTTTTATAGACCCCGATAATAAATGGGAAAGTTGATTTTGTTTGTGCCGGCCCTCCTCTGATGGCTCGATATATTTTTGTTGGATGGCTTGGGTTTATTTTATTTTTTTCAAGTTGATATACGCCTCGGACTTTCGGCGTTACCTAGTTTTTATTTATGTGTCGTAGCCGTTGCATATACATATTATGCAAGTGAACAAAATCAAAAGATTTCAACTCATCTATGTGTAACATAATAGCTGCTGCTCCAAATAATTGTCTGCAGTTCACAGACTCACCTCAATAAGAATACATTTCAATGGAGAATTGAGGAAGAACTGCTATGGCATCAACAAGTCTATATTTCAGCAGATAACGCATCATTGTGGTACACAGATGTTTCGAAGATAACGGAAAGAGTTGATCTGGGAATGACTGGACCAAACCATTATCTCTCCGCAGCAGTGGATAAAACACCCATACTTTTTCAAGCTGAGTTACTGACCCAAGAGTTCATACTGTCCGACAGTCAAGGGCTAAAGGCTCTTGAAGCCATCAAATGCAATTCGCAGCTAGTTTGGGAGGGTAAAAATATCCTTAAGTAACTGGCTGGGAGGTACAAAGTTACCTTAATGTAGGTGCCAGACAGCAGGGTTAGAGAGCAACGAGGAGGCGGACCGTCTCGCAAAGCAAGTCACTGTAACACCTTTTCAAGAGCCTATTTGTGGACCAATGAAAAGCCACGTCTCCGAAGAAATGAACAGATGGAGAAAGGACCGAATTCTAGCTAACTGGATCTCCATTCCGGGTCTGAGACAGGTAAAAAGGGTCATATTTATCTCAGCAAAGAGATATGAACAGAAGAGATAGTCATTGGTCTGCTCACTGAGCCTTGCCTGGAGAAATATCACCTAAAAACGATAGGCAAATCAGACATCGACCATTGAAGATCTTGCGAACAAGTAACTGAAACTACAGAACATTTAACCTGTGAATGCACTGCTCACTCCTGCGAAAGACCTTGGCACACCCCAAAGAGTAGGCACTTTACCACCTCTTTGGGAGAAACCTACAAATCTTGGCCACCAGCTAGAAGTAAAGTCACAAAATATCTGGAAAGGAAAGGTAGCTATGCTTGTCCGGCTGGAACAAGCTGTAACGACTCCAAATGCAATTTACAATCTATATTCCAAATCACTTGGGAGATCAATACAAATACTGTTGTTATTGGCCATAATTCACTGTCGCTATGTTGAATTTGGTGGATCCAGAGCTTCATTTACACACCGTGTGCCTAAGGTTATTCTGTGTTTGGTGCTGGTCTTGTGCTTGCTGCTGGTTTCCTATAGTAGTTTCCATACTAAATGAGCGGTGCTCAGGACAACCGCTTTCTGAAGTGTCATCAGGTTGTGGGTTCCGGGGATTTGTTTTATCGCTTCACAGGTGTTGTGCGATATCAATCCTGTAGCGCCGATTACTATAGGGACTACTACTGTTTTCATGTTCCACAGGCGTTGTATTTCAATTTGTAGTTCTGTGTATTTCAAGCGTTTCTCTGCTTGTTCTGGGTGATGTTATAGTCCGAAGGGATTGCTACGTCCATTAGCATGCTTGTGTTCTGTTTCTTGTCCTTCACTATGATGTCAGGCTTGTTTGCTAGTATGGTTCTGTCTGTATCCACTTGTGTGTTCCATATTATTGTGATTTCAGGAATGTCGATGACGGGGTCCGGGCTGTGTTTGTACCATTTTTTATGTACTTTTACTTCATACTCTTTGCAGATGTTCCAGTGCAGGTGGGCGGCGACTGTGTGGTGGCGGTTCTGGTAAGCTTTCTTCGCTAGGATAGGGCATCCTGACACTATATGGTGGATGATTTCGGAATAAGCGTGGCATAATCTACATTTTGAGTCTATGTCTGCCTTTATTATCCTTGCCTTCATATAGTTGGTGGCTATAGCTTGCTCCTGACATGCAGTTATCAGTGCTTCGGTTTCTATTTTCAGATTTGCATGGGTGAGCCACTTCTGATCGGGATTGTTCTTATTCCCTACACAAGAAAAGGGTTAAATCGTGAAAAAGTCTTTTTTACTGTAGATCAAGTGCTGGTTCCTGTTCTATTCCGGTAAATTAATTAAATCAAACAGCCAGATAAATTAACACACACGTTTATTACTAATTCTGAATCTTAAAAATCGCATTCCACTTTTCATAAAGGGGGAGTACATAAACTCAATCAGTGAGGATTCACTTGAAACAATTAAACTTGAGCGAAAAAAAAAGGGTGTGCCAAATTTCGGCGTTAATACATTTTTGTGCGTGCGGACCCTCTGAGAGCTTAGAGAGTACTACTTGCTGTAACAAGCTGTTACTTGCTAGAAGTTCGTCTAGCTACCCTTTTGGTCTCTGCGATGTTGGAATGTTGAGATTTGTGGCGCAATACCTTTTAGCCAATGATAAAAAGAAATAATATGTAATTTTATAATTTTAACATTATGTGAGGAATCGAACATACTCCCACCCCCGAGAAGAAAAAAAAAAAGAAAGAAAGAAAATTTCAAATTAAGAAAAGCAAAAAAAAGAAAACATTATACTTTTATTGTTTTGGAAAGGGGCAAATTTTAGAAATACTTCTGGTGAAAATTCCTTCTCTTGTTTGGACCTTGATAACACGGACCTTTCCATCCACACCTGGAAGTATCTCTGTGACTCGGCCTCTTCGCCAGTTAAGAGGAGGCAAATTATCCTCCCTTACAAGAACTAGGTCATTTATTTTAAAATTTTCTGATGGTTGTAACCACTTAGGTCTATGTTGCAACCTGTTTAAATAGTCAACCGACCATTTTTTCCAAAAGTCTTGTTGGAGCTTAGTGCAATGCTGCCAACAAGACAACCTGTTAGAGGGTATGTCAGAATGATCATGTTCTGGCACGGAAGTTAAATTGTGGCCAATTAAAAAATGACCTGGAGTTAAGAAGTTGAGATCTGAAGGATCATCACTTAAAGGGAGCAAGGGCCTTGAATTAAGGATGGCCTCCACTTGCGCGAGAACCGTACTTAATTCCTCGAATGTGAGATTTGCATTCCCAACTATTCGATGGAGATGGTGCTTAGCACTCTTTATAGCTGCCTCCCACAACCCGCCCCAGTGTGGGCTTCTGGGAGGAATAAACTTCCATTTGATTAGTTTGGTAGATAAAAACGTTTCTATTTCTGATACATTATGTTTGGTTTTAAAGAAATTGTACAAATCGCGAAGATGATTATGCGCACCTACAAAATTTGTGGCATTATCGCTAAAAATGATGTCAGGACAACCTCGACGGGACACAAATCTTTTTAACGTCAGAATAAACGCTTCTGTTGAGAGACTGCTGACCAATTCTATATGTACAGCTTTGGACGCCATGCAGATAAAGACTGCCATATAACATTTTTGAGAGGGTGCTTTTCTAAGCCGGGATGATCGAATCAGGAATGGCCCTCCAAAATCTACACCTACTCTAGAAAAAGCCATGGCTTTATTGACTCTGTCCCTTGGGAGATCAGCCATTATTTGCTGTGCTGAATTGGCATTGGCATTGAACCGAAAACAAACAATGCAATTTTTTATAATTTTTTTGATTTGCACGAAGGCCTCCCAAAGGCCAAAATCTCGTTCGTAAATTGAAAAGAACTGTTTGTGGACCTGCATGAAAAAGGAAAAAATGCTCTTTTCGCATAAGTAAATGAACGACGTGATCTTTAGAAGGAAGGAGTATGGGGTGCTTCTGATCGTAACTAACATCAGCATTAGCTAGTCGACCGCCAACCCTAATTAAACCTACCTTGTCTATAAATGGGTTTAAACATAAAATGGTTTTATCATGTATGAGCTTTCCTGAGTTCAAGTTAGAAATTTCCTTCGCGAAATGCTTAATTTGAATTTGCTTTAAAATAAGCTCTTCGGCCCTTTTTAGTTCTTCGACCATTAAGGGTTCTAAATTTTTCTCATTTTTAGGGTCAATATTGTATAAAAATCTTAGTAGATAAGCTACAACTCAATTTAGGCGAGAGTAACTAGAAAATTTCTCTAAGAAATTGTCCCAAAATTCATTATTTACAGAGATTAAGCAAAACTTTTTTTCTTCTAGAGGTTTGATATTTTTATCATCCAAAAGTGAACTGAAGGTATCTAGATTTACATAGGGATCATAGAGAAAGTCGGGTCCGTTCCACCAAAGAGAACAGGATTCTATTTTATTGGGAAGCAGACCGCGGCTTGCAAAGTCTGCAGGGTTTTTTTCTGAGGGTATGTAACGCCACTGAACATCCGTATCTAGCAATTGAATTTCTGTGACTCTATTCGACACAAAGACTGTCCATCGAGATGGGGAAGATTTTATCCAACACAGACACACTTGTGAATCAGACCAAAGATTAATACTAGATATGGTAACCCTGCCTTCAAATATTTGCAAAACTCTTTTGGTCAATTTGGAGAGCAAGAGACATCCGCATAACTCTAGCCTAGCTATAGAAAGGAGCAACGCGTGTCTTAGAGCAAATCAAACTACAAGTGATGGATTCATTTTGGTAAATTACTCTAAAGTACAAGCAGCAAGCATAAGCCTTTGCGCTGGCGTCACTGAAACCATGCAGCTCAAGTTTCAAAATTTTTTTATCTGCTTTTAGGGATCTAGGGATTCTTAAATTATTAAGAGAAGGTAAGAACTTGAGAAACTTGATCCATTCGTTCGATAAATTGTCGTTCAAGACGTCATCCCATTCCATACTGCTCATCCATATTTTTTGCATGAAAATTTTTGCTAAGACAATTACAGGGGATACCAAACCAAGTGGATCAAACATAGAAGCGATTATACTAAGGACCTTTCTTTTGGTGAATGGGCCACTGTTATCGAGAGTAGGGGGAGAAATTATGAAAACATCAGTAGCAGGCTTCCAAGTCAAACCTAAAACTTTATTAGACACATTTTCGATTTTTATTTCATAATTATCGAGTTGAGAATTACCAGATTCATGTTCAATCGAATTTTGCAATGGTGAAAAATGTGTACACCATTTGTGAAGAGTAAAACCAGCTTTTTTAAGCAAAGAGGTGAGTTGGTCTTTTAGAACATATAAATCTTCATGTGTCTCCACCCCTGCTAAAACATCATCCATGTAACACTGTTTTAACAGGGCATCAGAAGCGAGAGGGAAAGTATCTTTTTCTAGCTGAGCTAACTCGACCAAACAACGGGTTGCAAGAAAGGGGGAACTTTTATTCCCAAAAAATACTGTGGAAAGCTCCAAACATTTCAAATCCTCTGACGGATTCTGCTTACCCTAATTTGAAGAAACATTTTTTGTATGTCAGTGGTGAGGACATAATTAAAGGAGCGAAATCTTAATAAGATGTCGAAAAGTTCTGGTTGAACTGGGAAACCTTTTAGAACAATATCATTAAACGCATATCCCGTAGTGGTTTTCATGCTTGCATCCAGGACCACGCGCAGCTTGGTAGACTTGCTTTCTTCTCTTATCACACAGTGATGTGATAGAAAATATTTATTTTGAGATAAAGCGTTTTCTAGTTTAAGAGGAACTACTGTAGCATAATCTTTATCAAGATAATCATCAATAAATTTTTTGTATTCTATAAAAAGATTTTCATTATTAGTAAACTTCTTTTCGAGCGAAAAAAAACGGTTACTTGCTTGTCTGAATGAATTTCCTAATTTAAGAAATGCGTTTGTTTCTGTTAAAGGCCAATCAACCTGAAATTGTCCATTTTCTAACCTTTTAGTGGTTGTTTTAAACATTTCTTCTGCGCGATTCTCAAGGGGTAAAAGGGATTTTTCATTTTCGCAATCTTCAATTTTCCAAAAAGTTTCGATTAAATTTTGTAAGTTAGAGAGAGTATTATTAGGGGAAGAATGTGCAAAGCATGGTACTCTACTAGGGATATTCAAGTGCGAGCCAACCGCATTGTGAAATAATTTTCCACTTATTACGTACCCTAAATGGGTATTGAAGAGCGTAGGTAGACCCTTACCTAACTTAATTGTACCGTGTGTAATTAGGTCAAAAAATATATCCGCGCCGAGTAGCAAATCTATAGTAGAAGGCCTAAAAAAATCTTGGTCGGCTAAAACTATATTCGGTGGCAAATTGAACTTGTTATTATCTATGAGAGTTTGGGGTAAAGAGCATGTAATATTGTCTAATATAGAACATGATACTGTGAATTTTTGGGAGGGATTATTTTTAGATATTATAGAGATGTCGATCATTTTATTGGACAGTGTATTGTTACTATTTGCTATGCCGGAAATATGAACAGGGTTGAAATAGGACTGGTTATGAATAATTTCAGTCAGCCTAGCGGTTATAAAAGAGCTTTGACTACCTGAATCGAGCAAAGCCTTTGCATAAATATTTTCACCATTCCGACCTTCAAGGGATACTACTGCTGTAGCCAAAATGACCTGTACATTGTTTACACTGTGATGAGAGAGTGACGTTGCATGCCCTGTCTGAGAGCTATTAGCATCGTTTGGGAAGTTAATTGAAGTTGAAGGGGTAGGATTGAGTACCGCTACAGAGCTTACCTGATCGGGTTGCCTGACGTTTTGCATATAATTCGAATTATTACGCAGGGGGTGGCTTTGAGAGGGGCGTGAAATTTCACCATTATGCAAGAGAGTATGGTGTCTTCTTTTACACAGCATACAAGTATGCTCGGATCTACAATTTTCAGAGGAGTGTTTTGAACCTAAACAGTTAAAACAGAGTTTTCTTTCTTGAACGAAATTTTTGCGATCCAAACATGATTTTTCCTTAAATTTAAGGCAGCTATAAAGAGCGTGGTTATTTTTATCACAATAAAGACATTTTTTGTCAAATACTTTTTCCTTCCTGGGTCTGTTTTCGGTTTCTATTTCTTAATTGGCTCTGGATCTCTAGGACTGGTGCTTTCGTCTGTTCTTCATCTCTCTATTCCTTGTCTTCTTTCTCCTTCTGTTCTATTTCTTGAATGTTGGTTGCTATTCTTTGGCTCGGCGTTCACTTCTTTCAGAATGTTTTCTAATGCTGTGTTTATGTTGGAGCTGTGATAAACGTTAAAAGCAACAATACTAGCGAAGCAACGAAATACAATGCCTGTGTTTGTACACAGGTATCTATGTTGGAGCGGCGAGTAGAGCAGCGCTTTTTTGATACTTTTGATAGGATACTTTTGAATAGCTCTTATCACCGCTATTGTCGAGCCTCTCATAGCTTTTATCACAGCTCCAACATAAACACGGCCTAAAGTCTGGTGCGCTGATTTTGTTCTGTTGCTGGATGTACCTTCTCTGCGTGGCCATGGTGTTTGCAATGAGATTGGGTTTTAAGTGTGGGTTACGAGTTTTCCAGAGTTTGAATGTTTCCTTGAGATTGGATGTTTCAGTGTGGAGATGACACCACATTATTTCTTTGTACTCATCGACTGTCTACTTGATCTTTTCTGGTTTCGTTTGGTTGTTGACTTGGTTCTTTAATTGGCTTCTGGATGCCTTGCTCGGCGTTCTTTTTCTTGTTCCTGGTTTGGTTGTTTGCTTCTCGATGTTTGGGACCGACTAGTGGTTGTTTCCTTATTTCTGGTTCCTTGGGCGTTTCGGCTTGTTGCAGGAGTTCAACGTGTCCATTCCCCAAGTTTCCTGTCCGAAGGAGGTTGAGCTCCTTTGGTGTTACTGTTTTGCCTATGACAGTTGGTGGTTGATCTGGCGTGAAATTGTTAGTAGTTCGTTGCGTTGATGTGTAGACGTTGATGTTTAACTTGTGGATTTCCGATAATGCCAATATCTCTACGCTGGTACCATATGTACCGTCCTGACTCAAGGTGTAGCAGTAGTTTCCATTATTCTGCATCCATGGGTTAGTTGCCATTAAGTACGTTTTCACCTCATTCCATTTTTGCCGGATGTAGATACACTCTACAAACACCATGTAGGTAACTACATGTAGAGGCAAACACAAATATACAACCATGTACCTTGCTAAGACTCGAACCCGGGACCATCGACATACGAAGTTGATACACTATCCACTATGCTGCTTAGTCGGCTACTACGCTGGGTGGTCTTTCAGTTGCTGAAATTAAACCGGTCTCTCTCTTCAACAATCTATTTTCACATGGTTGACCTATCGTAACTAAGTCAAGGAAAATTACAGAAGAAAATGCCTAGTTTATATCTGATGAAGCTGTTATCTGGAGGTATTTTTGAGAAAATCAATTCACCCTAGAGTTGAGCTCTCTAGGGTACTGCTTACAAAATCCGAGAATCATAAGATAAGGATGGCTATTTTCCATTGACCTATTCTCAGACCATAAACAGGTTTACATTATTCGACACTTCCTAATTTTGAAAAAATGGTAGGTAACAGTAGCAAAGTATAGACTTTTGGTTTTTAGTACTATAGATCTCAGAATTTTACAAATAAAATGAAAATTTGAACTTTAAGACAAGATTACCTAGGGTCGTGGAATTCAAAAAAAAAATTAAGATAACGTGTAGTCCCTTTATGTGCAAATGAAACCACTCAAAATCCAACAAACAATAATTTTATTTGATATTTAACAATGTAATATGTAACATAGAGTAACAGTAAATGTTACTGTAAAATTTTAGTGTTCACAGCATTGTTTTTTCCGGTGAATCTGATACGATATACCTTTCCAATCCGGAGCTCTTCAATGGGTGTTGGGGTTTCACTTTCACGAACTGAAGCTCTTCGTGTTGTTTCCTGTATCCAGGAAGAAGATAGATTGCTGGGGTGACGTCACTCCAACTGATCCAGACTCCAAACAGTGATCTTTATGTCGAGTAGGTACCCAGAAAAGAATAAGGCAGAAACAAGGTCGATATCTCGTATTGATCGTTCATTGAAAAAAATCGCGCGGACCCGTCGATTTTTATTCGGAGGGGGAAATCTTTTGCACATATTTTCAATGTTGTCACTTCAACCCTCTCGCGGGGGTAAGCACCAACCCCTAAATCTTAAATGGCAGTAGGGGTCGAGCGATACCTCATTTCAAAGGTCATCGAATTCTCTTTTCAACGGTGCCTATTTTTTTGAATTTGATGCAGTGGTTTTCGAGAAAACGCATTTAAAAATAGACGGAACTAGTACTGTTTTAGTCATTTTGAGCACTTTCAATTTTGTAGTTATAACAATTTTTCCTTAAGAAGTGATTTTATGTGTTTTTTTTTTTGAAGTCGTGTGCTATCCAACTTGAAATCACAAGGTTTAAGTCTAGGTTTTTTCTATCACTCAATAAAATTCAACTAAATACATTCTAATTTTAAATATTTTTTGAAACAAAAAACTTAGTAAATTCAAAAAACTAGGCACCACTGAAAAGAGAATTCGATGACCTTTGGAATGAGGTATCGCTCGACCCCTACTGCCATTTAAGATTTAGGGGTTGGCGCTTACCCCCGCGAGAGGGTTGAAGTGACAACATTGAAAATATGTGCAGAAGATTTTTCCCTCCGAATAAAAATCGACGGGTCCGAGCGATTTTTTTCAACGATGAATACGAGATATTGACCTTGTTTCGTTTTCGCTGGCCCACCCTGTATAATTAAATAATCAAAAATAATGGTTAGATAATAGTAAAATTAAAATGTTCCCTACAGATTGAGCAGAGTGCTGCTTTACTGACAGTAGCTCTGGCAGGCAAAAATACGAACAAAATAAGGTAAAGCAATGAGAAATTAAATATTTGGATTCTCTCCCAAATAGACAAAATTTTCCTTTCAAATTAAAATAGCCACTATAGATACAAGATAAACCTGGGGTTGAAATTAATCAAATCCAGAATATGTCAAAATTCTTGAGATGTTCTAATTAAAACTATTTACTGAATTTTTGACCTGTCTGGATTTCTATTAAAAAATTACACCCTTTAGTCGAAATAATAATTGAGGGAGTCAAACAGAAAATGGCTATTCAGGCCTCTGCCTGGATTCAATAAAGAGTTGATAGGGATGGATACACAAATTTGGTTTTTCACCGACTCTATTTAGAGCAAATGGACCAATATTCCCACACTACCAATTGATTTTGAAAACCAGAGCAGCAGTACCTTTTTATAATCCAAAAAAAAATAAATGAATTGACTCACCTCAGATACACGTGGCACTACCAATCGACACTCACACAAAATGGAAGCCAACAATTAGATTTAAAAAAAAATATATATATATATATATATATATATATATATATATATATATATATATATATATATATATATATATATATATATATATATATATATATATATAATATTTATATTTTAAGAATAAATAAGATAAGATTTATCAGGTAAAAACTTAATAATGATATGATAATATGCATTGATAGCAAAATATATTGAAAAATCTATAAGGGAGAATCCAAAAATTAAGAACAAAAATTATTCAAAATAAAGAAAACTTGCCTGCTAGACTTCTGTCAACGCAAGAGATCGTTTTAGAAACCAAAGCCCACAGGAAAACGATCCTGTGTTTTTTTATACTCAACTGCATTTTAACCAGTTCGACCAATCAGACAAGTACACACAAAAAATCATATTCACTTCACAATGAAAACACACGTGGAATAAAAGAGAATACATAAAAATCCACTAGAATTATTTTAATTATTTACAAATTATAATAATTGAAATTAAGGCTATGTCAAAAATAAAAAACTGTTAATGAATTAGATCATTAAGCCAAAAAATTATTATTTCAGAATTAGAAGTTAGAAAAAGACAGAAATATATCCATTTGCTAAAAGTAAGATAAATATAATTTCTTTGAATGAAAATACAAATCAGATTTTCGAAAATAGAAAAAATACTTGACAGTGTGGCGAACCAAGTTAGAGGAATTTTTTGGAAAACACAACAGTGTGTTGGAGCTTTGGCGAAACATTTGTGTTTTCCAAAAAATTCCTCTAACTTGAAAATACAAATGACTTTCAAATGCGAAATAATTAAAATCATACTTTGAAAAATAAATCCATCAGGTACTAGATGGCAGTACTGGTAAATGAATAAAAGATATTTGCATTTTATGGACATGATGAATAGATGGCAGCACTGGTTTCATTTTGAACTTTGTTGATATTTTTAGAATAGGAATTATTATTTCTCTGATTCTGAAATGGAAAAAATACAACTTTATAATGAGAATTAGAAGAGATGGAACATGTTACGTAAATGATAAATTTATCGTAACAACCAATCGAAAGAAAATAATGTTTGTTTTCTGCTCCTAAATCTGATGGCCAACTTTATCAATTCACACGTGTTCCAATGAAGTTGTCTGCTGCCGAAGAGCTATCGATGGAATTACTGAAAATGAAAATTTCATGGGAGAGTCTAGTTAGACGACGTGACAATCTTTGGAGTCACACGGAACATGATCAAAACCTCGAAAAATTAATGACAGTCATAAAGAAATATAACTTGACAATAAATGGAGGAAAAAATAGATTTTTTATCAAAACCGTAAGACCAGATCCATCAAGATCTACCTGTTCCAGATATCAAATAACCAATGCAGAGAAATTGGAATTTAAAACGGCCCTTATGACCACGGACGGCCCTTTATTCTTCTTTAGGTGAACATAGTAGATCAAATAATGTTGTACATCTTTTATTTGAAACATTTTTTTGTAAAATCAATAGGTACCAAGTAATCGCCAATGGCGCAATTTCAACCCCTATGGCGCAAAATGCCAGAGTAGTGAATGTGCGATACCTTCGGTTTTATGATTTCCCACCCACCCCCTATCATCTGTGAAAAATTCATTTGGGTAGGAATTTTTTTTTGAAAATCGACAATTTTCCTAGACTATACGTTGAGTTTAAAATTTCGAAGACTCAGCATGCACTGGTACACTTTTCAGATGGAAGAGAAGCAAACGTTTCTTTAAAGTACTTTGCTCTCAACGACAGTTGATTTGAATATCCATGATGATAATCATTATTTGCAAAATTCAAATTTGGAGAGAGTATCACTACTTCAAATTGGAAAACCCTTCCAGGCCCTTTCGCTGATTATTGAGAAGTGCGTCGACAGCGGAATCCATGTTAAAATCAAACTAGTGTCGGATGATTCTTTAAACACATTTATCGGATATTCTGTATGACAATCTTGTAAAGGTCTCCTATAATTTGGGGGAGACCTTTACGTGAACGTTCTTCTCCTCTCCAGGTTTCCTTTCCTTTTCGAGCCCATCTTAATCTCGGTCTCCCTCTCCCGCTGTGGCACAACTTAATTTCTGCCACGTCAGACATTTCTATAATACAGATATATTATATTAGACCCAAAACTTAATAGGAAAGGCAAATAAAGCATTAGCTCTGGCTCCTGGCCCGGATCCGTGCACCTAATGCCATCCAGCCGGCTGCGCCATCTACAACTAATCTTGAACTAATTGAATTTGCTAGATTGCTTTTCCCGATAAAATATACATTTACGGTGCACTTGCCGCGGATTAGCGGGGGAAGGGCCTTCTTCTCTATCCAGATCAGTCGTCGGAGTCTACATCCTGATGGGGATTTAACACGAACATGGAAAAAAAATAGTTTCAATCGTCTTAGCACGTGAAAATTAGGTTTTTTTTTTTGAGAAAAACAAAACTGAAGCTCTTTGTCTTGTAAATATCCAATAAAGATGCAAATTTTAGCTGGAAAATTATTTTTTAATGGCTGACATTATATTAAATTGCATAAATTATTTTTAATCTGTTTTCAAGGCTTTAATTCCTCTTTTAAAACCTTATTATGGAACTTTTTGTTTAGGTTTTGTTTTAGCAGCCTTAATTAAAAACAAATAACTTTTGCTACATTTCCGTTGCGCCTAGAGCTGATGATATTAATTTTAATTTTTGTTTTAATGCGCTCTCCGTCCCAAAAAAGCCAACTTTTCCGCATTAACTCTGGATAATAACAGAAAAAAATATTACATTCGGATAACATATTAATCTATTTTGGAACGCTGAGGAGGAACGTAACTACTCCGACTTTAAGATCTCATAAATCCACTAAATAATGTACACCTCTAAACAATATCCAGTCCAACGGTTTCAGGAACTAAGGATCTTGCTTTAAGGGTTGAGAAATTAATTATTTACGATTCAACTAGTAGATTGGATTTAATATTTGATCGACTCGAATGGACTCTATATACCTACAGAGGGACGATTTTTTTTTCCGAATTATTTTTATAAATCGATTGCTTAACTATAAGTACAAACACTTTAATCGAAAACTCCCCGGAGTCAATTTTCACCTCTTGTCTTTTCTCAACCGATAAAACTTTTAATCCGCCGTAATTTTAAAAGAAAATTCCCCAAGTTAACAATGGGGAACTGAAATTTTGTCGCCATCGCCAGCTTATATTTAATTATAAGTACTATTTATAAAAGGGGTCACAAAATAATATTTAATTTAAAAATTAATTTTAATCGATTTTGTTAAGTCGTACTCATATTTTACCAGAATAATATATCGATTCCGATCAAGTATAATATGTTAAAGTCCTATTATTCAAAATTTGTTTTGCATACAATGGACGCACATAAACCGAATTCTTTTGTTATTTCTTTAAACAATTTATAGTAGCGGACCGTGATATTTACCATTTCGTTGTCCGTTTCCTATTTCTTTTCGAAAATGTTACGATATGAATTAATACTTGACCGGAATACTCAATGATGAATCGCGGTGTTCTCTATTGATGATGGTATAGAAAGTTCGTTTTACAATCCAGAAGAACTTAATGGCAGAATTTCTATCCTTGTACAAAATATTTTGAAAATGACAATTATTCCACTGAAAAATGATCATTTTAGTTTATTAGCAATATGATTGGAGCTTTTTCAATTAAATTCCAACTTTCGGTATAACAGAGCTATTTAACATTTTTCTCATGACATAATTTTCCAAATACTTTGGAGGTATTCGAAATCTTGTAGGTCGTCCCACTTCTGTTGATTTTTGGCAGATGATCAGGTTATGGTGTTCTTCAATTGGGTTAATTTTCTTCGCTTTTCCATCCACACACGCGTTTCGATCTATCAGATCTCATCAGTGTGACTAGGAAAGAGAAGAAACCCAACCCAAGTTTAGTGCCTGCAGGCAAAGTAGAAGTAATACGAAGAGCGATTTTTAATCGTGGCGCCATCTAAGACTAGGATTCAGCACTAAACCACACTTTCGCTGTAACAGTACTGACCGTCTAGGCCGACCAAAAATCAGTTTTTAAGGAAAACCCAAAATAGGGAAAACAAGTTTTCTCCTATTATACACTGATGTGAAAAATTTTGGTTCATTTTCTTCGCTTTTCCATCCACAGACGCGTTTCGATCTATCAGATCTCATCAGTGTCGCTAGGAAAGCAAAGAAACCCAACCCAAGTACTTTGCCTGCAGGCACTAACCTTGGGTTGGGTTTCTTTGCTTTCCTAGCCACACTGATTAGATCTGATAGATCGAAACGTGTCTGTGGATGGGAAAGCGGAGAAGATTAATCGAAAATTTTTACATCTGTGTATAATAGGAGGAAACTTGTTTTCCATATTTTGGGTTTTCCTAACAAACTGATTTTTGGTCGGCCTATTTGACAGTCGCAATACTGTTACAGCAAAAGTGTTGTTTAGTACTGAATCCTAGTCTTAGATGGCTCCTAGAACGCTAACGCAAGACTGACGCCTCTTTATATAACCATAAACAAGATCACCCCATCATAATTAGCATAGGTACTTAGTTTTTACCTCTATAGGCTAACATGGGCATTACTGGTATATTCACTAGCCATGTCCAAAGTAGTGAATAATTTACAGCCCTTAAGTACTTCGAGCTGATCATCAGTGTGAGGCCAGGGGCTAACTGTCTTTGATTGTTCTCGAATTTAAAGCACGAAAATCCACACACATTCTTGTCTCGGAGAATTTGAATCTTGGATTATATCAGCAGATAGAAGGCTGTTCATTACCTCTCGCACTTTTTCTCTCACTGAATGATAAACGATAAGGTCTGTACGTCACAGGCCTCTCGTCCGTTGAACTTATATTCATTTCTACACCCTCAATTTTTCCCAATCCATTAACATTCTGAGCAAAACAATCACGATATTTTTATTCAATAATAATGAGTTTTTAAGCATCGTCCTGATGGAGTAAATTTGTTGAAACCTGATTTTTCAAGTCATTTAAGGTGAATTTGGACAAATCTACTACATTAACTTCATTAATGCGCACCTGTTCACTCTCGTCTTCACGCTTGCATGGAACACCTCGCACAAACGTCTGATTTTTATCAAAGAACAATGTATTTTGTGGCATAGGTATTAAATATTGGAATTATGGCAACACTGGTTGACGTCACACAGCTAGGTTACTCTAGCTGCAGATCTCTAAAACACAAAAAAAACCAGTAATTTAATGTCAAAAAAATATATATATATTATATATATTGAAGATTGTCAAGCGATGCGAAGATTGGCCAAAAATCCACAACACTCGCTAATCATGATAAAAAAAAAACAATTACTTCAGTACCTAACCAACAAATTAGTTACATCTAGTCTAAAAACTTCCTCAAGTAGTCAAAGAATCTTTCTCTGAGACATTCTCCTGTAGCGATTTCTCCTCTGAGATTTCATAGTCTGCATCCGTCCCACTACTGCTCTTAAATGCGGCATTAAACGGCTTCATACGGTCAGCTGAACTGACACCTTCATATCTCTCACGTGCACGATTTGACCCTGGCAGGTCCTCTACAATATAATGATCATGATCTAGAACCTCTTTAATTTGGTAAGGACCACTGAACTTCGGCAGCAACTTTTTGCTTTTACCCTCATTTGCAGAGCTTGTCCTCTTCAGAACAATTTGAATTTTTGAAGCAGCCTCCTGCCTAGATTGTGTGATGTAATTTTCAACAGCGTCCTTTGTGACAGCTGTACTGAGAAATGAATCACCCAATGCTCTTGGTTTCTATCCAAAAAGCAGTTCACTGGGACTCTTCCCAGTGGAACTGTTTACTGCAGAATTAATTCCAAAAACAATAGACTTAATTGACTCGTCCCACTTTCTTTCATCTTCGTAATATGTTGAAATGGCCTTCAACAAAGTGGTGTTATATTTTTCCACTTGCCCATTGGCACGTGGAGTAGCTGTTGCATTATATACTAGTTTGATTCCTAGCTTCTTATTCAAGCTGACAAAGGAGTTACTTGTGAAACAAGATCCTCTGTCATAAATGATGCGTCTAGGAATACCGAAAGTCGGAAAAATTGTCTCTAAAAATTTTATTACTGGTTTCGTTTTGGTACTTGAAACTGGGTTGGCATGAAGAAACTTCGTGAAAGCATCTACTGCTACTATCAAGTATGCATTTTTCCTCGTGCTCTTCACAAACGGTCCAACATGATCAATGTGAAGAGTATGCATTGGGATTGGTACCTTTTCTATTTTATGGAGAAATCCCTCTTGTTTACCTGTAGGTGCTTTGTTGTATGCACATTGTAGACAAGCAGAAATATAGCGGTCAACATATTTTTGCATTCGTGGAAACCAATACTTACTACACATGTTTTTCAGAGTTTTTTTCGGTCGCAAAATGGCCCACATTGTCATGATGGTACATTGTCACTACGCGTCTGCCCGCCTTGGGAACGTACCATCGTAAACCAGCAGATGTTTTCCGATAAAGTTTATTGTCTTTCAGCGAGTAATCTTTGTGAACCTGCTTTTCGCCACTGTTTACTGGTTTCCTCAACAATATTTCAATCAACTTCTTGCATGTGCTATCTTTCAGTTGCGCTGATAACACCCAATCATCTTGTGTGATATCTCAATGATGATGAATTGAAAAATATCAATAATTTCTGATCTTTTATAAGGTTTATCTTCTGCAATTGGGTTTCGACTCAGTGCATCAACATGTGACATTTTTGATCCTTACCGATACTCTACACTGAAATTGAATTCTTGGATGGAAAGCCACCACTGCTCACGTTCCGAGTTCGTACGAGTGATACTTTTCTTCTTCTTCCTTTGCAGTCTGTCGGCTGAAGAAAAATACTGGCTTTAGGTTGCCATCTCCCTGTTTTTGTAACAAAATTCCACCAAGCTCAATTTTCGAAACATTGGTGTGGACCTCTGTTTCTAACCCAGGATCATATAGGGCAAGTATAGGTATTTTGGTCAAAACTCCTCTAAGTTTCGCAAAAGCACTCTATGCCCCAGTCAAATTGTACATCCATTTTGGTAAGGGAGGTCAAAGGGCGGGCAATTTGTGCAAAATCTCTCACATATTAGAGAGTTATTAGAACTATTAAACACTGCCTCGCAGTATTAAGGATCTACGTTATTTTATTAGTGCATCAGCACTATTTTTCCAAGAAAAAAAAACAGTCATTGGAAGACTGTAGTAGGTGCTAGAGTGTTACCTTATTTTTTATTCTTAATTTTGACAGCTGATAGCTATATTTATAAAAGTAAAATTACGTCATCGTCGAAAAGCGAAACGTCAAAGTCGTCCAAAATGTCAGAAATTTAAAATAAGGGAAGTTTACTGCCTCGCACTAACCATACACAAATAAAGACAAGCAGTAACCTTATTAAGGGAATCCTTATTTTCGGACCCAAATGCGCATGCGTAGATGTCAAAATAAGGCTGATTTAAATACTGCTTGTCCTTATTGCACGTCCAATAACTCTCTATTACGTGAAATAGCTGCATAGACCGATGAATTGTCGAATCTGATGCACATTTTTTGGAACAGGAAATATCTCTACTGCAGAAATCTTCGAAGTATCGGGTCGAATACCGGCAACACTAATCTCATGTCCTAAATAATTAATTTGCTCCTTAAAGAAATTACATTTTGACAGTCGCAAAGTGACCCCTGTATTTCGGAAGGTTTCAAATACATCCCCAAGAGCAACCAACCCAAATGCGACACCAGGAGAAGTAACCAAGATGTCATCCATGTATGCTAAGGCAGTAGAAAATCTCATTGAGCCTAGGATCTGGTTAATCGTCCGTTGAAACACCGCTGGAGCATTTACTAATCCGAACGGAATTCTTAATTATTCGTAGTGACTATCAGGAGTTACGAATGCTGTTTTTTCTCGGGAGTTCTTTGCCATTGGTATTTGGTGGTAACCGCTCGCCATGTCCAAGTTCGTAAAATACTTGCATCCCTTTAAAATCTCTAAATGGTCATCTACTCTTGGTAAAGGATAACAGTCTTTCATTGTTTTTGCGTTAACAGCGCAGTAATCTACGCACAGTTTTCTTCTTGACCAATACAATTGGACTTGAATAAGGCGATCTGGACTCTTGTATAATATCGGCTGACAGTAGTCCATTAACTATTTATTTTGCGCACCTTCTCTCTTTCATGCATAGAAAGTCTATATGTCACAGGATTTCCACAATTTAAACGAATTTGCATTTCCGCGGATCCAATGTGACCTAGTTCTTTCCAATTTTCCGCAAAACAATCGCGATACTTTTTTAACAATAATTCAAGATTATTTAAATTGGTTCTAGATAACTTTTCTGACACACAAGTGGTTAAATCATTTAAGGAAAATGTTTCCAAATTACAAATATCTACTTTCAAACCAGGTACTTACATTTTACAATATCCTTCATGAACACACTTGGAAAGAAACGTTGTTTTACATCTGATAGATCGAAACGCATCTGTGAATGGAAAAGCGAAGAAAATTAACCCAAAATTTTCGCATCAGTGAATAATAGGAGAAAACTTGTTTTCCCTATTTTGGGTTAATAAGAACATCGCCACCGACTTGTTCTTCTGACAGCTTCACAACTAGATAAAACCAAAATGAACTATAGAAGATGCAGTTATCTGTCGGTCAACAGGGAAACAAAGTTGGCACCTGATTGGTTGTTGTTCGAAACACAACCAGAAAAAAACTTGCTGCAACAGGTTGTCAAGTAGGTATTGTTGCGCGGGAATATTGGACGAATCAATACGACAAAATTGTAACGCTTGCGGAACGATGGCGTACAATGGGAATCAAGCCTAATAATTCAAACCGACATACGTTTTGAGAAACCTCGGATAAACAAACACCACAGGATATCGCCAATCGATACCGCCATAGCGCTCAAACGAAAATATTTAAATTTCAAAGCCCAATATAAACAATAAATATAGATTTTATTGCCGAGTTTTATATGATATGGCCAATAAAACTTGAAGTCATCCATCGTTTCTATTATTTTAATTAATTTTTAAATAAACTTATCTCGATTTCATTACCCGGTTTGTATATTTTGAAGATTAACACATTTCCTCTTGGGTTCAGGAGGTATGATGATGGATATCGATATTAGAATTCTAGAAAGATCCATCAGATGAAATTGTTCTCAAAAAAAAATCTCGTGAAAAAACAGCCTGAACTTGGAAACTTAACTAATAGAGAAAAATAATATTCTTATAACATTATGCTTAAAGAGTTCAAAAAACAATTATCGATATTTCAGTTCATTCCTAATCCCATCAACCATGGGTACCCAGGTGGCCTGCTACATCTGCACGTCGAGTTTTATTAACCCTAAAAATAGTGTAGGCATGATAATAAAAACAGTTTGTTTTTCTCATACTTAACGGTTGTTTGAATGTTCCATTGTGTAAAACCTGGACTATAAGTCACAATACCAAAAGTGGACGATTTAGTTGACATGTTTTTTCATGTGTTATGAGTCACTATAGTTAATTGTTTCACACCAATTGCAAAAGGCTCCCGATGTAGCAGTAAAAGTAATTTTTCGACTTTCAAAATTATCAAGAATCGAGAGCCATTAATACTTAGTTCGTGTCTGAATGCAAAACAATTCATTCATAAATTTTAAGATTCTTTCCAGAATTGTGTCGAAAAGAACAGGATTGGATCTGAGACATTTTCAATGTTTTAAAAAGCAACTCAAATACAAAACTCTGTTGAAGATAAAGAAGCAGATCAGATTCAGTGACAATCAATCATTGAAGAACTATCAATAAAGAAAAATATCTCTCTAAGTCCATCTCTGTCCTCATTCCACATAAACCTTTTACGATCGCCGGCCAAATATAAATTCATAACAAACTATAACATCGGCTTCACGCAATAACACAAGTGTGTGTATGTTACACATAAAGCAGAACCAATGCAAAAATATTGTTTATTCTACGATAAACACCACAATATCGTACGGTTCGTGATTTGCGGGTTCTCGAACCATTATATCACATTTCCTCGGATGTGTTATGGGTTCTAGCTGGAGCCGAATGGGTTCAACAACTTTTCTATTGCCTGTTTTTATCGATCTAATGATTGTTTATGGCGGTGTTTCATGGGTGTAACATGTGAAAGGTTTGTGAGTCATATTTGATGATTTTTCACTCTCGGTTTTTGTATTTGACAATCTGGGTGAGTTTGTATCTTCATATCGTCAAATAAATTTCTTGATCATGTGTGTTGCATACATCAAAATTCACATCGAATGAGTCATGAGTATTGGATAATCTACAATACAAAACAGACTTAGTATATTCAGGAAGAAAGAGTAAGTCTATCCAATTTTTCCTTGTTTGCTTTACGTCAAAGAGACCTAGTATATCTCAACTAATTTTCTCAAGTTCTTCTTTAACCTAAGTCGCTTTTTCATCGTTGATATTATAGGAATTTGTCGCTGATGTTTTGGGATGTTGACAAGAAAATCGATGTGAGATTCTGGACATTTAGTCCTAGCCATGCTTGCTATGTATTGGATGGGAATGGGAAATGGCAAAAAGTTTGGAGGTTTATGGTAAGTTGGAGAAGGGTTTCCTCCAATTTGGAAATGAAAGTCAACAAAGGTTCACCTGGGCAAGTTTGCCTTCTGGGAGTGTCTTTATCTTGCACTGGGATTGTGAAGGACCACCACTTACTCCAGTGAAATGATACCATATTGGTATAATAATTGGCATATTATAAACTTTCAGTTATATGTCTAGTAGTACCCAAAAACAAGTAAATTTGTGCCACACTTGGTATGTCTTCGTTTGGTAAAAAACCTATTTTCATCTGCAGAGGTTGGTTCTTCTTGAATCTTCGAATCTCAAGTTGTTTTTTATATAGTCCCAGTTCGCAGCTCATTAAATTATGTGGTGACAACATCAAGGGGGAGTGCGACCCAGTCGATTAAAATCAATTTTTCTAAATTTCCAAACGAGCTCCGAAAAAAATATGACGGCGGCCTCCTTTAATTTAGTCCACGCGCAATGGATCTGTTAATTAAGAGATTTTTAATTAAAAATTGTACCTGATATACGTTTTAAATTAACGACCTTCGTCGTTCGATATACAATTAATTGGCGACCGCCCGTCAACGTGACACTGAAATTTTTAAAGCGCCGCGTTCTTTTGTTGTTTTTTTTTTTTTCGGGGGTGGCTTTCTTTCAAAGAGCGAGAAAAATGAATCTCGCTTCAATAGGGAAATGCAGCCCATGAGGTAATGTTTGTTTAAAAAATTTAGAAGTTTGATAAAATAGTTATTTATGATATAAGTGCTAAAAGTGACATTTTATTTTGTGAAAAGGGAAGTTTGGGACACGACGCCGAAGGTGGAGTGTTCTATCCCTTTGAACAAAATAAAATCACTTTTAGCACAAATATCATACACTATTTTTTCTACAAACGCACTAAAAGTGATTACTTTTAGCATTAGTGCTAAAACTAATCACTTTTAGCACCAGTGTCATAAAGATCCCGAAGTTTTTTTGCCATTCTGACACACCAACAAGTAGACGTAAAGCCAGCAGTCCCCTAATATTAAAAAAAAAAATCTGTAACTCAGTAATTAATCAATTCTATTTTTTCCTCGACTATTTAGGAGCGCCTAAAAAGCACCTAATTCTGATACAAAAGAAAATGTTGGAAAAATATTTTTTACTATAGGGGACTACTAGATTTCATAAACCTAGCAATCCCTTAGTTTTTTTTTTTGATTTTCTCAAAAACTAGAGGAGCACCTAATTTTTAATTAGTGGCCCTAATTAGCACCTAAAAGGCACCTAATTATTATATAGATCCCGAAGTTTTTTTTTGCCATTCTGACACACCAACAAGTAGACGTAAAGCCAGCAGTCCCCTAATAATTTTTAAAAAAATCTGTAACTCAGTTAGTAATTAATCAATTCTATTTTTTCTTCGACTATTTAGGAGCACCTAAAAAGCACCTAATTCTGATACAAAAGAAAATTTTGGAAAAATATTTTTTACTATAGGGGACTACTAGCTTTCATAAACCTAGCAACCCCTTAGTTTTTTTTGATTTTCTCAAAAACTAGAGGAGCACCTAATTTTTAATTAGAGGCCCTAATTAGCACCTAAAAAGCACCTAATTATTATATAGATCCCGAAGTTTTTCTGCCATTCTGACACACCAACAAGTAGACATAAAACCAGCAGTCCCCTAATAATTAAAAGAAAATCTGTAACTCAGTTAGTAATTATTAATCAATTCTATTTTTTCTTCGACTATTTAGGAGCACCTAAAAAGCACCTAATTCTGATACAAAAGAAAATTTTGGAAAAATATTTTTTACTATAGGGGCTAGTAGTCCCTGATTGTAGAAATACTGTTTGCAATACCCAAGAACTTTCTGGGAAATCCATTAGGATATTCCTAGAATATACCTATGAGATTCTCAGTACATCCTGAAAAGAATATTCCTGTTTGTTTCTAAAAATATGCTCGAAATGTATATTCTCACATTCAAAGAATGTTTCTATGACATTATAGTTATGTTCTCAAAAAAATATTATACCAATATGCTTGAAATATTCTTAGAATATATCTACATATGTCATCCTCAATATGCATTCTAGACATAACATTCTTGTTTGATTCTAAGGATATACTTGGAATGTTAATTTTCGCATCCAAATAATGCTCCTTTCAGACCTTTTATATTAAAGGCAGAGAAAGAGATGTTGGAAAACTTCTTTGGAAAACACAAGTATTTAACCAAAGCTCCGGTTTCGAGCTTGTTATGCTCTCGTCGAAGCACGCCAAATGAGAGCAGAGACATGAACTGAGAGAAACAGGTTCCAAGGTGATTCAAACGCGAGGCAAGATGTAGATCTTTAATAGCGCGTGGCTCCCTCTCTTGGAAGTTCTACAAAGCAAAAGAAAAAGAATATACCTATAATATTTTTAGTAGGTTCTAGATAGAGCATTATGGTTTAATTGTTCAATTAGGATTTTTGAATAGGTACTTTAGATAATTAGGTGAACAATATCAAATTATTCTTATCATGGTTACCTACCTACATAAACTTCCCATCACAACTTGGTAGGTATATTCTTAATACTTGATAGAGATATTAGCCGAAAGAACATTTTTTAGGGTACATTATAATAATGTTCGTATGACAATATTCAAATAATGTTATATAAAGTAGGTTCTTATAGCAAAATCTTTCAGGTAGGTGCATAGAACCAATATTCCTAGTACATAAATAGAATGTTCAAAAATGAATATTTCAATCGAAACAATCTTAGAATATTCATTAAACATTCCTAAAAGAACATTCCAAAAAGCACTTTGAGGGAATATTCTGAGAATATGAATGTTCTTTCACTGTTACGTGGGTGTTGTGGTTGTTTTCTTGGATTTAAGGCGGGCTTTTGAGACCATAGATCGAAAATTACTTCTACAAAAATTACAGTCTCTAGGCATTCAGGGCAAGGTGTATGGTTGGTTTCGCGACTACTTACATGATCGTAAACAAGTAACCAAAATTATTAACGTTTTGTCGGAGCCCCTGGCTAGTAGCTTTGGAGTTCCCTAGGGGAGTGTACTTGGGCCACTTTTATTTCTTTGCTACATTAACGATATATAGGCTGCTTCGTTTCTTGTGACTTCTTAAATCTTTTTGCTGATGACACTGTATTATATGTTTCAAGTAAAAATCTGGATGATGCAATAAATCGGATGAATAACTACCTTAATGAAACTTTGCAGTACTTTAACACAAATAAAATTAACTCAGAAAAATCAAAAGCTATGGTAATTGCAACGCCTTATAGACATAGTCATCAAATAAATATTAATTCAATGGGTTTTTATATTAATAATGGGAAAATTCAATTTATTAGAGAATTTAAGTACTTGGGTTTTATTATTGATGATACTTTGGTATTCAATGCACATTTCCAGTATATTTATACAAATATATCGAAAAAACTTTACTTCTTCTCCAGAGTATCTCAAAAATGGTCCATGTTCTCGAAAATAACAGTATACAACAGTAACATACAACCACATTTTGATTTTTGTAGTATCATACTGTATTCATTTTTTGATTTAAACAAAACAACAGCTCTCCAAAAATTGCAAAACAGAGGAATGAGAGTGATTCTGAAGTGCAGCAGGTACACTGAAATCCCAGCTGATGTTAAATAGTCTACAATGGCTTTCGGTACAAAAACGATTGTGTCGCAATAATGCGATGATCTTTATTTATAAGATATTGAATAATCTCCTTCCATCTTATTTTGAAGAATTTGTTGCATATAGGTATGATATACACAATCACTTAACTAGAAGTTATACAAATCGTAGTTTCCATGTTCCATGGTGCAACCTTTCAAGCACGAACAAAATGCTTCTTTATAAGGGAATATGCTGTTTATAATTACTTTATTTTATTTAATATTTCAATTAATAACTGTAGTGGTCTGGATTTTCAAAGAACTTCTTTTATTACGACAACTTATTACAAAAACCTTCTGCATGACATACTCAATTTTTTATATCGACATTCAGGCCTATGATGTATCATTTTATCATGTTTATTCTACACGTAAAAATAGAGACAGGTATACATTTTGAGCTGTAACACAACAGTAAAATAACAGGTGAGGATACATCATAGGCCTGATTGACTACTATTCATTGGCTTTTACCTAACACACATCCTTCAAATGCCAATACCACAGAACATATCACCTCTAGAAAAGTATCTGCAATGTTATGTACCGGTTATGAATTACAGCGCCATCGTTGACTGAAAACCCAACTAATCGAGCATTCTTGACAAAAAGGCGAATTGATTTTTTTCATATATTTTTATTATTTTTAAATAATTTTTAATGTTCAACTGCATTTGGCTTGCTGACTCCTTTTAGCTCTTTTCGCCTCATTTTTTTGAAAACTATGACTGGCAGGAAGTTTCCGATGTGGAACATAGTGCAAAAAGAGTTATGGCCGTTTCCACCAACTATTTTAGGGAAGCCTTAACGATAAGTAGACCTTAAATTGACAGTTTTCCATGGAGAAATGTCAGTTTAAGGAATAGTTATCGTTAAGGCTTCCCTAAATTAGTTGGTGGAAACGGCCATTAGTAAGTTAGCAAGAGACACGCAGCTATAGGTAGATCGCAAAGTAAATACGAATAATAAATACAAATAGGAACGAAACGAAACAAACGAGTAAATACAAAAAAATACGAACAAAAATTAGGGTTTTTTTCTACCAAAACTTTTTGAATTTTCACTTTAACGCACGTGGGGACCATGGTTTACAACAACACAATTTAAAAATTCAAATTTTGACTTTTAAAATGACAAAATAAATGACAAAACCAACCAACCAAATCACTGTCCACACCACAGATACCTGTAAATTTCTCTTATCTCCCGACAGTGTCGCCATCGTTGAATGAAAACCTAACTAAAAACCTTCGTCGCGATTCTCCCATTTGAGATATTTTTCTAGAGGTGATATGTTCTGTGGCCAATACAATGATGTCAAATCAACTTATATTTTATAATTATTATTTAAACTAAACTAAGGTTTTCCCAACACCTTGTCCTAATGATTATAAAATGTTATCACTCCAAAAAAAAAATGTACATAAAAAATATAGAAACCTACCTATTTAACTAATACATTCTTATGTTTCACAAATTTAGGCCGGGGTTGCCCAACTCCTTAATTCTTAATTTTGGTTCTTAATTCTTAATCCTTAAAAACACCAATGTTAAATAAATTGAACTTTTTAAGAATCTGTATCTATTTTAATGTTAATTTTTACGTTTTTATTGTAATTTTTCGGTTTTTTAAACAACACATCTCTTCTTATTAGGATTTTCTGTTTCTTTTCATCCCATAAACGGTATCCTGTTGGTACATAACCCACAAATAAATATTTTTATGTCCGATTGATCAATAAAGTGCTATTTATAGAACAGTTTTGCGTCAATAAAGTAGCACTTTATTGTACTAGTAAAATAAAGTGCTACTTTATTTTACTAGTAAAATAAAGTGCTACTTTATTGCCTACCTGGACTACCTGACAAGGTGAAACAGGTCTTGACAACCTGCCAAGGTGAAACAGGTCCTGACAACCTGCCAAGGTGAAACAGGTATACCTACGCGAATTTTACTTTTTTCATTAAATTTTTTAAATTTTTAACAAAAAACAGTCGTAATCGTACATAAAATCATGTGTATATAACGCTTACATAAACAGGCTTTATTGACTCATTATTTAATAGCCTCGCTCGCAAGCTCGCTCGGCCATAAAATTATTCGTACAATAAAGCCTTACTTTATGTACTTGTTATATAAATAGCTATTCACATCGGCTATCTAGTTTCTTTAGGTATCCTAGATTTTTTGAGTATGCTTCAACTCCAAAAATTTGCATTCTTTCCAAATCCGGCTTGTGGCCTGTCCATATTTCAATAGGAGTTTTATCTAGCTGTAGGGATCCTGTAGGACTTCTATTTAGTATATAAGCAGCAACTCGGGCCGCCTGTCTCCAAAATATTTTTTCCATGTTTGAATCAAATAATAAAGATCTTACTCTCTCTATTTTGGTGTAATATAGTATTCTATTGAGTCTTTCAGCCTTTCCGTTAAGTTGGGGTGTAAATGGTATTGTCAAGTCCATAACTATTCCTTTCCCTTTACAATATCTCTGTAGATCTTCATTTACATATTCTTTGCCATTGTCATTTCTTATTTTTGCCACTTATATATTTTTCTCTCTCTCCATTTGTTCAATGTATTCTTTCACATGCTCTGTTGTCTCACTTTTATATTCTAACAAATAAATCCCCACATAATGAGTATAGTCATCCATTATTGTTAACATATACTTTTTATTGTCCTATGTTTGTGGATCGATTGGTCCACATAAATCTGTATGTATGAGCTCTAAAGGTCTTTCTGCTCTTTTTCTTTCACTATTGAAAGAAAATCTTGTTTGTTTTCCTTTTAAACATATTT
Source organism: Ceutorhynchus assimilis (assembly GCA_917834065.1). Classification (NCBI taxonomy): domain Eukaryota; kingdom Metazoa; phylum Arthropoda; class Insecta; order Coleoptera; family Curculionidae; genus Ceutorhynchus; species Ceutorhynchus assimilis. Next base: position 36,883,275 of record OU892282.1, read on the forward strand.
CACATGGTATTTCAAATGAATCACAGTCCTTTTTAACTATATCCATTCCTGTAACCATTTCATTGTCAATCAATTTTTTTATGCTTTTTATGTTAATGTTGCCTAACTTACGATGCCAATTAATCACTTTTTGTTCTTTCGTTTCACTTAAATAACTTTCTTCAAGTGTTTGCTCATTCTTTTCCAAATATGTTGTGTATAGTCCTTTTTCGTTTTTTTTGGCCTTCTGAAATCTTTTTGTCATTTTTTATTACATAAACTTTGTCATCATCGAATATTACTTAACCATCATTTTTAGTAATGGCACTTACTGATAACAAATTTCTGGAACATATAAAACCCCATTTAATATGCAGTTTTTTGCTTCAATTCTCCCAAAACCTTCAGCTGTAATCTGAGTACCTTTTTTAGCAACACATATTATATCAGTCTGCTTTTCTATTAAATTGTCAAATAATTCAGGATCGTTCACCATAATATGCGAGGTACTTCCGGAATCTATTACAAACATAATATTTCTACTATTTGTATATTCCTTATAATTTTTATTTTCTGTCAAAAATGACACTTTTTTATCAGGATTTTTATTTTCATTGCTGTTTTTATTTTTAAAGGAACAGTTGATTTCAGTGTGGTTTGTCTTTTTGCATATTGAACATCGTCTTTCCTCTGGTTTTGACTGATGATTGTCCCTCCGGTTCTCATTTCTCCAGTTTTTGTCACGTTCTTGATAGTTTTTATTCTTATTTCTGCAATCTTTCTCAAATATTTCTTTTAGCTTTGTATACATGTCAGTGGATGTTTTACAGTTCATTAAATGTACTAATACTTTTCGGTCAACTGTGGAAATAATGATTTTCTGTGCTTTTGCATCTCGTTGTATCCAACCTTTTTTATCCTTTTCTTCTGTTAACACTTCATAGGTTTCATCGCCTGACACTACTGCATAAAGCCCACTTGCTCTAAAGAAAATTGAGGTCTGAAAGTTCCACATTTCAACAGTCTCTGAATTCACCAATTTTTCGATGGTTGCAATCTCAGTTTCCCTTGCACTAGCCATATTTTGATTTTTTTTTTCTTTTTTTAATTATCAGTTAGGTTTTTACCTGGAATTTTATTTTTTTATTTTATTGTTTTCACTCACTATTTCGTTTTTATTTTTTTAGCTTCCTGGGCCCATAACCTGTTGTTTATTATTACTTTATTTTATTTTATATTTCAATAACTGCAGTGGTCTAGATTTTCAAAGAACTTCTTTTATTACGACAACTTATTACAAAAACCTTCTGCTTGACATACTCAATTTTTTATATTGACATTGACTACTATTCATTGACTTTTACCTAACACACATCCTTCAACTGCCAATACAATGATCTCAAATCAACTTATATTTTATACTTAATTATTATTTAAACTAAACTATAAGGTTTTCCCAACAGAACAGATGCTTACAACAAATTACCTCCTCTTGTTTAAAACTCTAGTTCCCAAAATGTATTTAAAAAACAGCTCAGTGATTATATTGTGGCCCTTTGATGAATAATTCATATCGAAGCATATTATAGCAACTAAATGTGATTTGGAGAAGGCTGTTGTTAGATTTTAGGTTAGATACTGATTTCCTAATTTTAAGTTATTTTTGTTAAATTTATTTTTTCGATAGTGTTTATATTAGGGTTTTCTATTGAAAATTGAACACATTGATTGATTAAATGTGTCCACCAAACGAGAAACTCTCAGAGAACAGTATTCCTAGATCAGACATCTCTTAAACCCTGTCCAACGCCGTATCAATAATCTTGTATTGTCTTAGAATAGGAGTCTTATTTCAAGAAATTCTTAAACATTTATATGCACTAATATTTAATTTTAAGTTATTGTTGACACAGTATGATACAATAGTATCCAGATCTCTTTGTAAGAGTTGACAGTCTGTTTCATTTTGAACTGAACTATATACATTTTTAAATCATCTGCATAGAGTTAAAATTGTGAGTATTCAACACATCTAGATATATCATTGATAAATAAGACAAATAGAAGTGGACCCAAGATAGAGCCCTGCGGGACACCAGAGGTAGCATCTAATCTATTTGATATGGCATTGTTAAACTTCACACACTGACATCTGCCGACAAGTAAAGTATAAAATAAGGCTTGAATCAAATCCAAAGGATTCAACTTTTCTGACAAGCACAGCATGGTTAACCCTTTCAAAGGCTTTCGCTAGATCAGTATGCACAACATCCATCTGAGATCCAATCTCCAGGTGACTGCTTATATATTCAGAAAAAATACTCACATTAGTGACAGTTGACTAATATATGTTAGCGGTATTATTTTGGAAAAGCATCAACACATTGGGAGTTATTGAAGCCAAGCTATATCAGTTCCAAGCAGAGCCAACATGAACATGTCGGACCTAGAAGTGTTTGTGGGAGCGTCACTTCGTTAGACAGATGAAGACTGTAGTCCATACAAAAACACTGGAACAAATTCGTTTTGATGTTTCGTCGAAAAACCGACACAAGGCGGATAGCTCACAAACATTGGCGCCAATGTGCGGTCCCGACCATATGTATTATCGGATATAAGGTCTCAAGTAGAAACTGTTCAGGATGTGAACAATCCGATACAACATGTTACAACAGTCCATAAGTACCAGAGATACAAGGCGAGTTCGTTAAATCCTCCGCGAGCTAAAAAATTACACTGTTGGCAAAAGCCTATGCGATCTTCGATATGAAGTTCCAAAACTAATTCGTGAGCCTGTCATCTTTTTGCAAGCTAAGGATCAACGGAACCCCACTACAAGTACTAAAAATACAGCTGATGTCTGTCATGAAGGTGTGTTTACAAACACGACAGGGACATAATTTCCTTGGTGAAATTAGTATTTTTTTTCCGTAGAATGAAAAATAACTAAAGTTTTCTATATGTAAACTATACCAAATTTCTTACTTTATCGCCATTAATAATAACTCTGTACGACACCTTGGGAGGTAATTAGCGACTAATCACCATTGTAAACAAGATCTGTTCCCGCCAATAACCGTTGTCGTGAGTCAACCGCTCCGTTGCTTGCATCGCCAACATCAGCAGCGTCTCGTAGTCTTGTGCGTGTGTGTCTGATGTAAACGAAAGGAGACACCGTCACGCGCATCGTCTTCACCCCCAAAATCTCGTCCGAATCTCTCCCGCCGTTCTCAGAAAATCGCCGACGTCTTAATTTTGAGACCACTACGGTTAACTTTCTGAGCATATCAGGTGTCGGTGCATCTCAAGCTAAATCGCATAATTAGACCTGCCGCGCGTAGACCACCACGCGGCCTCGTGGGTGGATGGGTGGGGAGGTGGGCGGTCCACCCTTGTGGAAGGGGCAGGGGCGTGCGTCAGGGCGGCCAGCCCTCCCGCGGTCCTCGAACGTTCAGTCGGGCCGAGGACGCGTTTAGTTTACGTTCGCGCGATCCGCTGAAGCGTCTTTAGATTCACGTCGTTGACTCACGTGCTCTTATTTACAACTGTTTTCAGGCGATGACGCCTCAATAACTGTTTTGGTTCTTAGTGACAATTCGGTGTGTTTTTGAACTTTCAGGTAACGAGGGGATCAGCCGCCGACATGCAGCACGTTACCGGGTCGCCGCAGCACTTTTGCTTGCGATGGAACAACTACCAGACCAACTTGACCAACGTCTTCGATCAACTTTTGCAGAGTGAGTCTTTCGTGGACGTGACTTTAGCCTGCGATGGACATTCGATCAAAGCGCACAAGATGGTCCTGTCCGCGTGCAGTCCATATTTCCAGTCGTTGTTTTTCGAAAACCCTTGCCAGCATCCTATAGTGATTATGAGAGACATTAAGTGGCCAGAACTGAAAGCAGCGGTCGAATTCATGTACAAAGGCGAAATAAATGTGTCTCAAGAACAGATCGGGCCTTTACTCAAGGTAGCAGAAACATTGAAAATTAGGGGTTTGGCCGACGTCAATGGCGAACAAGACATAGCAGCAGCTAACGCCACAGGTGACATTATCGCTAGACCGGCTTCGAAACCGGCACCGCCAACTCCCACATCTGCGGCCACTCCAGAATGGAACCGAGAATCTCGCGCCTCTGAGCATCACGCTCAACAGCAAAATCAGAATCAGCAACAAGATCAGAACGCTCAGCGCGCTAAAAAGCGTCGCAGATCAGGCGAGAGAAGTAGCATCAGTAGCCCCGGCGAAAGCGCCAGCACTGAAATTCCAGAACCTCCGACTTCTGTCGATATGTCACCTGTACCATCGGCCACCCCGCTGACCACACCGGCTTCTGTCGAACCTTTGCCGTTACCGCTTACTTTGACACCGGCACAACCACCAGTTTCGCATTCAGCTGACGATATGGAAATCAAACCTGGAATCGCTGAGATGATTCGTGAGGAGGAAAGGGTAAGTCGATTCAGAATTTTTATTGATTGATATCTTGAATATTGCTCCATTGTTTTCGTACATCTAAAAATATCTTGGATTTTTGCAAGAATTCGTGATAAACAAAAAAAAAACTCTTTGTGAAGTTTTGAAAATAGCAGAATTGTTCTGATTTTCTGCGGCGTCTTCGTATTTTTGCACAAACAAAGTGTCTGTTTAGGTTATCAATATCATAAGACCACATTCTTAGTATAATCTTCGTGTATTGTTATTTGTTGTATGTAACAGACTATTTTTCATTTTTGGCGCCCAATGTGGGGCCTGCTGATATTTCATTTTTCTACAAACTTTCTTCGGTTTCCATTATCATAAGACCACTTATAAACTCAAATGGCAAAAACGTACCAAAAAACCCAAATAAAATTCGCTGACGAAGTTCCCAAAAGAACTCGTCGGAAAATGATAGTGTGTGTGTGTCATCGGGATGCACGAGGTCCGAGGATAAAAGCGTCAGAAAAGTGCGACGCGCGCCATTGGTTTATTTACATTCGGCACACGTGCGAAACATGTGAATCGGGATCCCCGTCCTGGACCCTTCTCGCTACTACGACCTTTTTTTTTTGAAGATTCGAGGCACATCTTTATTAGGTTAGTTGGAGAGAAGCAAGATTGTTAAACTATTCACATTTGAACGATCGAGAAAATGGCACTTCTGATGTGTTTCGTTAACACCACTATTTAATTGATAGCCAGTTTTTTTTAAATGCTGTTCCTGTCGACTTAACAGCACGGCTCAACGCTTATAACGAAAAATAAAAAAAATGAACACAAACTCGAGTGCACAATTCACGTAGTCTGCCAAAAGTTCGTTGTTCGTCGTCGCGCAACTTCATTTAAAAAGCCAGCAGAAGAGAAACTTTTTCATTTCGAATGAGCGAAACCATTTAAACTAAAATACTTTGTCGGCATCCAGCAGCGGGGACTTTATACAATGTTTCGGGACCCCGGTCCCCTAAACGAGCTTTATACGGCTTTCCATAAAAAAAAATAAAAAAAATAAAGAGCCAGCCATTAATATGCGCGACACCCCAGCATAAACTTGGTCGGTGGATGCATTAAAACTCTTTAATACGCGCATAAACTAAATTGTCGTAGCGCTAGACTACGACCTGTATTATAATATGGCGTCGTAACTGGATGTAATTTTGATGCTAATGTCCGGCATTTAAATATTAAATTTTAACTTTTTAGTAACTGAGAAACCTATGCTGATGCCAAGAATAGTTACATTAGTGAAATTATCCTCCAAGACTTTATAATTAATCGACATTATTTTGCATGCATACTTATATCGGTTATAAACATATCTTTCTTGAAGTCTCTCAGTTATTTGTCGATGCACTCACTCTCTTCAACTTTTATGATGATCTTCTTGGTCTTCTCCAACCCCTTTTGTTTTTTTTTTTAGTCTTATTGAAGATCCAGTTACCCTAATAATCTGTTCATTTTTGAAACTCTTTACTTTTTGTAAAATATTGTTGTGAACCAGGAAATTCATCATTTCATCAATAACGATTATGCTCATTATGTTCACTACATTTCCTCTCTTTTACAAATTCCACCATCTGTTTGGTTTCGTAGTCCTCCATCAATCAGGTACTTTATAACTTATTACTTATTTAGGTTTTAAAGATGTGCCGGCTGGAATTATTAATACAACCAATGTCCTGTAAACACCAATATCCATTTGTCGGTACTCGGCAATAGAGGTATATTGCAGGAACCCAAATTATTGTGAATACATATAGGTTCTTGCTGCCAAAGATAGAGTACTTTCCAGACCTAATTTCATTATTCCAGATGGTGAGAATTGAAATGAGAATTAAAAACTTAGTTGGTAAAATCAGTTTCGTTCAGAGTTAAAATAAACTAAACTTTCAAGTAATTTCGAGTTTTACTTTTTACTTCATTAAAATACCGGATACTATGTACAAGGCCTAGAAATAATCCGAGATTACTACATTGGAGCTAGCGGAAAACTTCGGGTTCTTAACATAAGTGGCATCGGTCCACTCCGGTCCCCAACAATATGATATACCTATATAGTGTGAGTCCAAAATAAGTGCGCGTTTTGTTATTGCAGATAGGAGTGATATGCCTCTGGGCTTTTTGACAAATTAAAAATTATTTTTTGATTCCCTGTTTAATTTTAAACAAAAAAGGTACCTATCCGAGTTTTTCTTGTTCGATGCGACGTTTACGAGATAAAAAATAAAAATCAATGTATTTGTTTGGAAAATCTCGAGGAAAATTTCGTTGTTCGATATACTCCACTCTGGTCACATGACACCGGAAACTAAACAACAATGAAGTTAAAAAAAGTTCATGTTATATTATATCGCAAACACTGTCTGAAAATTTAAACAAAATCGCTCAAGACATTTCGAATCTAATAGACAAAAGTCAAAATTTTCCGAAAATTTCGATACTGTATTTTCTTAATGAGACGTTTGCGGACACATATACAAAAAGTCATTGTCCTACTATACTGTATCTATAATGGGCTCTTTCACTAAAATTTAAATACGTAATTTAGGTATAAAATCCCAAAGGAGGGACTATTTTAGGCACATATACCAAAAAAAAATGTTCTACAAGGTTAAATAAGTTTTTTACAGGCATTTTAAACTACCAAAATTTGAATTATTTAAAAACGCGCCGATTTGCTGACGTCGCATAAATATTTTTCATTTCGCTTGTTGTTGGAAAGAGCTGTCCGCCTCTGCTGTATTTATCCTGTAGTAAATGCAGGTAAAGGTTCGAATGCGCTGTTGTCGGTGGTGACTAAATGTAGTGCAACGTAAAATAAATAAATAAAACTAAACATAGAAAATTATATTAAATTGTGTTTAAGCATAATTTCAATAAAAATGTTATAAAATCTTGAATCCATAACTAATTAATTTAACTACCTTTCATGATATTTTGGGAACATTTCAGAATTAAATCTATTACAAATTTTCAATGTTGACAATTAGTGGCAACACGGTCAAATAGCGAGCTGCGACGTCATAGAAATAAATTCTGGGTTTTTATTTGGAGGTATTTCTTTTTTTTCTGTTTTCTCAAGAAGGACTATGAATTTTTCAATAGTAAAAATACAGAAAATTCTGTTTTTAGTTGCTTTATCCAAATATGCCAATTTCAAAAATTAGTGAAAGAGCCCATTACATAATGCACACTTATTTCGGACTCACCCTGTATTCATAAATCATTTTAGAGTAAGGCCCGACTCATACTATACGTACCGACACCGTACTGTCAACGACACATCACTAGACCCTCAGACTACCGTCCAGTCCGTCAAGATTTCTCAAGGAAATTATTTGGCATTACGGTGACGTGTGACCGTACCGGTGCGTATAGTATGAATTGCGCTTAATGTTCAGTCAACACACTCTTAAAATAGAAACTCGTTCACACTAAATTACTTTATGAAAATTTTTCTTGGGGGGAAAAACGCAAAAGAAAAATCGTAGTGCGCGCAATATGGAGAAGTTTTTCTAAATAATAAACGAGCCAGATATCGAATTTTAAGGAAAGGCGAGAAGCAACGATTGTCCGGTTAATAATTTATTTTTTAATAACGTTGAGAATTTGAAATCGTGATGAATTATTTTTAAATGGCGAATGGGAATTGAACTAGGTTTAGTTATATTCTTTTTACTGATTCAATAGAAATGAGAACAATTATTGTTTCAGGAGGGAGATGTGAATACATTTCAATAGGAATTCACTTAGAACAAAATTGTCACTCTAGAGTAGGTAGGAGGTACTTAATAGCTGAACTGAGGAGTTCTAGAACAATAATTCGTTTTGTAATTCTTGTCATGATTAGTCCAAGATACAACAAAATAGTTCATATTGTTAAATTACTGGCATAATCAACGAGAAAAAAAATTCTTGAAATATTCTGACATGGGTTATCTACATGAAAGACCAGAGCAAGAGAGAACAGATCATGAAATAACAGAACATGAAAAACAGATCAATGAAAAAACAGTACCGCCTGCCTCTTGACTGCCGAGGTTCTCATAATTTTTCTTTCGCACTTCTGGGCGACCAGTTGCTGCATTGGATTGTGTGGTCACTAAAACCAAGTTAATTCAGTTATGTCGCCTAAAACACTTGGAAAAGGTAATGGACCATACTTGTATAAATCTATCTTTATCTGGACCATACTTGTATCAATCTACCTTCACCTGACAAGTTTCTTTTATTTTAGTGTTCTATTTTTCCCTTGTTCTGTATTATAAAAAAAATCAGTGTTCTCTCAAGTAGCATTTTTCCGACTTACGACTAGATTTTCACTAATTCTGACGTTGTAATTGGTGGAAATTTAGCTTCACTTCAGTCGAAGTAAATACCTGAAGTCCAGCCGACGTTAAATTAACCTCAGACATTTATTTCAGCTTGATCGGACCAGCGGTTCACCCTCAGCGATTTTTTGAAAATTAATTTTCCCCATCGATGAGGGGGGGGCTAAATTCATCACCAACTCGGGCTGAAAGCCCTCGGGTCGTCATAATTAGGTCACAAAGGGGGTCCGTTCTCGAGATATTGCGTTTTTTATGTTTTTCTCCCCCCTCCGAAATTTTTTCAAGGAATACCCAAGGAACGACTATAAATTCGGCCCCCACCTACCCTACATCTAACAACTAGGGATACCCATCCAACTGAAAACATCGATGTTTCGGTATCGATAAAAAATGTATGATTGGTTTTGCTGTAAAATTAACCGTTCAGGTTTTAGAGTCTGTCAAAAATGCAAAAAAGTCAATTTTGAACTGTCAATATTTCCGAAATAGTTGAAGATATGATATTGTACAGGGTGATTCATTAAGAATGGCACTCGGCCATATCTCGAAAACTATTCATCGTAGTCTTGTCGGAAAAAAATTATCCCATAAATATGGCCAAGAGAAAATGCTGGAAATCTATTTCAGCTTTCTAAAATGACCGTAAGGGGGCGTAACCCAACTGTCAAAGTACAAAAATGGTTTTATTTTTCAAATTTCAAATGGAAACGCATCTCAGAAATGCTAACAATAGGTTTTTGATGAAATTTCACACAATTTTGATTCATGACTTTTTACTATAACTTATCGGATAAGACAGTTATGAGCTGTCAAATATTGCAACTTGGGAACACGAATAACTTCAAAACGACTCAACGAATTGGGTCGATCTTAGGTTCGTTGGAAAGACAAGAGTCTGTTCTTTAATTTTATCGTAAAAAATTCCAACTTCAGTTAGTTGGACTGACTCTATGGGTGGATATTTGAAAACAATTGAATTTTTTTAATTTTTCTTGAAATTTTCAAATGGAACGGTATATTTAAGATATGTTCAATCGATTTTTGAGGATGTTTTACACAATTTTTCTTTATTAAACCTTCCTACAAACGAATTCCAGAGAGTGTTAAATTTAATTTTATCAAAAATAATCAATATTTTTGAAAAAGCCCTCGTGAATAATGACTTTGCTTTTCTGACAGTTGATTGTCATCATTGATGAATGTCAAATAATGGAAAAAGTGCGTTAGGAAATTATAATAGTAAATATAGTATGCAATGATCATGTAATGATAGCCATTAATACACGAGCATGTTGTAGGATACGAAACTTGAAGAAGAAATACATATTTATTTTGAGAATAGTAAACTACTCAAGTGGTGGTGCCATCTATTATTAATTTTGGAAATTAAAATCTAGACGTCATTTCCGCATAAATTCGGCACCCGCGTACTGTGGATTTATTCATTTTTCATTCTGCTCTTTCTGTGAATACTAACAGAGATTATCCAAAACCAGTCTATTATTTTTTGTATAAGCATTGTTCATTTTAAAAATAATTAGATTTTAGTGGCTGCGATTGCTGCATTTCCATTACATTCATGCTGGAGGGCTTTCTTTGAAATTGATGCAACTTTGCGTACCTACACGCAAATGTGACGCAAATGACGTCATTTTCGATTGAAAAATTGCATGTCAAATAAGCCGTGCACCAATTTTCAATCCCAAATAACGTCATTTGCGTGTACGCAAAGCTGCATCAATTTCAAATAAAGCCCCCCAGAACCTCAAGGATGTCCTGTGCTTCTCCATTTGGGAAATGCATTTTGACTTTAGAAAATAGCGTTTGAATTTTAAATATACCGTTCCATTTGAAAATTTTAAGAAAAATTGGAAACATTCAATTGTTTTCAAATATTCGTCAGTCCTACTAACCAGAATTTGAATTTTTCACAACAAAGTTAAAGAACAGACTCTTGTCTTTCCAACGAACCTAAGATCGACCAGATTTGTTGAGTCGTTTTGAAGTTATCCGTTTTCTTGTGTTGCAATATTTGACAGCTCATAACTATCTTATCCGATAAGTTATGGTAAAAAGTCATGCATCAAAATTGTGTGAAATTTCATCAAAAATCTATTGCTAGCATTTTTGAGATACGTTTCCATTTGAAATTTTAAAAATAAAACCATTTTTGTACTTTGACAGTTGGGTTACGCCCAATTACGGTCATTTTAGATAGCTGAAATATATTTCCAGCATTTTCTCTTGGCCATATTTATGGGATAATTTTTTTCCGACAAGACTACGATGAATAGTTTTCGAGATATGGCCGAGTGTCATTCTTAATAAATCACCCTGTACATGAAATAGATCTAGAATTTTGCACAGAATCCAGAAATGTCATAATATGTAGGGAGAGTAATTGGAAAGAAACATAACTTTGTGCCACCACTACTTATTGGGCCACCCTGTATACTAGAAAATAATTTAGGAACGTAGTACTTGTGTTTATCTACAAGTTTTGTATTTAGTTTTTTCTTGGATCTCCATTAGTATAGGAGATATGGACCACCGCGCGCTTAGTAACTCACCCTGTATAGGCACCTAACTTAAAACATGCACTTTTCTGTAAAATGTCTAAACTTAATCAACATTTTTAAAGCTACCTACCTATCACAAATTAGGGTTTCGCAAGACCAAGACCAAGATCAAGACTGGCCAGTCTTGGTCTTAGTCTCGAAAAATAAATGCGGTCTTGGTATTGATCTTGGTCTTGATGTTTCAAGACCAAGACAAGACTGGCTCAGTCTTGGTCTTGGTCTTGATAGTCTTGGTCTTGGTCTTGATAGTCTTGAAAAAAATTCATACCAAATTTTTAAAGTACACATGACATCCAACGACAGAGCAGAGATACTGGGTTTAGGACTTCAAAAATAACAAATAAACCTTCCTTTCTGAAAAAATTATGCCGACGTTTCGACCATGCATTTGGTCTCCTTCACAGGCTATTTTTACCACAAAGAGCGTTTCATGTCAAAAAAATACTGCATAAAGCATTTTACAACACAGAGTAACAAACAAACATCAATTCTTAAATTATAATTTTTATTAACGGAACAGGAAAGTCGACAAACACATCATGAAATTGCCATTCTGTACCGAGGAAAAAAATTAATTTCTTTTTGAACCATACATTAAACCTACCTTACCTACCTGAGCATTCAGGCCAGAGAAAGGGTTTCGAAAACCTTCACATATTCACAAACCTACCTCATTTGAATTTTATTGGCCTATTCACAGTAATTAGATTTAGGTTAGTTTGGGTGAGATGTGGGGTTTGTGTTAGTTTGGGTTAGTTAGTTAGTTAAGAATTATCTTTGGAAATTCCAATAATTAGGTATTGTATTATGTAGGGATAGGAAAATATCGATGTGTTCTGTGTAAATGAATGTTACCTACACTATGTTGTACGTATGTATTTTTAAAACCTATAATACCTTCTCGTGAATTTCAAAAAATGATAAATTTGATGAATTGATTTAATTAAAAGACATTAACAGAAGATATAGGAATTTGCATATTTTTATAAATATTGAGTAGTTTTTTTTTCTCAAGACCAAGACCAAGACGAGAGTCTTGAGAGAGAGTCTTGGTCTTGGTCTTGAACGTCAAGTCTTGGTCTTGGTCTTGAGAAGATTTATCAGGTCTTGGTCTTGGTCTTGCTACCAAGACAAGACCAAGACTAGTCTTGTGGTCTCGCGAAGCGAAATAAACGCAAAAAGCGTGAAAATTCAGTAGTTTCAAGTTGCCTGAAGTAGTATTAGAAAAACCTACGTTTATCCGAAACTAGTCACATAGGATCGGTTTGTCCCCATCAGAACTTTTAATCAGGAGGTCGAAATATACAACATACCAAAATTTGTTTAAATTAAAGTTCTTTGTGCTGAAAACTAAAGTCTGTTCCTTGCATTAAATTAGTATCGATTTCCCAACACATGCAAGTCAAAAAAAACCTAAATTATCCAATTCGAACTAGTTATAAACGAGAGAGCCAATTTTTTACCGTCTGTTGATACTGAGAACTAATTGCAATAATGAGTTTCTCACTTATTACGCCTGGACTAAACGGTCATTTAAATAAAACCCAGGGCGATTTGCATTAAGCCGCTTATATATATGCATAACTTGTAATGACGTTAAATGCCATGAAGATGATTTAGAACCGTTACTTTGAAGACTTATAAGGTTCCAGACACCATACATAAAGCGTTCAAGTTTGCATTATTCCCGATACGTGTTTTACTTAATTTTTTCTGCCATGACACACACATTATAAAATAATTAACTAGAGATGCATAGTCACAGTGCAAATTTAATAAAGAAAAAAAAAGACAAGCATAAATAAATGCATATGCAGAACGTCTATTAAAAAAATAAAATAAGTATAGTTACGTCTCAATGAAAGTATGCAATTAGTTGAGAACCAAGCTACAACATATAATAAAACAAAAACAGGATAATTACAAGAAAACAAATATGTAATAGGCTTAATTGTATATTATTTTTTAAGTCATGTCTATGTTGTATGTTGTTTCCTTACTTAGAAACGCTTTTGCGTACATAAAATAATTATTTTTATTCTTACTGCACCCAAACAGGAATCTCAGCATCAATTGACAAATATATTAAAAACCTATGGGGTTTTCAACGCTAACCACTTTTCTCGGAATCCTTCGGATTTTTATTTATCAAAAAATATGTGTTCAAATAAAACCGCGACCGTATGCGTGCGTGTGGGCCGGAGACGAATGAGAAATGTCAACAGTGTCCATAAATATAATAAAGTTTTTGTGCTCCATCTCGCTCCTTTGTTTCCTTTTGGGGGCCCCGAGATGCAGTCTGTCTTTCTGTATTTATTTATTATCGTTTTCGGTTTAAGGAACTTGGAATTTGAATACTTAAATATGTAGATGTTGGTACCAACAACTTCAGGGTGGATTGTTCGTATAGGTACCAAAAATTATTTTCTGGATTTGAGATTATGCCAACGATGGTATCTCTTCAAAGCTCACAGCAATATCTGTTGTTTCACCATTTGCTTTGTATGAAGATTCACACTCACGATTTATACAATTGCTTGTTGTATGTAAAAAAATCTGAAAACTATTCATTTTAGACTAGTAGAAGAAGCAATCCTCACCCCAACCTCAAACTTTTTAAACGATCGGGGTATCTTTTTGTCCCATGTTGTGCAAATGTTCCGCCGTCCCAGTTTTACAAAAAATTCCTTGCCTGAATCATTATAAGGTATATTTTATTTAGATCGAATATTTATAGCTTACTCGAGCCTAAGTGTAAACAAAGAATCATTAAAAAATGAAATACGGTCGTGCACAGGCATTTTATGACCGTATAAATGGCCCCGTCGTCGGGTTCTCGAAAATATGCCTTTTTATCATTTTTTTTATTTATTTATTTACGGCCCAAAATATATATTCGAATGCGCCCCGGCTGATGCAGAGTATAAAATTTCAGTCGTTTTTCTTTATTTGGGCCCCCCGGCTTATTTATAATTTTTTAAATTCGTATTTTCTCGAAGGCCGTTGTTTGCCAGATTCGGGCTCGGAGATCAGTGGGCTCGGTGCATATGTTTCAATGTTTTTTTTTCTTTGAAGAGGTCGACGCAAGACCGACTCAAAATGACTTTATCATGTAACTATACAGGGTGTTTGGCGGAGGGTTAGCCAAACTTAGTGGGTATATATGTAGATAGGCCCATTTCGAAGATACACTAGTGCCCATAAGTTCCCTGTTTTCTTTATATCATTGCTTCTGTATTATTCTCAAGAATTTTCAAAAATGGACCTTTCAACTTCTGTAACTTTCATCAAGATCAAGGATACTCTGCAGACCAAAAACACACGAAAAAAACATTTTTATAAACATCAGAAAAAAAAGTTACAGAAGTTAAAAAGATCCTGTTATCAACTCTATAATTTAAGTAATTAATAAAAAAACGATTGAATTTCAATGATAAGGTTGATCTATTTATGGAAACTACAATAAGCTTCTTCAACAGAAAGGAAGGAAAATCTCTATATGTTTATATTAACTGTTTCCGATGAAGGGTAACAGCTTATTGTGTTCCTATCAGCACCTCAATGGTCTGAGGTTCCCATGGTCTTTTTGCCTGATACGCTTGGGTACTTTATGAAGTCCATAAACCCATAATCCGTCTAGGTACCCCAATGTACTGTCCTCAAAGTTTTCGAAGATAACAGTCCATTTCTGAGAATTTTTGAGAACAATACGAAAACAATAATAAAAAAAGGGGAACTTAAGGCCACAAGTGTTATTAATAAAATATCTTCGAAATGGGCCTATCTCTACGCCCACCAAGTTTGGTTAACCCTGTATAACAATGAAAAGATAAAATCAAATATGAAAACTCAAGGCAATGGGGAAGAAATTCGTCCATTCCGACTTAGTTTTTGATAACGAAATAGCTTCATTCCATCACTAGTAAAAGAATATTTATTACATCACTTTTTATGGAATGAATACCTGTGACGTCATCTAAAGTAACAGCTGAATATACAGAAAGAAAAAATAGGCTTGTTCGTATGTATTTCCACACCAGCTGGACTACGCAAATTCTGATAGAGCAAGAAGTGCAGCACAATTTTTGAAAAAAAGAGGATGGAAAATAGAAAACGCGTTTTAATATTATTAGGCAAGTTTTGTTAATACTCCGCGAGCTGAAAAATGACACTGTTACTGTTGGCAGAAGCCCTTCAATTTGAAGTTTCAAAACTGATCACGTGGGCCTGTGATATTCTTGCTCACTGAGGATCCGAACTCCACTATTGACGTTTGACATATTGCTAAAAATGTCCAATGACATGTGTTCACTGTTCACGCATGTCACATCAGTTCTGGTTGTTACCGTTGTTTCATTTGATAGTCTTGAGTCTTACACTTATGGAATTCAAAATTCTACAATCGTACCTATAACAAAACTCTCGTGTAGAATTTTGCTTATTCCATACACTTGTTATAGAATATCATACCATTTCATACAACATACATGGCGCCACTGTATGACGTAAACTTCTGTATCGACCAATAAGGATCATCACAATGGCTCTGATGCTTATCTTTGATGCTTTCCTTGTCAAAACTCTGGAGAGTGACAATCACGACTTTTTTATCTATGAAATAAAACTTGTTTTTAAACTCTGATTATAAATTCATTAAACTAATTACATTTTCTAATAATAATCATCTGTCAACGATGTCAACTACTGACAATGTTGTCACAAACGGGCAAAGTTTGACCTAAATACTTGACACTATTCAATTTATACTGAACTTTGTTTCGATTAAATTTAATATTTAAATTTTTTGCTTTTTGCATTAAAATTTTAAGTGCTTCCTCATGAGATTTTTCATCATCTGAGGCCAATAAAATATCGTCAAAATAGACTAATAAACCTGGGACATCTGCAAAATTTTCTTCAACTACATATTGAAAAAATTCTGGAGCGTTAGCAACCCCCATCGGTAACCTGTTAAATCTATAACACCCAAAAATAGTGCTAAAAGTCGTTAAATTTTTTGAAACTTCGTCCAATTCAATTTGGTAATACCCCTCTTTAAGGTCAAATACACTAAAATATTTTCTACCAGCTAACTTGGCTGAAATTTCCTCTACAGTGGGGATGGCATAAAAATCTCTCCGAATTGCCTTGTTTAAATCTTGTAGATTTAAACATAATCTGATGGATTTATCTGCCTTTTCAACAATTACCAAATTATTGACCCACTCCCCTGGCTCCATATTTTTACTTATGATTCCTAATTTTTCTAATTCATTTATTTTTTCTGTAAATTTGTCCTTAATACCCAATTCTAGGTTGACCACAGGACTGTAATGGTTTTTCAAAATTAATTTACATTTCTGCTGAAATTTTCCTAATACTCTAAAATTAAACTCATTTTCTTGGATAAATTTTTGTTTTTCTAGCTCATAAGTCTGATCACTACTTATTTCAGTAACATTTGTTGAGAACCCTAAAATTGTTGAACCCTTTAAACCTAATAGTAGGCCTACTTCAATATCCACAACAATGAAATTTAATGTTTGTTTATTTTGTTGTCCAACTTTACATTTTAAATCAACATTCCCTACAGACCTAATTTTAGATCCTCCAAAAGCTTGTAAAATAACAGTACCAACTTTCAATTGCTCTTTTTCAAAATACTTTTTATATAAACTTATCGGCAAAATGTTCACCTCAGATCCTGTATCTATTTTAAATTTAATGTCAGACCCATTTACATTTAAAAGTTCCAATCAAGCACCCAAACTTTCTACATTTACTACATTACTTACTTTCTATGGTAAAGTCCTCTATTTCCTCACTCTCATCACCATCTCTTTGTACTTCTTTCACTTTACGTACCTTGCAGCATCTTGAAAAATGATTTAGTGTTCCACATTTCAGGCATTTTTTCCCAAAAGCTGGGCACTGTCTGAAACCAGGAGTTGTAGCACAGCGATAACAGTCAAACTTGCTTACATTTTCAGGTTTCATATTTGAGCTGCTTTCCCCATTTTTCTGAAACCTGCCTTGGAATTTACTTGCACCTTGTCTCTTTACTTCAAAAACTTGTTCATTCTATAACTCTTGCACTTGAGATTTAGTAATTTCTGCTGCCCTACACTCATTCTCCGCAACTGTTAAATTAAGATCTTTTTTCTGTAACAACCTCTCCTGCATCTTCTTATCTCTGATTCCTAATACTATTCTATCTCTAATAAGAGACTCCCTTTGATCTTCAAACTCACAGGATATTGACAGTTTTTTTAGATCGGCAACAAAATGGTCAAAAGTTTCTGAGACTTCCTGTTTTATACTAAAAAAATTGTACCTTTCGTACACTGAATTCTTTTCATTACTATTTCTGTCATCACCTTCAAATTGAAAGTTATTAAATATGTCAACAGCATCCTCACCAATACAATTCAGCAAAATAGTTATTCTCACATTGTCTGGTTTCTTATCTTTTCCAGAAGCAACTAGAAAAATCTCAAAATTTTGCTTAAAGGGGGTGTGCGCCAAAAAAACAACTTCATCTCAAAAAAAAGAGAAAAAAAATCTAAGAATAACAGTGAAATCCGCACCCCTCTATGACAAGTAATACCGCAGATATGGCTCTATGAAGGTACCGCATCTCACCCTATGACGTCACGAAAGCTCAAGCGACGCAAGAGAAAGTGGAGTTAATTAAATTTACATATGTTTCTCCTGTGTTACCTGCAATAATCTAAACAAAAACCACTCACGCGTGCCGGGAACAATGAAAATAACAATGCGGAGCGCGGCTGGACGAAGTTTTCGTGACGTCACGAGAGCGTCGTCCACTCTTTAAAGCGGTATATCTCAGCGATGGTTTATCGTAGAATAACGAGGTTTGAACAGTTATTCTTAGATTTTTTTACACTAAAACTTTAATTTTTGGCGCACACCCCTTTTAAATCTCCTAAAGTTTTCGGATAAATTTCCTTCCAATTTCAATTAAGTTGGTAATCGGACATCCATTTTGCAAAATGCTTGATTTTACAATAAAAACTGGAACATTTAGGTCCGTAAGTACTTCCAATTGTAAAAATTTCGGTTCGATAATCAAACTATCCAGCCCACACTACCAGGACACACCACAATTAACCACACTTTTATTACAAACTTTAAATGTCAATTTTTTAACTAGAAATTCAAGCTTTTTCTAAATTTTAAGCCTTAATATACTGCGCCATGTTTTATCTATGAAATGAAACTTGTTTTTAAACTCTAATTATAAATTTATTAAATTAATTACAAAACTTAAATACAACTACTGACAATGTTGCCACAGACTCCTTAACTAAAATAGACATTGACCAACAGCGCCACCTATAATATCTAAATATTATAACAACGACATTCCTCATTTGTTATTTGCACTTTGTTCGTTTAACATTTTCTCTAACCTAACTTACTGTACAACTTTTGTATTTACACCTTTCATCTACCTGTAAAGGTTAAGGCTGTAATAGGGGTGTCAATATATAAGAAAACACCCTGTACTTGAACATTAACTTATTATGTAAAGTCAGAATTTGTAACATTATCCACTTTTTGTCAATTTGCCTTTTAACAGAAATTAGTAATGTTACTTTACCAAACTAGTAACATAATGTAACAAGTTATTCAAGTACAAATAAATGGATTGTTGTGGAACTTATGGGTGGACCTCTGCGGGACGAGCGCGGCGAGCTCCGCAGCCATCTATTCACCAATATGTTGTTCAAAAACGATACTAATCTGACTCACTCAAATGTCAGTTATTCTCATTAGTGCAAAAACTACACGTTTCAGGTGAGTGTCTTATTTGAACAGTTCAATAGTATATTGGTGAGTAGTAGGTTCAATAGTAGATGGCTGCGGAACTCGCTGTTGTTCAAGTACGATACTAATCTGACTCACTCAAATGTCAGTTATTCTCATTAGTGCAAAACTACACGTTTCAGATGAGTGTCTTATTTGAACAGTTCGATAGTATATTGGTGAGTAGATGGCTGCGGAACTCGCTGCGCTCGTCCCGCAGAGGTCCACCCATAAGTTCCGCTATAATCCACTTATTTGTACTTAAACAATAACTTAATATATAAAGTCAAAATTTGTAAGATTATCCCCTTTTTGTCAATTTGCATTTTAACAGGAAATAGTAATGTCACTTTACCAAACTAGTGACATAATGTGACAAGTTATTCAAGTACAAACGAGTGGGTTGTTGCGGAACTTATGGGTGGACCTCTGCGGGACGAGCATAGCGAGTTCCGCAGCCATCTATTTACCAATATGTTGTTCAAGTACAATACTAACTTGATTCTCTCAGTTGTGAGTTTTCTCATTAGTTCAAAAACTAAATTTGGATGAATGTCCTACTTGAATAGTTCAACAGTATATTGGTGAGTAGATGGCTGCGGAACTCGCTGTTAATATACAAAGTCAAAATTTGTAAGATTATCCCCTTTTTGTCAATTTGCATTTTAACAGGAAATAGTAATGTCACTCTACCAAACTAGTGACATAATGTGACAAGTTATTCAAGTACAAACGAGTGGGTTGTTGCGGAACTTATGGGTGGACCTCTGCGGGACGAGCGTAGCGAGTTCCGCAGCCATCTATTTACCAATATGTTGTTCAAGTACAATACTAACTTGATTCTCTCAGTTGTGAGTTTTCTCATTAGTTCAAAAACTACATTTAGATGAATGTCCTACATGAATAGTTCAACAGTATATTGGTGAGTAGATGGCTGCGGAACTCGCTGCGCTCGTCCCGCAGAGGTCCACCCATAAGTTCCGCAATAATCCACTTATTTGTACATAGGATAAAATTCATACTAACAGGGAAGGCTGAGGGGGTTGTCATTAGAAACAGGATGATACCAGTGGCGTACACTCGATCGACCTACGAATGGAGATCCATACGAAAATATACAAAATTTTGCTCCCGCCCATTACCCGAGGGTTTCCTTAACGCAAATTGTATGATTATTTGAAAACTGTACATTTGATTAAGTTTATACTAACAGGGAAGGTTGAGGGGGTTGTCAGAAACAGCATGATACCAGTGGCGTACACTCGATCGACCTACGAATAAAGATTCGTACCGAAAAGAAAACAGCAACATAGAGAGAAGTTCACGGTTTAACATACTATCACTCATTTCCCTAACAAAAGATCCAAAACAGAAATGCATATTACTCTTTCAAGAATATGGAAACTAAGGTTTGAAAAGGAACTATAAAGTATTCATGTTTGTTAGTACCATTTCATTGGGAGAACCAGAGAAAACTACCTCGAACAAAGCTGAAGTTATCAATTCCTGTGATAATCATATTTTTTATTCAGCCACAAAATAGGCTAGAGAAGAAATTGGAATAGAATAAGTAATGAAAAGATAGAATAGCTCAATTCAATTCCCACATTATGGAGTTGAGGCGAAAGTCAAAATCTCAACATGGAAAAAAACTTCTCAAATAAATTGGAAACAAGCTTCTGACATAAATAAATCTTCTTCGCCAGTTCAAATATCTCAATATCATCCCTTATACAAGGACAACAAGTTGTTTCGTAATCACACCCTTTTAGGTTCTTCTACCTGTTCGACGTTGATAATTCACAAGAATCCACCCGACCGACCCTGGTCGGTGCGTTTTTCGAGGACCCGACCGGTTATTTATAAGCATAAAATTTGTTTAGGATTACTATTTATTTTTTTCCGATGATGGTGTCAGCGATCCCTGAGACAGGGTCGACACCCAGTTTACTATTAATATTTCGAATCATATTTTCATCTTTGAGACATTTTGCCCAAAAATTAAAATTTCAAATACTTATACACTTGATGGGCAGATGGTATGGATGATGCCTAAATTAGATACTCAAACTTCAATTATCGTTGGGTCTTTTTGGACGTTTTAATGACTACTTAATAAATATACCGGTATTATTAGAGTCAGTTGTATTATAAAAACCCCTATAAAATTTGCCTTTGCTGACGCAAAATTCCCTCAATATTGAATCAGTCAGGAAGCCATATTACTTATAATCCCACATACGAAGTATTTCTCAATTATTAACAATAAGGAAAAAGACGAGCTTGAGCGAGAGCACAACATAATGTAAATTGTTTAGAAAAGGAGGACGTTATAAAATTTGCTCTACTAGATGTGTAATTGGAGTAATAATTTCGCCTACACGTTGATTAATATAAATAAAATATAACTAGTACCATCCTGTTTCTCCTAGGTAATCTAAAGTTAATACACTTGTAACTGGGCTTTCGAGTATATTATTAAATTTTTCATATTGTGATTTTTTGACCAGTTACGTCATTATAAAATTATAAATAATAAGGTTATCGATCGAAAAAATGCAGCATTTTTATAATGAGACTGTAAACAAACCATTTTCTCGAAAATAATAAATTATTTAAAAAAATACAGCATGTTATATGTCGTGACATGGTTTTATTACATGCCAGGAAACTTTTATATACATATTATATATACCCATTAAATGTACTTTTATTCATCTAATTTGGGGGCAATTACGTCGTTACTAAACGTTAATATTTTATTTTATATTACAACTATATGTATACGAATTATATGGTATTTTTCTATTTCAGGTCGTTATTTACCTAATAAAATAATAGCCTGTGTTTTTATTGGATCATATTGAACTTGAACGACGATGGTTTATATAGGAAAATATGCTTAGATGTTTTATTTAATGTAAATGCGGTCATTTGAAAGGGTTGAGGGTTGCATGAAGAGAATACATGATATAATAATGAAATATTCCACTTTATGGACGATATTAGTGCTGCATTTCTGAAACTGAGATTAGGACATGTTTCTAGTGGTTCTGGGGCCATTCCACCATTCTAAGAATTTCTTAGATAGCTAAGGCAGCCAGTTTCATATTCCCTAAAACATGGTGCCTGAAGTTTTCAAATGGATCAGCCTCTGGGAACAACTTCCAGATTTAAGGCAATCAACGATGTTTGCCCAGGAAGATCAAAAGATCAAAAGACCTTATATCACTGAGTGAAAACAATCTTTGCAGTCTCACTGAATTAGTAGTACCTACAGTGCAAATACGGTTTGAAATTGAACAAATTAACATCAAGATGAGGCTAGCGGCAATTAGTAGTAAATTGATCTCTAAACAATATACTGAAAATTCCCATATGTGCGGATATTGCAACATCAGAAAAAATAGGGTCAAAGGTCATGAAAATCGGTTTTTCGCAAAAATCTGGCTTCCAGTGCATCTGATGTCGGAGAACTCCAAACAAAACTTACGTAAAATAGTATTCTCTACAAAATTGATCATATACATTTTTTTCGTATGAGTAACCGTTTTCGAGATATAGCACGATAAAGCGGAAGCGATCATTCAAAATAGGCAATACTGGATTATACTGCGGAGCTATAGCTATAAATGCATTTTTCCTAATCTGTTAGTCTGAAAAATGAAATTTTCAATAATAAAATTGTTAGAAATTTATTTTCTTTTTTTTATTTTATCATGGAAATTATTAGGGTGTTAATACCCCAGGGTAAAATTAGGACACCAATTGCCCGTGGGTAGTAACACCTGATAATTCCCGTGGTAGGTACATAGATAATTTTATTTCCTATTGAATTTAATACTGTATTTTATCTATTTCTTAAGGGAATTAGCCATAAACCAAAATTTCTAAATATTTTTTCTCAAAGTTTCACCTATCCAAGGTAAAAGTGGGAGTTATGGAATCCTTAACTCCCGCGCGGGAGCTAAGACCTTGTGTATGATTATCGTAACCAAGATATTATATGGTTATAATGGTTCAGTAGGGTATAAAATATATAAAATAAATAATTAATACCATAACATGCATAACCAAAAATACAGTCTTTTCCGCACCACTTTTGATTTAGAATGCAAGGCAGGTGTGTGCCAATTTAGACAGATAAACTATCAAATAACACAAGAGAGTTATAAACCATAACACACTACTGGGTCATGGTTTATAACTCACTCTCTTATAACGACAACGCAAAATGTCAGGAAATTAAAATTTATAAATCCTGCTTCGGAGAAGACTCATTCCCAAAAAATAGTCGTAACCTGTTAGTTTTTTCAGTTCTTGTATGCTGCTCGTGTGTTATGATTTCCCAAGTGTTGGATAAAACATTGTATGCCACTCGTGTGTTAAGACACATCTGTGATTTTTTTCTCATGTGACTTATTTTCAACATACAACAATAGTTTTTTATGGTACTAGATAAATAACTATTCCTAAGATCGGAGAGGTGGATTAGGCCTACTGCGGATACCATGTCAAAAAAAAAACCGCCTTGCATTCTACTTCAAAAGTGACGCGGAAAAGAATATACTAACATAACAGATTAGGAAAAATGCATTTATAGCTATAGCTCCGCAGTATAATCCAGTATTGCCTATTTTGAATGCTCGCTCCCGCTTTATCACGCTATATCTCGAAAACGGTTAGTCATACGAAAAAAATTTATATTAGCAATTTTGTAGAGAATACTATTTTACGTTAGTTTTGTTGTGGTTTCTCTGACGTCAGATGCAATGGAAGCGAGATTTTCGCGACCTTTGACCTAATTTTTTCTGATGTTGCAACATCCGGACATATGGAGATTTTGAATATGTTGTTTAGAACCTCAAATACTAACAAATTACGGATGTCAACATGGCAAAATGATTAAATGCACTGGACTATTAGGTGCTTTGAGTGAGAATCTTATCATTTGGACAACTGATGCACCCAATTCATTCATTCATTTATAGCTCTTGCAATCTGACATCACATTCAAAAAACACATCCCATATTTAGAAATAAAATGTTGATTGTAAAATAGATTCAATCAAAAAACGTTCCTATGGGAAAAATAAGAGAAAAATTGTCAAATAGCTTCAATCTAGGCTCTAAAAATTATTTCACGTTTCTGCATTCCCACACAATACGCTCGTCATTTCACCACCCCTTTCCGTTCCCGATTCACCCCATTTTTTTTTCTCTCTACTCCCAATTGCCGGAATTGCCCTGACTCCTTTACGGGCTCTTTAAAATAAATCTAAAAGAGGTCGGAAAAGTGCTTTAAATGGGTCTCGAATTTGCTCCTCCACTTTGAAACCGCGCTGATGCTGATGCACTTAAAGTTATCGATTCATTTCTCTGACCTTAGGAATTTGGCACAGGGACGGATTCGCCGACTGCCCTTACTTGCTCGTTTGCCACCCCTTTCCCATCCCTACTACCCACTTCACCCTTAAGGGTTAAGAGGGAGGTGGGGGCGCTTTCGCGAGAGAATCAAGACTATAAATAATGCAAAAAGCGAGTTACAAGCAGAGACGCAAGGCGCCACATTTATTTGTGTTTTTGCTGCGCTTCTGGTGATCGGGTTAAACAACGTCTGGGGTTTCTATGGGCGAGAAATTATTCTTGTACCATTGCTTGGTGTTTTATTGGGGTCTGGACTCGTTTTGGTAATGGAAAAAGTTGCGATTTATTTGTGTCGGTTCGGATTTTTCTCGGAATAATAGATAAATTTATGATTCGTTTCGAACTTATTATTCCGTTGCTCGAGAATTATTGCCATAATCAAGTCAAAATTCTGAAATTTTCAAGAACAGCTTTGCAAAGGAATGTTACATCTAAAGATAAGAGAATCTCTTCCATCCAAATACGCCATGGATTGAATTCAACCCAAGCATTTCCCAATTATAAAAACATTTTGAATCAATCCGAAAGCTTCATCTTAACCAAGTGTAGTAAATAAACCTTTCTAAATTGAGGCTTCTTATTCGCAAAACTGAACTAGCTTTACAATTCATACATTTACACAGATTGTGGTAACACACAGCCCATGGTAACGAACCCATACGCCAACCAGACACTTTTGTATTGCCAAATCAATCATCATTTCTAATTAATCCTATTTAAAATATAAATACATAACACAATTTCTCCCTTTCTTAAATTAAAGATTTAACCTAACAGGGGGTTTAATAATTCTACCTGAACGTGATGTAGTAACGTCTGTTGAGGAAGGTGAAGCAGGACTATCGTTATTAGATGATCTTCTTGATATAAATTCCTCTGAATGAAATTTGGGCTGAGTTTCAACTTCCTTGATCAGATCCGAATTAAAATTTAAATTTATTGGCGCCATGTCAGGTTGAATCGCTACTGTCTCACTAGTCATTTCTTTTTGTATTTCGTGGTCCAAATGTTCCTCTGAAATATCGGATACTGCACCAGAAACACTTTCACTTCCTGAGTCCTTACGTATGTTATCTGCATGAACAAATTTGATAACATTATCAATCTGAATTAAATAGGTAGAAAAGCTTAACACTTTTCATAATTTTTCCTTATTGCCACATTTTAGTTTACTTATTTTTCACCCATACATTTTTATTAAGTTTATACAAATACAATTTTTTTCTAGTTTTATCGAAGTAGCAAGATGCTTTGTGGCAAGAAGGCTTTAATAGGTCAAATCTAGTTCTTGGTCTGTTTTTTAATATGCTTTCGGCAGGAGAAATGCCTGTTACCGTTGTTGGGGTGTTTCTATAAGTAAAAAGAAAACTGGATAATTTTGATAAAATTAGACTTTCAAACATATTATCTTCCTGTTTTTGGGAATATACGGATTTTTCCAAACCTTTCTTAATAGTTTGTACTCCTCTCTCTGTAATACCATTGCTTTGAGGGTGGTATGGTGGAGATTTTACAAGATTTATTCCATTTGCCTGGCAGAAACGAACAAATTCTACGGAATTAAAAGCAGGACCATTATCTGAAACTAGTTCCACAGGCAAACCAAATACTGAAAAAAAAAATCCTTTAACTTAGCTATCAGTTCATTGCAGCTTGTACCATGTTTCATAATCTGTATTTGAAGTTTTGGTCTACAATAATCAGAAAAACAAACTTGAATTTAAAGAAAAAATCTATATGTACCCTATAAAAGTTATGAGGAGCATTTGGCCAAGGTAATAAAGTAGAACAACTTGTGAAATTTCTATATTACTGAAACACTTTACAGGAAGAGATAAACTTTTCAATGTCTACATTCATAGAAGGGCACCAATCAAATGAGCATTTTGGTTCGAGCAATTCCATTAATTTGGTCGTGGAACAGCTTAAGAATGTCTAGATGTAGATTTTGCGGTATAATGACTTTATTGCCTAACAAGACGCAATTCTGCTCTACTGACAACTCATGACGTCATTTGAAATAGGGTTAAATATTTTTTTCTGATACAAAATCAGGCCATCCAGACCTGGTTAAATTTTTGACTTTACTCAGAAGGACATCTTTATTGGTTTCTTTACCAATGTCATTAGAATTCAGTGGGAGTTGATCAACTAGATTGAACGAATATAAAAAATCCGGAACTTTGGTGACTTTTTCACAAGGCAAACGTGATAAACCATCAGCATTAAAAATAGATGTACCTTTTTTATATTGAATGTCATAATTATATCCCGACAAGATTATTGCCCATCTGGTAATCCTCACGGGAGCCGTTGTAGGTATTCCCTTATTCATCCCAAAGATAAATTTAAGGGGTTGATGATCCGTAATTAATGTAAAATTTCGACCAAACAAATATTTATGAAATTTTTGCACTACAAAGACTATAGCCAACGCTTCCCTTTCAAGACTGCAATATTTTCTTTCTGCTGGAGATAAGGTACTTGATGCGAACAAAACTGGTCTTTCAGCGCCATCTACTTCATGACTTAGGACAGCACCCACCCCATAACTGTGCGAAGTTGAAACTGGAAAATCCACAGGTTGCTAATAGAATGGTAATCGATGAAAAATTTTAAAATGAAATTGTAAGATATCGAAACTGAGAAGGATATATTTTCATCTTACCTTGATCTACTTCCAAACTCCACTCAGCTGGCCAGCTCATTCAGGAAGTTCAGGTCCAATGCGTAGGAGTGCAACGAAAACGTCTCGATTTAACCACTCGCACCATAACTGCTAGCATCACAAGTTACAAAAATCGGTAATTTTGGATTATAATGAGTTAGCACACTGTCTGAAGAAAGCAACTCCTTACTTAACTGAAACGAATTTTCACAATTTGGAGAACTATTTTTTTTTAAGTCAACATCATACTGACACATATCATAGAGCGGCTTTAATTTAGAAGAGAGCATTGGAATGAATTTTCCATAGTAGTTCAATAATCCTAGATAAGATTTAAGTTCGGTTAAATATTTTGGGGATGGAGCTTGTTTTAATGCGATTATTTTTTCTTCTATGCCATTCACATCAACTATATGACCCAAGAATTCAACTTTGCGTTTGAAAAATTTACATTTTTTCTCGTTTACCTTCACATTGAATTCTTCAAGCCTTCTGAAAACATTTCTGACATTTCGGAAACAATCTTGCAATGATGACCCCATTATCAAAATATCATCTAAGTAACATTTGGTGTTTTTTAACCCTACTAAAATAGAATCCATGACTGACTGAAATATCCCTGGTGCTGAACTTATACCAAAAGGTAATCTGGAGTACGCAAAAAGTCCCAAATGGGTATTGATAAACAACATTTCTTTTGACTTGTTGCTGTTGATAAGCTCCTGTCAAATCTATTACTGAAAAGTAATAATTATACCCACTGAGACAAGCAAATATATCCTCTGGCAAAGGCAAAACACAATGATCAGATTCTATGACTTTGTCCAATGTTTTTTTAAAATCTACGCAAATTC
Source organism: Ceutorhynchus assimilis (assembly GCA_917834065.1). Classification (NCBI taxonomy): domain Eukaryota; kingdom Metazoa; phylum Arthropoda; class Insecta; order Coleoptera; family Curculionidae; genus Ceutorhynchus; species Ceutorhynchus assimilis. The sequence continues at coordinate 36,911,423 of OU892282.1, forward strand.
GAATGTCATCAGAATTCTTTTTCGGCATCACTACTATAGGGGTGGCCCAACTACTGACGCTAACTTTCTCCAAAATACCAGACTCTACCATTTTTATCAATGCAGAGTCGACTTTATCCTTCAGTGCATATGGCATACCATAAGCACGATGGAATATAGGGGTTGCTCCTTCCTTTAATTTCAAATCAACTTCAAACGTTTTTATATAAGACCGAGCATCATCAACAAAAACACTTCGAAAATTACCTTTGATTTCTGAAATTTACTTTAAAATATATGATGCCTGTTATTTCATCATTTGGTTGACTGATACCGAGACTTTTCAAATTACTTTGACCTGGCACCACTGCAACAAACTGAGATGAATTGTCGGGGATAATACCACGAGAGCTTCAAAATTACCGATAATTTTTCTCGATTGCGTGTTTTCTATAATTTCACGAGTCCGTAGGACGAGTGAAATTTGTAGAGAAAACACGCATGAGTGAAAAATTATCTGATTCATTTTAAAGCTCAAGTGGTATTTAGAGGATTATTTCACATATTATGAGAATGCAAAAAATATGGAAATAGATATGTATTAAACGATTTGAACATCTTAACAATCAATACAAATAAATGGTTGCTATCAGGAACCGTTTGTTTGTATCAAAAATTAGCATGACAACCATGTATACAATAACATGGGAGAATTATCGCTGTAATTCTCTCTAGTTAAACAAATGGAAAAGAGAATTTTCGCTGTTATTCTGAAAATCGTCACCTGTCTTATGGGATTTTTAACACATGAGTGGAATAATCAAAATTAATCAATTGAACTTGACTAATAGAATCCTCAAAAAAATTAATTTTCTTCCTCCAACACGGATTAAGGACATTTAACCAGTTTCGACGTACTAAAGGCAAAAATCTATGACTTCCTCCTAATTCTATTAAGGGTAGACTCAAAATGATATTCTTGTGATTTACAGAAACATCTGTTTCTCCCAAAATAGTTACATCCTGCCCAGTAAGCACTCTCAAATCATATTTAACAGAACGCAATTCTATATTAGGGAAATACAAATTGAAATCTTTAATATGAATCACTGAACGACACGCACCACAATCAATCTCGAAATAAATTTTCTTACCTTCAACTTCAAGTTCTACTTGTTCTGGTTCTTCTTTACTTGCTATCAAACTTGACAGGAAACCTAACACTAATGCATCTTCATCATTATCTGAACGCCTTAACTGCTTGTTATCAACCTCTTCTAGAGCATTGACAGAACTCCTACAAACTTTACTCGTATGCCTCTTTTTCCTACATTTGAAGCATACCCATTCTTTGCAGGGCATTTCTCGGCATCATGCTTCCTTGAACAACGAAAACATTCCTTCCAATGTGATTTTTGAAATGATGGCCATACAAATATTTATGAAATTTTTGAACTGCAAAGACTACAGCCAACGCTTAGGACAGCACCCACCCCATATGTGCGAAGTTGAAACTGGAAAATCCACAGGTTGCTTATAGAATGGTAATCGATGAAAAATTTTAAAATGAAATTGAAAGATATCGAAACTGAGAAGGATATATTTTCACCTTACCTTGATCTACTTCCAAACTCCACTCAGCTGGCCAGCTCGTTCAGGAAGTTCAGGTCCAATGCGTAGGAGTGCAACTAAAACGTCTTGATTTAGCCGGTCGCGGCAAATGACCGCGGGTCTATTTTCTCGAACCACATGAAGCGGGCGGAGTGTTTTTGGCAACTGATTTACTTGTCGACAGTATAAGGACTTTGCCGGTATCTTTTTCCAGTGTTTAACGCGCGCATTTTAGAAATTCCATTTTAGAAATTCAAATTTAGCAAAGCTGTATCACATTCTTAGACATTCAATTAAAATAAGAGAAAACAAAAATAAAGAAAAAAAAGAAAACGAATCAATTTCAATTTCCAAATTATAGGATTTGATATCCTAAATACCCAATTTAACCTAGAACTATATACAGGGCGCATAGACGAAATTGAATAATAACAGTAGAAGCTGATGAATCTTTATGAGGAAAAGCAAAAGGGAATCTTGAAAATTCATCTACTATAGTCAGCATGTATTCATTTTTAGTATGAGAATTTGGTAGTGGTCCTTTAAAATCAATATTGAGCCTCTCAAAAGGTGATTTTGCTTTTATCAAATGAGCTCTAACATTCTTACAAAATCTAGGTTTTTCTTCTGCACATACAGGACAACTCAACGTCATTTTTTTTACTTCTTCCAAAGAGTAAGGTGAATTTTTAACTTTAACAAAATGGTACATTCTTGTTATTCCAGGGTGACATAAATTTGTATGTAATTTAAATAAATTTGTATCATTTGAAACTGAACCGCAAATCCTTGAGAAAGTATCAGCTGCAACATTTGATTTTTTAGGACGATAGATTATATCATTGCTGTAAATCAAACATGAACGACATCGATTTTTGATCTGTAACAAGCTTAAAATGTCTTTCAATTAAAAAATAACGCCATTTACGTAGTTTGAGTAGCGGAATGCTTCTTTCCAACTTCTGATAATGTTCTCGAAAAAAATCCAACAGGTCTTTCTGACTGGCTTAATGTAGCGGCAATAGCAAAATCCGATGCATCAGTTTCAACGATTAAAGTTTCCTCTTCATCTATAGTACAAAGAAGGGAATTTGCTATGTCTGTTTTAAGTTGTTCAAAATCCTGTTTGACTTCGTTTGTCATGGGAAAAGTTTTACAGTTAATCAAACGTCTAATTTTATCTGAAAAATTTTGAATACACCTCGAATAATGTGAAAACATGCCCTATACTCTTCGAAGACTTTGTAAATTTTCAGGAAATGGCAAGTTTAATAGTGGTTTTAGTCTATCCGAATCAGGTTTCAATGTCTTGTTTTCAATAGTATATCCTAGTAAATTAATAGATTTTTTCTATGAGTATTGAATAATATGCGTAATATACATTCATTTTCTATTGATCAACGTGAATGATTACTCATACAGTGAGTTTTTTTTCATTACTTAATTGTTTTCAACCAATGAAAATATCATGGTCTCATTACTCCACTATTTAAGAGCCAATCAGAAAATTCGACAAGTTGACAACATACTTCAACCTTCCAATCGGTCATTTTGACTACTGATTTCGACAAGACTTGTGCTAACCTAACCTCACTTTGACCTCCAGCTGTCAGAATTGTCAAATAATTTTGTCACAAAAATTAAATAAAAAACCGCATGACTCGTGCCTCTTATTTATTAATCATAGAAAAAGTATAGTATTCTACTCGTGGGTAATGGCTATTACTTACTCGGATGATTACACTACTCGCCTGCGGCTCGTAGTGCAAACTTCATCCTTCGTGAGTAATACCCATCATTACCCTCTCGTTGAATAATAAACTATTTTATTATATACACACTCATAATAATTAGGTGTAAGCTCGTATTTCTTAATTATTTCCAAAAATTTTGCTAAATTTGAATCATGGTACTTTTGATTCCCCCCACATATTGTCACATCATCTAAATATGAGAAAACACCTTGTATATTTTCTTTTTGGATTATTGAATCTATCACTCTCTGGAAACAGGATACTCCGTTTGTGACCCCAAATGGAATTCTTTTAAATTGATATAGGCGACCAGCTGCTTCAAAAGCTGTAAAAGATTTATCTATTTCTCGAATTGGAATTTGGTAATAAGCAGATTTTAAATCGATAATATCGAATATTTGGCTATTTTTGTTACTAATGATATTTTTTGGAATAGGATATGCATCAAGTAAAGTGAATTTATTTATAGTTGGTGAATAATCAATAACCATTCGCCTTTTGTTATATTCTGTGCGTGTAACCATCAACACTTGAGCCCTCCATGGTGATGTGCTTTCTTCAATAATCATCTTCGGAATATCTACGAGATTTCGTTGCTATCGGCTTACATTCTGCAAGATTTTCAAATAATGAAGGTGGTTCCACCTGTACCTGTGCTAAACAGCAAATTGAAAGAGGAGCTCTAGGTCTGCCGAAAATTACGTTAACTGTGTTACGTTTTGCCATAATATCATGACCAATTATTAAATCAGTGCACATTCTTGATATTATAACAAAAAAGGTATTACTAGTAGCTATTCATTAGATACAGGTGATAATGGAATGCATTAAAAATAACATATCACACCAAGCAATAGTGAAGATTTAGCAACCATGAATCAAAGATCATCCCAATCATTATCAGATCAACTCAGCTCGATCACTCAGCAGTCAATCATGAATATTCTAAAGGGAAAAACTTCCAAGATTAAACTTTTCTGCCAAGTTATGGATGACTGGAATAAACTAAAATAATCGATCCAATAAAACCCTTCAAATCAACCACCAAAAACTTTTAAAAGCTTCTCAAAAAAAAGTCCCCCCCTCAATTTTATTCCAATTCTGGTCAGATGCCACAAAACATTAGTAAACTTCAAAAAACGAATCCAGAGACGGTGTCGCAACTTACACCATGTCGGACACGTCGCGAAGCTCTGGGGTAAAATCGGAGGGAAAACGCCGGCAAAACGTGACGCGACAGCTTTTCACCGGGTTTTGGAGAGAGGTTTCCCTTTCATCAAGCCTCCACTCGAGCCGGCTGGTTATTGGCTTACTGAAAACGTACGTATACGGAAACCAACTGGAAACTTGTTCTGGTTAATTTTCAAGACTTTTTTTTTTATAAGAATACGTCGCCATTATCGTGGGATTTTGAACTTTTAAATTCTTCCCACAAGTATTATTTTTTATATTTAATATTAATATTGATTTTTGCGAATCCCCCTTTACTAATAAAAACACCAGCTGTTCCCTCAAGCGTACACTCTTTGAAACTAGTGACATCCTCGTCTTGGGTCGTGCATAAAACAAGGATGTGCAGTGCATTGGCCCATTGTTCAACACACTTGTCTGGTTAACCCCGAATTTTAAACGACCCCTTTTGTAAGGACCGGGTTGCCTAGGAATATGAGAATTAACATTTTGTGTTAACGGTGCATGACTTGGGCAATTTATCTTGTAATAATTTTATATATATAAAGTGACAGTTAGTAATTATTAATTTGATGTGCAATTAAAGACATCCAATTAAATTTAACAAAAAATTATTAATAATAATTGCCTGCATTATATTTGTATATTAATTTCTAAAGGCACTATACCTACATAGTTGATTTTGACACATGTAAAATCAGAACTGTGAAGTTGTGATAAGTATCGTTAGGGACCGGAATTGACCGATGCCACTATGTTAGGAACTCGATCTTACAAAGCGACTGCCAACTCCAATTCTAAAAACCAAAAGCTAACTTGAAGGACAACTAAGTTTATAATTCTCAGGGTAATTCTCATCATCTGTAATAATGAAAAGTAAAAGTAGGTACTCTATCTTTGGCTGAAAGAACACTCTCTAGGAGTTATATTTATTTATATGTATCTACAATAATTTGGGTTCCTGCACTAGAGGTACCGAGTACCGGCAAATGGAAACATCTTGTTGGGATATTGCTTGTAATAATAATTCCAGCCGGCACATCTTCAAAACCTAAATAAACAATAAGTTATAAAGTACCTAATCGAAGAGGCACTAAACCAAACAGATGGTGGAATTTGTTAGAGCGAGGAAATGAAGTGAACATAATGAACATATCTATTATTAATAAAGTAATGAATTTACTGGTTCACAACACTATGAACTATCTAGAAACATTTCATTTATGTAGAAAGTTCCTCAAGTGGCAACAGAAGTTATTTTATGCTCGATGAAGTTGTGAGATAAACATGAAATAACATGAAAAATCTAGGATAACTGTATCCAAAGAAAGTTCTTCATTAACTGGGAGAAACTTTTAATAAATGAGGTTCAACCTTTGCTTACAAGTATGTAATTCGTCAGGCTGTAATAAAATTTTTATTCAGGGGCAAATCATTGACAGCCCTGGAACCACATCTCAAACTATGTAAGCTACAGTTTCAGGAACGTTTGTTGAATATTTCAAAGTGGAAGTGATCACTTTATAAGATGCACTAGAAGAGCAATCACAAGAAATTCATAACTACTTAAAAGATATAAGAATTTTAGTAGTTCAAGCTTGAATCAGAGATGGAAAAGTCAATTTGTATGGACGCAGAAATTGACATTGATCTTCAAGATACTTTGTATTGTACAGCATCTCAGTTGTAGCAAATAACTTCACTCATCCACCCTGACTATGTCTTATGAGGATTTTAATCGAATAAAAATAGAGACATCACCGACCTTATTGGTACCAAATTAGTATTATTTGTATAGTAATTGAAAGTGAACTTTCGTTTAATTACTTTTTTTTAAATGTCAATTTATGAAAAAATAATTACCTAGAAATATGATGCTCGTCAGTGATGCAAATAATTTGTTAATTATTTAATTGTAAATCCAGCAAATTGAATAAATACCAAATTGGAGCGTGTGGCTGTCATAAAATGCGTTAATAGCAGACACAATTTGAAAAAATCATGTCCTAAGATTTTCAAACCAGAAACTTCTTGTTCCGAAGTAGCTTATGTTGCTGGTTACTTCACGTTATATGACCAAGAATTTCCAAGTTTCTGGTTTTTATCCTCCTTCACTTCGGTTTCCCAAATTCTCTCTCTTGAGGATTGAGCCTGGATAGACAGGAAAGCATCCCAGAGTAGATATGACCAAGAAAATAAATCTAGAGGCCATTATTTCCAAAGACATGGATTAAAAGACCCTGAAAAGCATTGTACTGCTGGTAATATGGATGAAGAATCATGGAAGGAATCAATATCGATCTGACTGGAGGTATAGACGATAGTGGTGCATCTTGATAGGATGGAGGCTTATCACCAGAATAAATGGTCAGAATGGGATGATCTGATTTGAGAGGGTGACAGTGTTAAGAGAAGCTGATAACGATTGAATAAACAAGTATTAACGTAAATCTAGAGATTTTTCCATCGATAGGGCGCATAGCTTGTAGGTTTGTAGGTCAGCAGTCAGTTCAAATAATATAAATGTTGTATAGGTACAATTAAGCAGCAGCTTGGTATTTCTTATGTTTCATGAAGTGTACTTCAGTTGTACATCAGTGCCAATCGAGGTGCTTAGTATTTCTTTCTTCATCCAACTCACACTTCAAATGTTCAGTGGTTATTTCATCTAATACGTTGTGAAATCCTTATGAAGTTATCTTTTTTGATTGATTTTTTCAGATCTCATTGATCACTAGATAATTACACTTCTTCTATGGCATTTAGTTTTATTGATAGACAAATCAGAAACTTCGTCGCAAAGTTGTGAGATAAGTCCATAGTTTGTCACCAGGCATAATAAACGAAAATCTCTCGGCACTGCAACGAATATAATAATACACACATCCCCATAATATAATCGATAGAGTGCAGAAAAGGGCTTATCTGGGCCCCCTCAGACAATGGGCGCATTTAGAAGTACACAAATCACCCCCTTCCTGTGTGCGGGAGCGCGTCGAGCCAGACGGGACGACCGACGACGGGGTTGCAAGCAAAAGGGTAAGGCCTCGTGAAAAGGGCTTATTATTTCTGGCGAGGCATAACTTTAAGTGGGTCTACGTTGTGTGTGCTATCTTCTTGCTCGAGAACAACTCCGGGGTTTTTGATAATGTGTGTATGTGGTGGCGAATTTTTCGCTTGGGATACGGTTGATTTATTTTTTCTGTGTTTGGAGGGTTGTAGTTCTTTTCGGGGGTCGTATCATTGTCTGGATCCTCTTGGGTCAAATTACCTTTGAAATTATAATTGTCGAACGGAATAAACCAGTCGGACATTTTAATCAAAGTGTTTATGTATGTAGGAAAAGTTAAGGAAAAAAAACTAGAACAGAATTCAATAAAGCCATGAGAACCGCGCGGGCTATGGGAAACATACAGAACTACGTTGAAAAAGTTCAAGAAAGAGCTGAGGGGATTCCAGAGGAGGTCTTGGAGGAATTACTGTGAGGATATAGAAAGTACTCAAGATTGTGTTAGACTACAAGGAACTCTGTCAAAGGGCCCGAAAATAACAATGAAATCACTTGGTGAATACACAAAGACGGGGGAAGAGACAGCTAGGGAACTCCTAAGAAACCATTTTCCCGGCTCAAAGATAGTTGATCAGACTCAATGGACATGGAATGAGCCTAGACTTCGAAGAGTATCCAGGAACGACTGGTTGACCTCGAAGAAAATAGTCAACTATGAAAAAGTCAAATGGGCTATAAACACCTTTGAGCCATATAAGTCAACAGGGACAGATGGGATCTATTCCATAATGTTACAGAACGGAACTGAACTTGCAAACAGGATACTTTGTAACATTCTAAGAAGTAGCCTAGCCTTTGGCTATATACCAACGGCCTGGAGACGCATTTGGGTATCGTTCATACCAAAACCTGGAAAAATAGGACGGGACACGGCGAAGTCCCTAAGACCCATTAGTCTTACATTATTTGATCTTAAGACTCTGGAAAAACTTGTGGATAGGCACATTAGGGACGGCGTTTTGGCAAACAGACCACTCCACCCAGACCAATATGCGTATCGGACAGGGATGTCAACAGAAACAGCGCTTCACCAGCTGGTCAGCATAGTGGAGACCACACTGGCAAACAAAGAGGTGATGCTGGGTTCCTTCTTGGATATAGAGGGAGCTTTTGACAACACTTCCTTCGATTCAATAACCAGATCTCTCAAGCACAAAGGATTTGAGGACACCTGCTGTGTGTGGATGAACTCTATACTAAGAGAAAGAATGGTAGAAACCACCATCGCAGAGGAGACACTGGCGGCCAGGGTGTACAGAGGATGCCCACAGGACGGGATATTATCCTCACTCCTGTGGACTCTAGTGGCGAACGGCCTGCTTAAGGTGCTCACTGACTGCCCTCGGATATGCTGACGACATAGTCATCATCTCACGGGGCAAATATAACTCTACAGTTAGGGAGCGAATGCAAGACGCTTTAGAGCGAACAACAAGATGGGTGGATAGAGAAGGGCTGAACATTAGTCCCAACAGATCCACCATCGTGGCATTTACCCGAAGGCATAAAATACAAGACGTGGCACCTCTCAGATTAAGGGGTGAAAATATACAGACTTCGAGCGAGGTTAAGTACTTGGGGGTAACACTGGACTCAAAATTTACCTGAAATCAACATCTGGAAAACACCACCAAAAGAGCAGTAACATCACTCATGATAGCCAGACGCTTGCATGGAAAATTATGGAGCTTAAGAACGGACATGCTGTTTTGGACATACAACATGATGGTCAAACCTATCTTGACATACACCTCCCTGATGTGGTGGCCCAAGACACTGCAGGGAAGTGCCATACGCCAACTTAGCAAGGTGCAAAGAGTGGCCTGCTCAGGAATAACGGGCGATCCACACCAACAGCTGCCATGGAGACTCTGCTAGACCTCCCACCACATAGTGATACAGGGGAAGGCAAGGATGGGATCAACCATTCGAGGTGAGCTTCTCAAGCAGAACTGCATGGGAAGATGGCACACCGGAGATCAAAAAACAGGACCAGACCTGGAACACAGACGGGTCGAAAACCGCGTCTGATACCGCGTCTGATATACTCCGCCAACTATAGCGATCACTTTGCACTGGGAAGACATGGCTCTGTTTCTCTAGCAGAGTTATACGCTATACTCCAATGCGCAGCAGAGAACAAGGAGAGCCACAGCCAATAAGCAGATCCTTATAATCTCTGATAATCAAGCGACACTGAAGGCCCTTTCGAGCCAGACAGTGTCTGAGACTAGTATAGGAATGCCAGGAAGAACTCAGGGCCTTGGCGCACCAGAATAAGGTAAAAGTCAATGAAAAAGCTGATGAACTCGCAAAGAGAGGGTCAGAGACAAAACTTATCGGGCCAGAACCAGCTCTAGGGATACCAAAAAGTATGACCAGAAGCCACATCAAAGACTGGATTCGTAAAGAACATCGGCGACACTAGACAACTTCCAGGAAGAATCATGGTAGGGAATGTGTTATAATACATAGTATTTAGTATTAGTAATGTTTGGGTAAACCCATTTTACTGTAGCTTTGTATTTAGTTACTGGTGTCATGATTGTTAGTGACAGTACAGAATTTCTTGTTATCGTAGAATGTGATCGATTGTCTAGGAAGCAATATAAAAGCCTTTGTTAAAACTACCATCGTGTTGACTTTGAATATAAATATTACATGATGTCAGGCTATATGATTTGGCTAATGTTCTAGTGCTAAGAGTAGCAGGAAAATCAACGTGAAAAGTTGATCGGATTTGTGAACCATGGAGGCAATGTTCAAGCCACCGGAGCCCCTCATATTGGAGGGCAATGTATCGGAAAACTGGGACAGGTTTGTCCAACGGTTTGAGCTATTCAGCGTAGCAACAGACGTGCAATCCAAGGAAGAAGCCAGGCAAATGGCAATACTCTTACACTGTATTGGAGAAGATGGTTTGGATGTATATAATATGCTAACGTTGAGTGCCACAGAAAAAAAGTCCTTGAAGTTATTACGGAAAAATTGGGAGCCCATTTTGCGCCTCAAAAAAATGTGATCTATGTTCAATTCAATCAAGCAAAAGGAAGGGCAAAAGTTTGATAGTTTCTTGACCGAGTTGAAAGTGGCAGTGAAGTCAACAGAATATAATGAAAAGGATGATATGGTGAGAGACCGCATAGTCTTTGGAATAAGGGACAAAAGTACCCAAGAGAGGCTTTTGAGAAAGGCAGATTTGAAGCTGGATTCGGCTATAGCCTTATGCAGAGGCGTAGAAGCGAGCCAAATGCAAGTCAAAGAAATGCAGGAGGAGGCATTAGTGAGTGCCCTAATAAATAAGCATGGAAAAAAAATTAAAAAGTGTAGCTATTGTGGATGTTCTCACAAAAAAGGCAAGTGCCCGGCTTATGGCAAAGTTTGCAGCGAATGTGGAAGAGAAAATCATTTTGCCAGTGTCTGCATGAAGAAAGACAAGGCAAAATCGAGAACAAAAACTGAAGAAAAATTAAGGAATGAAAAATACAAATTTAGGCGAGTTCACACAGTGAAAAAAGAGGAAAATGGAGAAGGCTCTAGTGGAAGCAGTGAGTCTGAAGAAGAGTTTTTTGTGAGCTCTGTGGTAAAACATGTCGATGGAGTCCAGGAGAATGATTAGGTCATGTGGAATAAAGAGGTCAATGTTGCAGGTACGAAGGTAAATTTCAAATTAAGGCCGAAACCCACTAGCAACACGCCACGTCATGCTTCGCCACGCCACGCCATGTGACGAAAATGTATGCGTATATTCTTCCATTTATTTATATGTGCTGCGTACACACTTGCCATACGGGATACCACGCCATGGCACGCCACGCCATCCGTCCGTTTGCACACAAACTGTCCCACGTGAACCTGTGCACATGGCGTGGGGTGGCGTGGCGTGTTGCTAGTGGGTTTCGGCCTTTAGATTCAGGAGCAGAGGTGAGTGTTATTCCACTTAATACTTTCGATTAACCCTAATACAGAAGTTAAAAAGTCAAATATGACACTCGTGTCTTATGGTGATCCAAATTTCAAAATTAGACCCTGCGTGGTGAAGTGTCATTACCTTGTCAAATTGCTAAAAAATCTGCATGCATACCCTTTGTTATTGTAGACAGCAAAAATCAGATGCCTTTACTAGGGTTAAAAGGGTGTTTAGATTTAGATCTTTTGCGTAGAGTTGACAGCTGTATTGTTAGGTTTCAAAATTCAAACGATTTGGAAAAGCTATATCCCCAAGTTTTTTGAGGTTTAGGGTGTTTTCCTGGGGAACATAGGATTCGTCTAAAAAAAGATGCTGTTCCTCAAATTCAAATGGTCAGACGCATACCTCAAACACTTAACAGTAGAGTTAAAAATAAATTGGATGATCTTGAACGTCAAGGCATCATTAGAAAAGTTGAAAAGCCAACGGAATGGCTTAATCCTTTGGTAATCGTTGAAAAAAAAAATGGTGACTTGAGGTTATGTCTTTGTCCGAAAAAATTAAATGAGAATATCCAACGAGAGCATTTTTTGATTCCAACTGCAGACATAATTGCCAGCAAACTGTCCAATAAAGCATTTTTCACAGTTTTAGATATGAAAGACGGCTACTTCCAAGTTAAAGTTGATGACCAGTCAGCTGACTTTTGCTCATTTGGCACACCATTTGGTCATTATCAATTTTGTAGGCTTGCATTTGGAATTAGTTCTGCTTCCGAAGTTTTCCAGAAAAAGAATTTTGAACTTTTTGGAAATCTGGTGGGGGTGGAAAAATATTTTGACGATTTAATTATTAGTGGGACCACAGAGGCTAAGCATGATCGAAATTTAAAAAATGTGTTAGAGCGGGCTACAAAATTTAACATAAAATTCAACCGTGACAAAATTCAGTTTAAATCCTCAAGTGTGAAATTTTTTCAAGGGACGGTGTCAAACCTTGGCAGTCTTATGTTAAAGCTATTATTGACATGCCAAAACCATAGGATAAGCAAGATCTTTTGAGATTGCTTGGAATGTCAAAATTTCTTGGTAAAGGACATCGCACACATCTTATGGGTTTTCGAGGACCGGTCGATTTTTTTGAAAATTTAGTATGTTGTAGTACTTGCAAAAATAAGCATTTATCATCATTGCACCAAATCTCTAACTATACAGGGTCACCTAGTAAAGTGGGTCCGAAAATCATAAAACAAGCCTTCTAAATATTGATGCTGCAAGCTTCATATCGGGATTTTTGTTTTCGATTTCGCAAATAAATAGTCTAAATAAGCCTAATATACGTATTCTTTAGAAATCCTGCTTCATTTCTTAGAAATAGTGTTACCAAAAAGGTCGCGCTGGATTTTTTTTGCCAATACCATTTTTAATTTTATTTATTTAAAAAAATTTGGTTTTAAAATAAGCCTATATCACAGGGATGTCATGAAATCTAAGAAATTACAAATAAGATAAAATTCGAGATGGCGGAAAGTGATTAAAGTATATCTTTTTATTCCATCGTGGATTCTTACGCACATTCAACCCAGTTTAAAATTGAAAACAAGACCCAAAAGGGTAATGGTGAGAGTAATCACCTAATCACAATTCATCAGTTGTCGCAATTCCTAAAAATCGGTGTGATATGAGATACTCACACATATTCATCATGTGATATAATAACATGACTCTTTTTTTTTGATGTTTGATATACAGGGTGTTCCATTAAAAATAGTGGAGAATTTCGGTGTTGGAAAACACTTTTTTTTCCTGGCTCTGATTAGGTGTCGAAAAATTTTGCAACCAACTAAAAAAAAACTTTAGAACAACAGAAGTCGGATGGCGCAAACCGCAGGTAGCTAGCACACTTGGTTTAAAAGTTATAGGCATGTAAAATGGGTCGCTTTTGGCTGGGACACCCTGTATAATAATTAATAAGTTGGTGCTATACCTTGGGCATGTGCTCCTACATTCCTGGAGTTGTTTGGTACTTTGGCCTACGCTCGACATAAAAACTATGTGGAGTAGGTACCCATCAAATACGTTCCTTAGGTGTCTTCAAGACAGTGCAAAAAGGCACTAGGTCATCACGAGTTTTGAAGTGAAAATATTATAGTGTATTTAGGTTGTATTTCACCATTTTACCACTTATAACTTGTAGCAGTAGATACCTATTAAAGAAGTTACGAGAAAATGAAATCCAGTGCGATCTTTTTGGTGACACTATCTCCAAGAATAGTGCAGGATTTCTAAAAGAATACGCAAGCTTAGCCACCATGTATAGCTTAGGTTTATCTAGACTATTTATTTGCGAAATCGAAAACAAAAACCCCGATATGTAGCTTCCAGGGTGAGCTAACATCGATAATTAAAAGGCTTATTTTATGATTTCCGTACCCACTTTACTGGGTACTTACAGATTTGGTGCAATGATGAAAAATGCTTATTTTTGCTAGTACTACAACATACCAAATTTTGAAAAAAATCGACTGGTCCCCGAAAACCCATAAGATGTGTGCGATGTCCTTTGTGCCTAACATGTCAAAAGTGACTGCTTCGCTACTGGATTTAACTCGGAAAGAGGTTGAATTCATCTGGTCAAGTGAACATGAAGAGTCTCTGTCACAACTTAAGCATTTATTGACAGAAGCTCCAGTTCTTGCTTTTTTCGATCCGTCATTACCTATTGAAATAGAAACTGATGCGTCAAAGGATGGATTGGGTTCCTGTTTGTCACAAAATGACCACCCAATAGCCTTTGCCTCAAGAAGTTTAACCAAAAGTGAGAAAAATTATGCCCAAATAGAAAGGTACTTCATTAGCTCGTTGTCAGTCCATGAAATTCTTAGCTTTCTAAAGTAGTTTTACATTTCAAAAGCTTCAAATTTACTTCTAACATAGTGACGGAGATACTGTCCATTCCATTCTACCTGCTCGCATTGTAGGTACACAAAATAGTGGGAATCAGCACATATTCCATAGGGCACCTACAGGATGTCTCAATAGAGTTCAACATTTAGAAACATCAAAATACTGATACTGGTAATTTCCACCCTAAGATATCACTCTATAATCCCTTACCTATTGATAAGAAAAATATTGATCTTCCTATACATCTGCTGGAAAAAAAAACCATCTCAAAAATAAAAATTCTACACGCCACTGAAATCCATTCTATAAAGTTATATTAACTTATTTATAAACCAATATGGTATATACCCGAGTCAGAAAATAATTTGTTAAGGTCGCTGACTCACCACGCTGTGCCGCCTGAAAATAAAAATAAGGGATCGGACTGGGACTTTCATTATTTTTATAAGTTTAAAGCCGTCCTGCATAACAGATGTTATGCTTTTTTTTTTCTCTCGTTATAATTATATTGATCCCTGGTGCTCTTTGGGGCCCTATAGCACCGTGAAACAGTGGCCCTCTTCTATGTATTCGACAAGAATTTTTATAAATAGAGAAAATTTTATCAATTAACATAAAATTGAATGCTAAACCAAACTTGATTTTTGTCACGTTCACCATTCCAATACCACAATGCACAATGATTAATATTATTATTCATGATGTTTTTTTTTTTTTAATTGTAGGTACCTTATATTATCTTAGAATGTGGCAATATTTAAGATAACCATTATTAATTGGATGTGATTTATACGCGAACAATGCATTTTTATATAAACTGCGTACTAAAACTAATTTTTCTTTAATTTCCAGGTAAGTCACATCAGCTTTCACTTCAATAGGAAGCACGTGTAAGTACTTTTTAATGTATGTAATATGCTATTAAATGTTTATGTAAATTATTCGATAGCGATATTTTAAAGTATGTACCTATGCGCAACTTTTGATACCACCAAAAACATCACTCTGTAATGAGCAGAAGATATGGGAAATTAGGGTCCTTCTGCACAATTATTATAAGTAAAAGGTGCAGGAAAAATATCAGTATGTTAATCAGTTCCATGTTAACCTAGGAATTATTATGTGGCATGTTGGCTGCAGATTACATTTGTAATAACTTCCAGGGAAATATCTACCCATTCTACAATAAATTGATGCATTTTTGGTTTAGGTATATCAATATATCAAGAAATTGTTTGGAATTTGCTTCTATCGTTTGAAGTACAAGGCTTGAGATTTTTCTAATGGCAAACATAGGATTTAAGTCTTCACTCGTATTAAAATGGACATAACTTTTGAACGATTCAAGCTAGCGAGTTGCGGTTTATTTTAAATTAAAAACCAGCTCAAAATATATCAATATATATCAAGAAATTGTTTGGAATTTGCTTCTATCGTTTGAAGTACAAGGCTTGAGAGTTTTCTAATGGCAAACATAGGATTTTAGTCTTCACTCCTATTAAAATGGACATTACTTTTGAACGATTCAAGCTAGCGAACTGCGGTTTATTTTAAATTAAAAATCAGCTCAAAATGTATCAATATATGTCAAGAAATTGTTTGGAATTTGCTTCTATCGTTTGAAGTACAAGGCTTGAGAGTTTTCTAATGACTCTAGCCTCTTTATGTTTGCTGTAGTTTTATTTGCACACATGTTGTGATAGCTTAGTTTAGTTTGATTGGATAAAGAGGTTTTATAATAACTCTTTTCGTTCGGAGATTAATATTGACTTTAATAAATTCCAAATGTTGATATTTTTCTGCAGTCCTTAACACAAAATAATCCAGGTCAACACGATATATTTTTACCCCAGCATATAATGAACTATAAAAACTAAATGAATGATGGCGGCATAAAAATATACTATATAAATGGCCCGTCCATTAAACATAATTTAAACTTATTATTGAAAAATCGATAGGCGCGTTAATGATTTTTTTATCATTAAGGTCGGGGTCGGGGCGCTTAAATCCATGTGGGGGGTGCAAAGTTATCTTTTTATTCCGGTAATAAAAGTTTTAATGTTAATTTTTGGCTTGATGATAATTAAAATCTTATACTCAATATTTACAAAGATAAAGCTGATGTACAGTTGCGATCAAAAAAAAGTAGTACAAAAATTATTAACCCCAATTTGAGCTCTCGGTGTAACATACAAAATTTTGACAGGCAACGACATAATCTAGGTTAAAAAGGGGTGGAAAAATGTCAAAATAATGTCATCTGGAGCTTTCTAGGTTAAAAACTTGTCAAAAATGCCAATAAATATGTCATTTGTTATTATGAATTAAATTAACGTATAATAGACCAGGAGGTTTTAGAGATTTTTCTTGTACTACTTTTTTTTTATCGCAACTGTACATACATACATACATACCTACATACAGGGGTCGAAAAAAAAAATGCAAATATGCAAATATATTTTACGAAACATTACATTCTCATATTACAAACTTAATTCAAATTGACTCGTTCAAGCTTAATTAAGCTTCGTTTTGTTGATCTTAACTCTGACCAACGTGTACTTAAGCCATTAAACATCAGTAGTTTATTTAAACCTTGAACTGTTAAAATTCGCTCCATATTATTCCCTTTGCTTTGTCCATACATGCACACATCTGCTTCTGCCAGTGCAACGAAATAATTCCAAGTTATAATTAGAAACTTCATTATTAATATAATTATTACGGCGCTGTAACGCAAAACTTCAATAATTCGTATATTATAGAGAAAGGGCTATTTTAGTCGTCCATTTCAAACTATAATACGTTCGCACAACCATATTATAATCGAGATTATGAGGAAATTTATTATTATTGGTGTACATTGTATAAGGCTAGTGATTAATATTATGTGATGGTCGTGAATTAATTCTGATGGAAATTGATGCGAAACGATCCCATCACGTCAATGTCACTCGAGCTATGCAAATGGAGAACATTTCTTACTGTTCACTAAACATTTAATTCAAATTCTCTCTTACTCTACTATGTATATCGGCTATTCAAAATTATATCGGTTTGTACGAAAAGCAGAAACGGATGTAATGCACTATTCATTAGGAAGAGGATACGCTAATATAACTTTGTGTGAAGCGCTCTCCAAGCTATACTATTAATAAAATGTTGCCGGCATGTATGTATATTAAATATATTCTATATATCGAGGGTTGTAACTAAAATCGTGAGGCTGCAATGTATTATATGGACAGCAATATTAATTATTTGTTTTGGACATTTCAAATTTTTTGACACCAGGCTAAAAGAAGATCCTTTGTATGTCCCAGATTATTCAGTTTCTATTTAACTTTGAAAGATTGTTTTGTTTCCTTCACCAAGTTTGACACTCTCCTAGTGGAGTAAGAATTTGAATTTATAGGAGTGTAGAATGTTTTTCATCCAATTGTCATCATACAGAAGATGTTTTGATCTTCAAGGTGATTTATTTTGAATATCAGTATGTCACATTTTGAGCTCTATAATTAGGATTTTGTCCTTCTCCTATCGTCAGATATTAGATGATGGATTTCTGAAAGCAATCTTGCAAGGTTGAAGAAGCCATGTTGTTGTTGCTACTGTTGATGGATTTTGTTGTGGAAATTTCCCTTGTGCAAATTACACTGGAAATTTTGCATACAAATTGTCAAAATTAAGGAGTGGAAATTTTTGGAAATATCCCGGGGAAAATTTCCAGAATTGTCATTTTTGGCATTGAGGCCTGCTTTTCCATTTAAAACGCATTGCTGTCAGAAATCTGTCAAAGTGTATATTTTTTGACAAACGTAATTTAAATGGGAAAGATCAATAACAATCACCATCAATAAAAAAATTCAACACGACGTAGTAAATAGACTTCAAACTCGGGAAATTTCCTATCAAAATATAACTCGTGCATAAAATATTTCCTGAGGGAAATTTTAGAAAATTTCGTCTTTAGCCAATTTTTTTGAACAAAACCATTCGTGCATAGCGCCAAAGAAAAAATCCCTCACCCTTCGGCGCTATGCACTCATGATTTTGTTAAAAAATTGGCTTCACACAAAATTTTCAAAAATTTCCGGTAAAAATTTTATGCACTAGTTATATTACTACTGGAAATATCCTTTTGATGTTGTGTAATTCATCAACTATGACGTACTTAGATTGTTTGAATGGAAAATATATCTCTGAACGGATTTGGTCAATGCATGGAATTGCACCAAAGCAATTGTTAGCCACGTTGCTTGAACAGCAATTTTTGAGATGGGATTATCTGTTGATTGAATTGTGGCTTCCTGGAAATCTGGAGAGTCTTTAGGTCTTCATCTTGTACAACTTGTTGAATTGGCTCCGAGAAAAAATCATATTTTATTTTTCTATTATAGATAGGAAGCTGAAATTTCCAGCAATTCTTATCCTAGTAAAGGACTACAATCCCAGAAAATTTCAGCTAATTTGGACTTGTAGTTTCAGGAATGAAATCGCGTTAAGCAATTTGGGGTAAATTTATCATTTTTCAATTTTTCTGAGTGCCTTTTTTACAAAGGGTGGTTAACTGGTCAAAATCCGTGTACAAATTGGTCAAAATCACAGAAAATCTCATAAGATCTACTTCAAAATCCCTAAAAACCTTTGAAATCTTTAAAAATTTAACAAAATCTCTTGAAATTGCATAAAATCCTATACCTAAAATTTTATTTAAAAAAAAATCCTGCAAAATCTCATAAAATCATTAACATTCCTAAAAAAAATTTCCTTTGAAATTCCAAAAATCCTTTGGAATCCCCAAAAATCTGTTAGTCTCTCAGACTTCCATAATTTAGTGGAGTTTCGAGGAATTTCGGTGGAATTATTTTTTCTGAAAAAGGAATTACATGTGAAATTTTTGCGGAGTTTCCATAGAATTTACATTAAATTTTGGTTCCTCTCGAATTACATGAAATTTCAGTGTAATTTTGATCGAATTACATGAAATCCTAAATGAATTGCATGGAGGAATTCTTAACAATTATATGAAATTACACCGAAATTCCCAACATGAAATTACAGTTCTTACTGAATTTTAGTACAATTCCAGGAAGTTCCACAGTGGAATGCGGAGGAATTTCCGGCTAAAAACATGGAATTTCGGTGATAATCCGAAAAACTCCCATGTTATGACATGAAATTTTAATATATTTCGGTGAATTTTCAAGAAATTACTTAAAGTTTCATTATTATTCCCAGAAATTCCTGGCTATTAAAAGAGAATTTTAGTGAAATTCCGAAAAATTCTTATGAAAATAAATGAAATTTTGAAAAAAAATTTGAAGTTTCATGGACTTTCGAGAAATCTTCGGCTATGAATGTGGTGGAATTTCAAAATATTCTCATAAAATTTTAGTGAATTCCGAAATTTTTTTAAGAAATTACATGAAATGTCAATGAAATTCCGAAGAATTTTATGAAAATGTTGTGGAATTCGAGGATATTTCAGTGGTGAAATTTTGGGGAATTTCAGTGCAGTTAAAAAAAAAAAAAAAATTATGGAATTTTAGTGAAATTCCGAGGAATCCCATGAAATCCTATACTGTAATTCGAAAAAATAATTCTCTTAGAAATCTTCTGGTGAAATATTAAGGAATTTCTATGGAATTTCTCAAGAATTTCGCGGAATTCCTATGGAATAACTTGAAATTTTAGTGGAATTCCGAAGAATTTCATGAAATTTCATAGTGTAATTCCGAGGAATTTTTGTTCAAGAATTCCATGGAATTTTATTGTGGAATTCCATGAAATCTTATGGTAAAATGTCGAAAAATATTATGAAATCTTATATTAAAATTTTTAAGAATTTCCGTTTTTCCATTCAAATTTACCATTTGAATGGAATTTCGGGGAATTCCATAAAATCTTCTGGTAAAATTCTAAGGAATTTCTATGAAATTAACTAAAATTTTCACGGAATTCCCATGGAATAGCTTGAAATTTTAATATAATTCCGAGGAATTTCATGACATCTCAGTGTAATTCCGAGGAATATTTGTGCAAGAAACAATGGAATTCCAAAAAGTATTATGAAATCTTATAGTAAAATTTCTAGAAATTTACTTTTTTCCATTCAAAGTTATCACTTGAATGGAATTTCGAGAAATTCCATGTAATCTTCTGGTGAAATTCTAAAGAATTTTTATGGAACTAACTAAAATTTTCACGGAATTTCCATAGAATAACTTGAAATTTTAGTGGAATTCCGAAGAATTTCATGAAATCTTATATTGTAATTCCGAAGAAAAAAAAAATCCAAAAATTCCATTAAATTTTATGGTGTGAAATGTGACATGTGAAATTTTTGCGGAGTTTGCATAAAATTCACATTCATTAAATTTTAGCTCCTCTCGAATTACATGAAATTTCAGTGGAATTCCGATCGAATTACATGAAATCTTGAATGAATTGCATGAAGGAATTCTAAACAATTACATGGAATTACACAGAAATTCCCAACATGAAATTTCAGTGCTCATTAAATTTCATAAAGAATTTCAAAAAAGTTTTAAAAAATTACATGAATTCCGAGGAATTTTCGTCGAATTATATAGAGCTCCGTCCGATACAATTGAATGGAATTCCAAGGAATTATCGGGGAATTACATGAAATTGAGTGGAATTTCGAACAATTCTTATCGTTTCATAAGGAATTCCAGTGAAATTCCGAAAAATCCTAATGTAATCACATGAAGTTTTATTTTTATTCCAAGGAATTCCTAGTTAAAAGCATGGTATTTTAGTGAAATTTAGATTCCGAAAAATTCCCATCGAATTACTGAATCTTAGTAAAATTAGATAAAATTTCACAAGTGGAATTCCGAGGAATTTCCGGCTAAAAACTTGGAATTTCGGTGAAATTTGGAAAATTCCCATGTAATGATATGAAATTTCAATATACATATTTCGGAGGAATTTCGGTGAATTTTCAAGAAATTACTCGAAGTTTCAATAAATGAAATTTTGAAAAAAAAATTGAAGTTTCGTTGGGATTTCGAGAAATTTTCGACTAATAACGTGTAATTTCAGTGATCAAAAAATTCTCATAAAATTTTAGTGAATCTCCGAGGAATTTCTAAGAAATTACAGGAAATGTCAGTGAAATTTCGAAAAATTTTATGAAAATTTTGTAGAGTTCCAGGATATTTCAGTGGTGAAGTTTTGGGGAATTTTAGTAAAGTTTTAAAAAAAATATGGAATTTGGAATTTCTATAGAATTTTGGAGAATTTCAGTGGGATTTTGAAAAAAAAAAAAAAAAAAAAATGAAATATTTGCAGAATTTCCATTAAATTATATATAATTTCACTTTGTGTCGACTTACATAAAATTTTGATAAAATGTTGAGTAAAATTCCAAGGAATTATCGTCGAATTACATACATGGAATTCCTTGAAATCTTATTGTGGAATTCCAGTAAAATAACATGGAACTCGAAGAGTTCTCCTGGAATTAAACAGAATTTCCGTGGAATTTCCATGGAACCACAAGAAATTTCGGCGAAATTAAATTTTAGTGAAATTGAAAGTAATTTCTGTCGATTTACATAAAATTTTAGTGGAATTCCGAGTAATTTCATGAAATCTTTTACTGTAAATTCGTTGAATTTTATGCTGGAATTCCATGGAATCTTATGGTGTTATTCGGAAAAGTATTATGAAATCTTATGGTAAAATTTCTAGGACTTTTTGTTTTTCTATTCAAATTTGTCATTTGAATGGAATTTCGGTTATTCGGAAAAGTATTATGAAATCCTATGGTATTTCTAGGACTTTCTGTTTTTCTATTCAAATTTGCCATTTGAATGGATTTTCGAGAAATTCCATAAAATCTTCTAGTGAAATTTTAAGGAATTTCTATGGAATTAACAAAAATTTTCGCAGAATTCTCATGGAATAACTTGAAATTTTAGTGGGATGCCGAAGTATTTCATGAAATCTCATAAGTAGTGTAGTTCCGAAGAATTTTTGTTCAAGAATTCTATTGAATTTTACGGTGGAATTGCATAGAATCATATAATGAGATTCGGAGAAGTATTATGAAATCCTATAGTAAAATGTCTAGGAATTTCCGTTTTTCTATTCAAATTTGTCATTTGAATTTAGAATCTCTAACGGCCGTTTTCACCAACTATTTTAGGGGAGCCTTAACGATAAGTATTCCCTAAAATTACTTTTCTACATGGAGAACGTGGAAATGGCCATAAAGACTCTTCAAAAACCTCTAAAATGCTCCAGAATCACCTAAAATTTTGAATATCTAAAATCTTCTGAACTCCTGTGAAATCGTGTCAAGATTTTCGAAATTCCCAAAATCCTACAAAATCAATTAAGATTTAAAATATGTGTTCATTATTTTATAGAGTTGACTAAACCTCGGAACGGTTGATTTGTCAAAATTTGTGTAGGTACAGTTGCGATAAAAAAAAAAATAGTAGGTACAAGAAAAATCTCCAAAATCTCCTGGTCTATCATACAATATTTTAATTTATAACCAAAAATGACATTACTTTGGCATTTTTTGACAAGCTTTTAACCTAAAAAGCTGCGGATGACATTATTTTGGCATTTTTTCACCCGTTATTAGCCTAGATTATGTCATCGTCTGAACCCAACATATTTGAATGTTTATTTACTGTCAAAATTTTCTTTGTTACACTGGGAGCTCAAATTGGAGTAAATAATTTTTGTACTAGTTTTTTTTTATCGCAAAGTTCAGAAAAATTTATAAGATATATTTGAAATCCCTGAAAATCTTCAAAAATTTAACAAAACCTCAAAAAATCCCTTAAAAATCACTTGAAATCGCATAAAATTTCACCAAATCACACAAAATTTTATTAGAACAAAAAAAAAATCCAAAACCTCATAAAATCATTGATACGAAAAAAAAATTCCTTCAAAATTTCCAAAATCCCTTTGGAATCCCCAAAAATCCGTTAAAATTTCTGAAAATCTAACCCCAATATTTTAAATATCACCACCCCTTTTGTGATACCTAAGATGAAATATTTTTTTAAAAAATTCTTGTGCAGGTGAAAAATATTTAATTTTAGGTATCACAAAAGGGGTGGTGCCATTCAAAATTTTGAGGGTGCATGGGGACCAAGGAGTCACTCACCCCATAACCAAAATATAGTGCTTCTAGTTCGTTTTCCCTGTATAACATTTGTACCAGTTTACGTTTTTCTAACATTTTTACTGTCAGAGGTATTTGCATTGAAAGTTTTCAAATTGACACTCTGTATTTTAATATCGTATGCATGTTTGCCATTGTTGTGTTTTGTGATGTGATTGATCTTGGTTTTTCTAATCACAATACAGCATAGTCTTGCCTTGAATA
The DNA here is from genome assembly GCA_917834065.1 of Ceutorhynchus assimilis. NCBI lineage: Eukaryota > Metazoa > Arthropoda > Insecta > Coleoptera > Curculionidae > Ceutorhynchus > Ceutorhynchus assimilis. The sequence goes on from OU892282.1 coordinate 36,935,229, forward strand.
TTTTGAAGAATCCTGTGAATCCTTTAATTGGCAAACCGTTCAGCAAAGTGACCCACTGTATGTCTTTCATTTTTTCTGTAATAGATAATTTTCTTATTCCTTTCTTAATAGGAAAAATTGATGATTCTACTACTTAGACCTGATCGATCGGTGGTGTGGTCATATAGGCATCAGAAACCTAATAATTCTCTCATTATATTATCTTGTAGTAATTTTAATATTCCATTATGTATTTTATACAACAGAACATTTCTACGACGCCACTGTATTCTAATATAGAAACTTTCATGTATGGGTTGCCCGTATTTTTAGATCGGCCCTCATATCAATTATTTAGATTGACCAATTTCATGTGTATAATAAAAGCTGGCACTTATTTATTTATTATGGCTTATTTATTATGAAATATTATTAATTAGATATTTTGAGAGAGGTCGTAAAGTTTATCTAAGACGTATGCAATAAACTGTATCGGACAGGAACAGGAAATTAGATAGATGATAGTTTTGTTTTAGCGATATTTTGTTTGATTTTTTTTGAGACAAAGGGAACTGAAGGTTTATCTAGTAATGTCGCTATCTAAACCTCTTCGATTATGTAGAACTATCTAATAATACAGTTATGCTCTGTTTCCTTTTGGTTAAGAGCACAGAACCTCACTTTTTCTTTCGCTATAGATATTTGAGGCACTAGTGTATCATATACCTACATCCAATACTATAGCTTTGGAATCAAGAACTCCCTTACATTTTACCGGATTAGCCTGATGACATTTCTACACTGAAAACAAACACTATGCGTAGGTACACCACTTACAAGTGCAAAATTCATATTGAATTGACATCAGATAATAACCCACCCTATAATTACCTAGGTCTTATGACCGCCTATGGTTTATGGTCTGCTATTAAGGAAAAGGAAATAGAGTATAGCCAAAATTATTCGCTAATTCGGTTACTTTAGGGTGGTTTACACTTGATTTTATTCCTCATTCTTCTCCAGATAATGCTTGAAAAGCAACAACTTTGATCTATGAGGTACGTTATTCCATCAGGGTGGCCTCCCCAATGCACGATGCATTATTTGATAAAAATGAATGTTTCAATAATGCCGCAGTAGCAAATATATCAAACGGAAAAAATGAGGCAGAAACAAAAAAAAATAATAAAAAACTCAAAAAAAAAAAAACTGCGAGCCCGAATGGTATTGGATGTTGGGCTGGTCCCGTTCTATTCCGTTCGATACCCTGACACACACACATACATCCATATATACGCGCGCGGTATTCTTTTTCGTTTTGTAAAAACAAAACTTGGACGCATAATTTGTTTTACTTTTTTATGTTTATTTTATTCGGAGAGAGAGAGGCTTTGTTTGATGAAAACTCTCGTAAAAATTGGGTTTTATTATCACAAAAAACATTTTTATTCCCCTGTCGTTTCTACACACAGCCTCAATTATAATATATTTTTGTCTATATGAAAGCGTGCAAATATATCGATCGAAGGACTCGATATTTTATGTATAAAGGACCTCGTACACTTCTTATGGAATTTCTGACCGCGGTCAAATTTAAACAAATTTTAGTATGTTATAGATCTCACCTTTATGATCAATAACTATGGTATTTTTAATAATACCCATTCAGAATAACCCCATCCTTATTTATCAATTACGAATCAGATGAAACAAAAAATTACCAACAATTTCAATTTCATTACAAATAGGAAATTCCTAACCTAATTTTATTTATGTGTTCAAGAAGCGACATAGGTACGTTAAGTCACTAGAACGACTGGTACTTCCTAAAAGGTATAACTATGGGCAAAACTTAATCCTATGACTAGTTTTTGAGATACAGGTAGTTTAATGTCCAAGAAATGTACCTAAGGTTCATTTCACGAAGGTTTGTTACAAATTAATTTGAATTATTTGAACTTTAAGGCAAGATAACCTAGGGTCGTGGAATTCAAAAAAAATAAGATAACGTGTAGTCCCTTTATGTGCAAATGAAACCACTCAAAATCCAAGAAGCAATAATTTTATTTGATATTTAACAATGTTATATGTAACATAAATGTTACTTTCTGTAAAATTTTAGTGTTGACAGCTTGGTTTTTCCGGTGAATCTGATACCATGTACTTTTCCAATCCAGAGCTCTTCAATGGGTGTTGGGGTTTCACTTTAGTGAACTCAGCTCTTCGTGTTGTTTCCTGTATCCAGGAAGAGGATAGAATGCTGGGGTGACGTCACTCCAGCTGATCCAGACTCCAAATAGTGATCTTTATGTCAAGTAGATACCCAGAAAAGAATAAGGCAGTATCAGGTTCACCAATATTTGGAATATTAAATCCCTGAATTCTGTCAAAAAGTAAGTGTCTTGCAAAGGAAATTGAAATTGATATTTAATAAAAAACGATTGTTGTACAGACACTCCCTTGCAACAGAATCAGGTATGAACAGCTATTACAAGTTGAAAAAAAAAAAAAAAATACAATTAAATAATTAGGAATAATGGTAAGATAATAATAATATTAAAATAATAACAAGATTAAATTAAAATGCTCGTTATGATTGAGCCAAATGCTGCTTTCCTGACAGTAGCTCTGGCAGGCAAAAATATGAACAAAATAAGGTGAAACAATAAGAAATTAAATCTTTTGATTCTCCCCCAAATAGACAAAATTTTCCTTTTAAATTAAGGTAGCCACAATAGATACTACAAGATAAAGCTGACGGTGAAATCAATCAAATCCAGAATATGTCAAAATTCTTGAGTTGTTCTAATTAAAACTTTTTTCTGAAGTTTTGACCTGTCTGGATTTCTGTTAAAAAATTACACCCTTTAGTCGAAATAATAATTGACGGAGTCAAACAGAAAATGGCTATTCAGGCCTCTGCCTGGATTCAATAAAGAGTTGATAGGGATGGACACAAAAATTTGGTTTTCACCGACTCTATTTAGAGCGAATGGTCCCATATTTCCACACTAACCATTGATTCTGAAAACCAGAGCAGCAGTACCTATTTAAAGTCCAAAAATCTGAATTGACTTACCTCAGATAAACGTGGCACCACCAATCAGCACTTACACAAAATGGAAGCCAACAATTAGATAAAAAACAAATTAAAATATAATATTTGTATTTCAAGAATAGATAAGATTTATCAGGTAAAAACTTAACAATGATATGATAATATGAATTGATAGTAAGATATATTGAAAAATCTATAAGGGAAAATCCAAATATTATTGGATTCCCTAATTAGGTCATCAAGCCAAAAAATGATTATTTCAGAATCAGAAGTTAGAGAAAGACAGAAATATATCCATTTGCTAAAAGTGAGATAAATATAATTTCTTTCAATGAAAATACAAATAAAGAACTGGAGTAAAACACACAGTCTATCTTCACTCTTTATTTTACAAAAATAATCAGTTGGAAGGCGGGTTGTACATGTTTCGGATCTATCATAGATCCATCATCAGCATAAGTTCAAATGGCACAGGGAAAATATGGTCATCCATCCATCATCCATTACATTCTTAATCCTCGTGCAGACAGCACGATTTTTCATTAAGTAAATTTTTGAAATTTGATTAACAACTAAAAGCTAACACCCACTAACATCCAGAAGTACAGATGAGCGTCCAGAATTCCGCCTCCTATAGGCATATTCCGTGTTTGTGTGGCAGTCCTATTTTTCTAATGTTAATAAAATAATTTTTTCAATCTTCACCTTTGTTTTGTAAATGTGTTCTGTGTTGGATGCGGCTTTAGCCACCAACTTTATGCTGATAACAGCATGAACACTTATATTTTTATGTATAATTATTATACTTAGGCATGTCGTATATGACCATATTTTCCCTGTGCCATTTGAACTTATGCTGATGATGGATCTATGATAGATCCGAAACATGTACAACCCCCCCTTCCAACTGATTATTTTTGTAAAATAAAGAGTGAAGATAGACTGTGTGTTTTACTCCAGTTCTTTAACTATTCTCTTCACTGTGAGACATGGACTACTATTTGAAAATACAAATGACTGTCAAATGCGAAATAATTAGAATCATACTTTGAGAAATAAATCTATCAAGGACTAGATGGCAGTACCTTTATTTAATAGATATTTGCATTTTACGCGCATGATGGATAGATGGTAGCACTTGTATTATTTTGAACTCTGTGGATATTTTTAGAATATTAGGAATTATTATTTTGCTGATTCTGAAATGGAAAAAAAATACAACTTTATAATGAAAATAAGAAAAGATGGAACATGTTACGAAAATGATAAATTTATCGTAACAGGTTTGTACTTATGACATCGATAATGTCATAATTTGGAAAAAACGCTCACGCTCAGGTGACAGGTAGATGTAAATGCATATAAAATATGTATTTACATTTCTTGGATGGTAAACTGCCTATATCTTGAAAACTAGTCATATGATTAAGTTGTTCCCATGATGGGAGTTATTGATCAGACTATGACATACTAAAATTTGACAGCGGTCAGAAATCCTATAAAAAGTGTGTGCGGGGTCCTTTGTGTATTTTTAATATCCCGCTGGATTTGAACTTAATGTTACAGTTTCCAGTTGGATTTTGCTTTTCTTCTCAAACTTTTCAATAAAATTCGAATAATGTGGATTGTATTATGTTGTGTAAAACTCACCGACTATCCAATTTGAGAACCAGCGATATTGCTTGTGAATAAAATAAACATTGTTCACCATAAACCCTAAAATTCTCAAGTATCCTTGATGGTCATTTTTTGATGTATATATTTATTTTGGGGTTTCCAGATATCATTAAGGAACATTTTAGAAGGGATGAACGTACAAGTAAAATTCGATGGTCATAGACGTATCCTTTTGGTGAGACTCTCTCCTCAAATAACTAAGTATAATTTTTTAATAAAAAGTATTTCAAAAACAAATACAGTATTGTTTTCATTACGGTCGGTATTGTAAACATTACAATATAATGAAATCTCTTCATCCCATGAAAAAAGAAATTTTGGTTCCTGATTCCATCTCTGTACCTTAACAGGTACCTCTTTCATATACGTACATTGTATTTCGGTATAAACCTCGTTGGAGAAATATTATCAAGGCCTTTTGTACCTACTGGAAGTAGTCCCCATTGTGCGCAACGAAAATTTACGATTAAGAATTAAAATAATCCCGCATTATATTTGAGGATTTTGTCCTGGTCGGACGTCGATTGCCTTTTTCCATAATCATTATTGTTATTATTGCCTCTCTTTCGCCGTTTATTATTTATTAAATTTAGAAAAAAATCTGACGACAGGGGGATTAGTAATTAAGAATTAAAATTCCTTTTCGGCCCACATCGAATTTATAATAAATAAACTATGTATTTAAAGTCAAAACATAATAATACGTATTCCCTTGACGCCGACTTTCCAACGTCACATCGAAAACGCAAGCAAGACATAATTCTCTGGGGTAGCTTCAACATAATATAAAACGAATACCTGAGTACCTTGATGTCAAATAAATCTAAATTCTTGGCGTATATAATAACACTTTATGGTATAAATTCCATTTGGAGGAATGAGTTATTTTTGAACGCACGCCCCACGTTATATAGGTTTGCGTATTTTTACGATGAGGAAAAACTAATTTGATGTGAATAATTTATTTTGAAATAAAGAAAATGAACTTGCAAAGAGACGAATCAATACAGCTAGGGGATTTACGCTAGAAGTGGTTTGCATATGCAGAGAATGTATTGATTTGAACATATTTTTTGCACGAAACAAGAAGCCATAAAGTGCGAAAAGCAATTAAAAACTTTTCTCCATGGGCCGCGGAAATTTCTGTTTCCGTTTTTAAATGTGAACTCAAAACTTTACCCACAAAACGCGGCGCACAGGTATATTAATATTTTGTTACATTTTATTTGCTGCGCGGTAAATTGTGTTGCAAATAAATGACGATTATAAATTTATTCGCTTGGAAAAAAGCCAACGAATTTTAGGTCTCGTTACCAAACTGCGAAAGTATCGTTGTCAAACAAGCTTTTATTTTTTAAAGGTAAAGGGGGTTGGTGAAAGGAAGGGCACCCCAAGCGAAATAATCCATTTTTCACGTCGCCCAGCGCAACAATGACTACGAAAATAAATAATTTATTCGCGGCACTCTCGAAAAATATACTTCTCCCTTCATATTTTATATAGGACCCGAATAAAAAATAATAGAATAATATATTAGTAAATGTTACCGCGCTGCTTGCCACCCCCTCTTATCGCCTGGGGGCCTCAACTCCGTTGCCGGGGTACCTTTTTATTTATTCGGAATAACTTATTCATGTCAAATTAGTTTTTCTCCAACGTCGAATTGTAAACGCACAACCCAGGGAGTGAAAAAATAAATGCTTTATTAAAACAATGCCTGATTCAAGATTTATGCTGAATAAAGTGAATTCGTCTCGATAAAGTTCGAAATTCCTAAAATAAAGCCGCTACCACGGACAAGCCGAAAAGCGGTCGGTTCCCGCGCCACAGTCACTCCATTTACTACGCGCTTGAAGCCTGTTTTACGATGGGGCTTCCTGCAAATAACGCCCATTAGGCCTGATGATTTCACAGCTCGCGATCGCCGACCAGATAGCGACATAGCTGTTTTATCACTAGCACTGATTGCCCTCCGATATTTACCGGCAATAAAATCGCTAACCGCGAAAATATCCTACACGTCACAGTTTCGGTGGTGTTTTTGGGGATTTCGAATTGATTTTACAAATGAGATTTTGTTGTAAACTAGCTTAATCATACATCAGCTGTTTTATTGATGTCTCTTGGGTAGCTGAAGAGGATTTTGTGACCATGATGTTGGTGATTTATTCGGCTTTTTTTCTTGGATGCATTTCCCGATCAAATGTAGGCAGTCAATTGATGAACTGATTGATGTATGTTCTATAATAAGAGTTAGTAAAGATTTTAGGATACAGGTGAATGCTTTATCAGTCATCTGGCTCATTGAGTTTTTTTTTTTCATGTCTTTAGATCCTCTTTGAGAAAATGAGGAGATGATGATGTAGGCAGCAGCTTTATTTGATTGTCTTTTTAAGATGTATTTGTGAATAAGTATTTGATCATCATCATCATCATCATCAATAAAAATATTGTAACGTCCACTGCTGAACATAGTCCTCCCGCAAATTTTGCCACTCTTCCCTATTCTGTGCAGCTTGCATCCAGTTTGTCCTGATTCTCTTTATGTCATCCGTCCATCTTGTTGGGGGTCGCCCTCTACTTCGATATGCCTCTTATCTTGGCCTCCATTCGATAATCCTTTTAGTCCATCATTCATCTTTCATTCTCGCAACGTGCCCCAACCATTTTAAAGAAGTCTTCTTTACTGCATCTGTAACTCCTGTCCTACGCGTTATTTCTCCATTAGGTATTCTATCTCTGAGCAAAGTTCCCAGTATTGATCTTTCCATTGCTGCCTGTTTTGTTCTTATTTTATTAATAGACTTTTTGTTTAGTGATAGGGTTTCGGCTCCGTGCGTCATGACTGTCAGGACACATTGGTTATAAAGCTTACGCTTCAGACATAGAGGAAGATCAGACCTAAATGAGTCTCTCTGAGATTTCCAAATGCTGCCCATGCCAAGCCTAATCCCCTGAAAATTTCACAGGTCTGGTTATCTCAGCCTATACGAATTTCATGGCCTAAGTATTTATAGGACGTCACTTGTTGTATTTCATTGTCACCTAAAGGTATGTTTTTAAATACCACTAGATTTGTCATAAATTGGGTCTTTGATATGTTGATTTTTAACCCAATTTGACCTGATGCTTATCAGTGCGGCCTGAAATTAAAACTATATCATCGGCGAATCTGAGGTGGCTGAGATTTTCGCCATTGACATTTATACCCATATTATCCCGATCTGTCCGTTTCCACATATACTGTAGCAATGTAGTGAATAATTTAGGGAAAATTGTATCGCCCTGTCGGATTCCACAATTTATAATAAATTTGTCGGTGTCGGCATTTAGTCTAACATGGGCTGTGGCAGTGTCATAAATGTTTTTTATGAGTGTTATGTAATGATGATCGATACGACAGTATGCTATTGAACGCCTTTTCATAGTCTACAAAGATCAGTACTAGTGGTCTGTTGAATTATACTCATTTTTCTATTAGGGATTTTATCACTTGTAGGTGATCGTTCGTGCCATAGCCAGACCGAAAATCAGCCTGCTTACAGGGTTCATAGCTGTCGAGTTTGTTGGTTAGCCTTTTTGTGATTATTGCCATGAATAGCTTGTATACGACAGCAAACTGATCGGTCGATAATTTCTCAGATCTGTAATGTCGCCCTTCTTATGTATAATGATAATGACAGCATTTGTTCATTGGGAGGGTGTTGTACCCTTTAGAAGGCAAGCATTAAATAGTTTTTTGATTACATATAGCAAGGTTGATCCTCTTTTTTTGATACATTCAATTGTTGTGTCATCACAAGGCGATTTGTTGTTTTTCATATTTTTTAAGGCTGATTTGATCTCACTGATGGTTATGTCTGGAACATCCTCCGATCCTACATTTTGAACTTTTGGTATTAGCTGTTGATGGTTTGCAGGTCAACTTGGTTTGAGTACAGCTTCGAATAGAAGAAGTCTTTCACTATGCTTGTCAACTCGTTCCTATTTAATTAAGGATTTGATGCGATGTAGATAATATAACTTCCTCCATTGGCCAACTTTTCATAATGTATTTGGGAGTTACTTTCAAGAAGATTCTTAATGAAACCGAAAGTAGTGACTTTTTTTCTCGTCTTCTAAGATTTTTGCATTATACTCTTCTAGCTACATGGGTCTAGAATCTCTGAGTGAAGATGGGTGATGATGATATTGATGATGACAGAATATCCCTATGAAGCAGAATCGAACAATACCTGCTTCACACAATGTCCGTGTAAATAACTCTCAGATCTCATGTAAGAACATATATCCATCCATATGGCCATTTTTTCAGAGGAAATCATGTGGCGTTTAGAAGAAATCAAAATATGCTAAATCTCGAATTATATTTGTAAAAAAAACACCAAGTCATAGTCTGAAAAATTTTTAATATCAAGGTTACATGTTCCGCCCAATAATGAGCATCATCAGACCCATAAAAAAGAAAACCTCCTACACTAAAAACAAACATGTATAGAAACACATCCCTTAAACTCTCGGAATGAGTCTTTAAAACAGACGCATACATTTAATACATCTTTACAGGAAAAAAATTTAAAATAAGATACAAACACTATAAAAATAAGTTCAACAAAAGTGGAACATGTCCCGAAGCTGACAAAGACAGAAATCACACATAACCTAAACTAGATCCAAGTAAAGGAGGACATGCGCAAGTTGTTCGGAGCAGGCGGGCAAGTGCGACCATCTCAAGAATCCCAAGTGAGTACGTTAAAAGCTATGCGGTATATGAAAAAAGAACAAAGAAGAAGAACAAGAAAACGCAAACAGAAGAAGAGAACGACGTGACAACTGTCCAGGGTCCTTATTCTTGAAGCCAAGGAGCAGCGTTCCAAAGAGAACGAGTGTTCCGTCTTTGTTACTTATATTATCAGTTGCATATCATTGAGAAAGACGGAATACTCGTTCTCCTGGGAACGCTGCTCCGCTCCCCAGTTTCAAGAATAAGGACCCCGAAAGAGAGACATAAAGCAAATGTTTTTGGAAAACAAATAATTTCAACCTCAATGCCCTAATGTGATTCTAGTTGATACCTTTCTGCCAGACTCGCCAATAGAAACAGCAGGACAATCTCCACAATTTATGGAGTAAACTCCCGACTTATCAAGGACATATTAACGAAAAAAGTGATTGACCTGAAACTCCTTTCCACTTTATTTGCTTCATTGTATGATGTTGTATGAGAGTTTATATTTATTTAAGAATTTGTAATATAATTTAGTCAAACAAGCTAAGGGAAAACCGTTATTTAAAGCTATTACTTTAATTGTGTTCCATTCCTTCGTAAAAGAGTGTTCAGATAATGGTACCTTGAATAATCTATACAAAAACGAATTGAAGGCTGCAAATTTGTGGCTATATGGAGAATTGGAGGAAAATTGGATGATGTTATCAGTGAAAGTTGGTTTTCTATACACTATTATTTATCAGGAGCAAATCCAGAAAAGGTAATTTGCCTTCAATTTCCATTTCATAAGTAAATTGTATGTTGGTATGAAGGGAATTGACAAAGTGAAGGAAAAGAAGGAATTGCTCGTTGGAACCATTCCACACCAAACAGATATAGTCCACATATCTCTTGTACGCGAGTAAATTTGCAGCAAAAGGTCTGTTCATTATTTTTTGTTTCATATTGTACATGAAAACTTCACTTGAAAACGGTGATAAACCCATGGCCAGTCCGGTTATCTGTCTCATGAAAGAGTTATTAAACCGAAAGTGGTCTCCAATAATAAAAGCAAATCGTAAATCACAATAATTGAAGGTAGGCGATTGTTTTCAAGTAACAAATCTCTAACCAATTGAACACACTCTGAAGGGAACAAATTCTCAACATCCAGGGAAATTAGCTTTGCATTGTTAGGAATGTTTATGTGCTCAAAATAGTTGGTAAATTCAATGGAGTTTTTTATGGAATAGGAGCTCGTGAATTTTGTAGTCTTCCTGAGAATGTAGTTCAACCACGACGAGAGGCGGTAGCATGGAGAGTTGACGAAAGATACCAAAGGTCTTATAGGGACGCCCTCCTTATGAATGTTGGGTAAACCGTAGGGGTTCTAGGGTTCATTGGATATAATTGGTTCTTCGTTTTGTTAAAATATTCCAACGTTACAGAGGTTCTATCTAAAACCGACTTCAAGTGAGTGAAGAAGGAATTTGTAGGGTCCTTATTATTATCCATTGGTTGGAAATCTTCACAATCTAAGAAGTTCAAGACCTTACCAATATAATCCTCTCTTTTTATGATAACCAGACATGAGCTCTTGTCCGCCTAAGTAAGAAGTAAATCATTTGTTTTTATCTTAAATTTAAGAGATCTTAGATGTGAACTATTGAAATTGAATTTCCGGTTATTATTATTATTATTATTATTATTCTTATTCAAAAAAGTGATCAATTTGGAATTCAAAATGTTGGGGTTATCAATATTCGTGGTTTGTGAGATGCTCTCTGCCTCTACTGCCAAAGTCTCTCTATCTGCCCTAGTTTTATTATGTGAAAAGTTCAATTTTAAATTATTAATATCTCCTCTTCTCCAGGTGTAAACGAAACGTGGTTCAAGTTCAGTAATCTTTTATGGAAGACAAATTCAGCATCACCTACCTCCAGACACTGCGCCGTAATATCCCGGCCAAATGGGTTTTCTCCTTGTCTTGACTTCAGGATATAGACCTTGTTCTTCAGTCTCGTGAATAACGAGCATCCAAAATCCTGCACCTCATCTCTCAATTTGGAATCCAACACACTGAACTCCAAAAATGATAGCAAGTGTGTAAGAGTCAAGAAAAGATACTTGAGCTTCGAATTAACCTGATTCAAGTCTCTATAATGATGTTTGATCTCCTCTGTCATCCAGATCCTGCCTGCCACCGAAATAGCTGTTCTAGAGGATTTTGCCCTTGCTCTGCACTTGAACGAAATAAACTTCTACACACGTTTGAGGGAACCTAACCTTTAACATCAGATTCTTCCAGGTAAGGAGGTTCTTTCTGTAGAAATGAACTAATCTAGCCTGACTGGCATTTTGAAATTCGAAAAAATAGTTCATGGTTCAAAGAGATCTGTGCTTAAATTATATTTGTGAAAAAAACACCAAGTCCTGGTCTCAAACATTTTTAATATCAAGGTTCAGGTCAATCACTTTTTTCGGTAATATTTCCTTACAGTTGGCGAAAATTTTACAGTCTTAGTCTTACAATATTGATATAGCCTATAAAACAATAAACAGTTTAAAACGACACCTCGTACATAACAAAGACAAAACTAAGTAATTTCCTTGATTATACAACTCACTGTTTGTACATTATTCCCATATGACACGAGAGGCTTAACAAGTGATAAGCCTTTTGGGATTATCGCGCTTGGTGGCATTGGTCATTAATAATATTAAAAATTAATAAAGCATTTAAGTTTAGTTCGTTGTACAACCTTTTGAATACCACTAGATGTTTCAGGATTACCTAATACTTTTACCTGACACTCAACACGTTACCAGCAACACCACTTCTCCTTCGGAGTCGTGGTGTTGCTGCGTAACGCGTTTCGTGACAGGTAAAAGTATTATCCGGTAATCCTGAAACCTCTTGTGGTATTACATTCGATAAGTCGGGAGTTTACTCCATAAATTGCGGAGATTTTCCTGCTCTTTATGTTGGCCAGTCTGTCCGAAAGGTATCAACTAGAATTAAAGAACACCTTAGCTATGTGCAAAAATATAGAGATTCTGACATAACTAATACCAATTCCGCCTTTGCAAACCATTTGTTGACCTCAGGACATAACACTTCCATTCCTGAAAACGTTAAAGTTGTACATCAATGTGATAAGGGAAGGAAATTGGACTTATTGGAGAAAATGGGAATAACTAGAGCCAAGAAGAGCCTTGTTCTGACCTGAGTGAACGACGTGTTCAATTTTGAAACCAATTTAATTTTTAATTACATAATTTAAATTATACTTTTTTCACATTAGGGCATTGGGGTCTAAATTATTTGTTTTCCAAAAACATTTGCTTTATGTCTCTCTCTCTGGACAGTTGTCACGTCGGCGTCGTTCTCCTCTTCTGTTTGCGTTTTCTTGTTCTTCTTTTTTCTTTTTTTATTTACCGCGTAGCTTTTAACGTACTCACTCGGAATTCTTGAGATGGTCGCACCTTGCCCGCCTGCTCCGAACGACTTGCGCATGTCCTCCTTTACTTGGATCTAGTTTACCCACTAAGCAATGTAATATCGCTTTAATATTTTGGTAATGTTTCTAGATAATATTGTAATATTTCATTTTTTATTGTTGCTATATAAGTGCAAGGTTGCTGTAATTACTGAAACGGACTTATTCTAATATTCACAAATGCAATGTTTACAAAATAAACCATTCTGCAATATCGCCTCAATCTTGTATTTTCATAAAAAATAAATTACGTTTGTAACATTTGAAATGCTAGCTTACAGAAACCTGCATTCAACGTTGTTTATAAAGTTAGATAAATATTACAGTTGCAATATTTTTATTGGTACTTTACAGAAATTTACATAATGGAATATTGTATATATGATAGATATTTGTGGAGGGTTAGCCAAACTTGGTGGGCGTATAGATAGGCCCATTTCGAAGATATTCTCTTAATACACTAATACCCTTAAGGTCCCCGTTTTTATATCATTGCTTTTGTATTATTCTCAAGAATTTTCAAAAATTGACCTTTTAACTTCTGTAACCTTTTAACTTTCTGATATTATCAAGGATACCCTACAGATCAAAAACACACGCAACAAACGTTTTCATAAATATTTAAAAAAAAGTTACAGAAGTTAAAAGGTTTATTTTTGAGAACAAATGATGAAAAAAAAATGGAGCTTAAGGCCACAATTGTATTAATAAAATATCTTCAAAATGGGCCTATCTATACGCCTACCAAGTCTGGCTAACCCTCCGCCAAACACCCTGGTATATTGTAAGGATTTGCATTAATGTAGGATCCTTTATTTTTAAATTCCCTTTTCTGCCAGTCCAACTACAGACCGGGGCACAATGTTAGTTAATAAACTTCCAATTTCCAATTGATCTTATCACACATGCCTCGATTCCTCCAACATACCTAAGTATTATAAAAAGCCACCTAAAATTAAAAATTAAACAGTATTTGAAAATCACAAAAAATTAAAATGTTAAAATCTTACAACATTGGCTTCATTCTCTTTCTCTCTCAACATCTCAAGATCTTGATGAACCCTTTCGTCTTGTTCAACTCTCTGTTATTATTTTTATAAAGCCAAGAAAAAAGAAACGTCGTCTGCGTCCTCCGAATCCTCCGTCCTGTTTTTGGTGGCGAGGCGTCAACAACAAATGGATGGTGCGTCTGCGCCGTTCCGAATTCCCAAACAATTGTCCCGTCTTTGTCAGTCAAATATATTTTTGCATGACAGAGACAAAGACAGCATATTCTGACTATAAAATCGAGATGTTAGTTCAAGGTTGTCACCGCTTTAATTATGCAAATAAGGCAATCGGAATATAAAATCGATATGTTTATGTTAGTTCAAGGTTGTTACCGCTTTTGCATACATTAAGTGCCAACTCATAGATAGGCAATTACTTATACATAATTGAAGTCGGGTAAGTGTTTGGAAGAAGTCCGGAGAGGTCAGGAAAGGGCTGGATAAGGTCGGGAGAAATCTAGACAAGTCTGGATAAAGTCTGGATAAGGCTGGATAAAGTCTAGCTAAGTCTGGAAAAGTTTGGATAAGTTTGGATAAGTTTGGATAAGTTTGGATAAGTTTGGATAAAGTCTGGAAAAGCCAGAAAATTTCTGGAAACGTCTGGAAAAGGCTCTATTAGGTCTGGAGAAATCTAGACAAGTCTGGATAAAGTCTGGAAAAATCTACCCAAGTCTGGAAAAGTCTGGATAAAGTCTGGAAAAGCCTGGAAATTTCTGGAAACGTCGGAAAAAGGCTGGATAAGGTCTGGAGAAATTCAGACAAGTCTGGATAAGGTCTGGAAAAGTGTATTTGAAGTCGGGAAAGTGTTTGGGAGAAGTCCGGAGAGGTCAAAGGGCTGGATAAGGTCTGGAGAAATCTAGATAAGTCTGGATAAAGTCTGGATAAAGTCTGGATAAAGTCTAGCTAAGTCTGGAAAAGTCTGGATAAGTTTGGATAAAGTCTGGAAAAGAGCCAGAAAATTTCTGGAAACGTCTTGAAAAGGCTCTATTAGGTCTGGAGAAATCGAGGCAAGTCTGGATAAAGTCTGGAAAAATCTAGCTAAGCTTAGAAAAATCTGGATAAAGTCTGGAAAAGCCTGGAAATTTCTGGAAACGTCTGGAAAAGGCTTAATAAGGTCTAGAGACATTCAGACAAGTTTGGATAAAGTCTGGAAAAGAGCCAGAAAATGTCTGGAAACGTCTGGAAAAGGCTCTATTAGGTCTGGAGAAATCTAGACAAGTCTGGATAAAGTCTGGAAAAATCTAGCGAAGTCTAGAAAAGTCTGGATAAAGTCTGGAAAAGCCTGGAAATTTCTGATAACGTCTGGAAAAGGCTTGATAAGGTCTGGAGAAATTCAGACAAGTCTGGATAAAGTCTGGAAAAGTGTATTTGAAGTCGGGAAAGTGTTTGGGAGAAGTCCGGAGAGGTCAGAAAAGGGCTGGATAAGGTCTGGAGAAATCTAGACAAGTCTGGGTAAAGTCTAGCTAAATCTGGAAAAGTCTGGATAAGTTTGGATACAGTCTGGAAAAGCCAGAAAATTTCTGGAAACGTCTGGAAAAGGCTCTATTAGGTCTGGAGAAATCCAGACAAGTCTGGATAAAGTCTGGAAAAATCCAGCCAAGTCTAGAAAAGTCTGGATAAAGTCTGGGAAAGTCTGGAAATGTCTGGAAACCTCTGGAAAAGGCTTGATAAGGTCTGGAGAAATTTTGACAAGTCTGCATAAAGTCTAGCTAAGTCTGGAAAAATCTGGATAAAGTCTGGAAATTTCTGGAAACGTCTGGAAACGCATGGAAATTTCTGGATTGGGTCGGAAAAATTCTGGAAAATCTGGAAAGGGTTGAATTTTAGCGGATCTCAAAGCTCACAATAATCACAAGCATTAGCGTTGAAGTTTGCTTCGGCATTTTCAATGTTCTCCTCGGTTGCATCTTTGTGAAGGACTCTGAATTTTTTACTTATGTGACAATTCTCTGACAATATGCCTATTAGCTGGGCTATTAGATATTGCTCTGTAGATGGTTGTTTTTCAAAGCAAGGAAGTGGTTTAATATTTTTTCGAGGTCCAATAGAAGAATCTAGGTATGTATAGGGTTTTCCAATAGTAACGCTCGATGTTTGACAATAGCCCATGAAAAACTCGATAGGCACACAGGTGCTATCTTTGGCAGCCGTATTCAATTAGTCTCTGCATTTTATTATGGAGCGCTACACGATTGAGCAACGCGTCGGAATTGTTAAAAATTATTATCATTATCAAAACCAATGTTCTATTCGGAAAACGTTTCGTGCACTCCGTGCAATTTATGATGTCAACGATCGTCCTTCAGAATCCACAATTGGCCGACCTAACGTCACTGGATTTTTTTCTCTAGGCATTCTAAAATCCAAAGTCTATGTTGACAAATCTCGAACGGTTGCCGCCTTAAAGGCCAATATTAAGCACTTATTGCTGAAATTGAGCCATTTTGATGCGATAACGAACACTAAATGATTCTAACGACAATCTAAAATTGTCGGAGAAATGTATTGATAATTCGGATATTGTTGAAAACATCTATGAGAAGTGAAGTCCGTCGATTTTAATCTAATACTCGAAAGAAATGTGAGCTGGTGGCACCCTACATTTGAACGCCAATGGTCACCTAACGTCACCCCTGGTTTTCGCTTCACCCCCTCGCTCCTCATTCGAAAAGTCGACGAACAATACTAAAAGAAGGAAGATTCAGGGACTTGACCAAATCTGCAATACTTTCTGCAAGAAATGTTGATGTCGAAGAAATAAACGAATAAGTTGTCGAACTGTTGGACGTCAAGACCGAAAAACTCTACACCAGTATAGATAGTGTCAAGAACTGTGATAATAGTGATCTAAATGATGCTATTCTTCCAAAATATTTAAATTGGCTTAATCCGCCGAATTCCCGCTCCATGAATTACGATTGAAAACGAATTCTATTGTATGCTTATTAGAAATCTAAGCATCAGTGCAGGCCTTTGCAATGGTACAAGGCCTTTAGTTCTGGAACTTGGGGATAATCTGTTACGCTGTGAGATATTGACTGTAGATAAACAGGGAGAAATAGTGTTCATAAATCGAATAACACTCTACTGCGAAAACGTCTACCCCTTTACGTTCAAACAATGACAATTTTAAAATAAAATTAGCCTTTGCAATGAATGACGATTAACAAATCTCAAGGACAAACATTTGATAGGATAGTAATTGATCTCCAGAAAGGATGTATTAGTCACGGACAACTTTATGTGGCGCTTTTCAGAGTTCGTTCGTGGGACTCATTGAAAGTTTAGTCAGGGAAACAAAGAGGCAATAGTGTTGTCAAAAACCATGTTTTTAAAGAATTGTTTTTTTGATAATTTAATTTTGAAATTTCGCAGTCATAGGTGATTTCAGAAGATCTTTACAACTTATTTACAAGATATTTGAAGATCACAAGACAAAAACCTGAACACGATAAACATAAATAATTGAAAATAACGAAGAACGACATGAAGACTTAGCACTCTTTAAACTTTGGATTCTTACGAGTTCCATAAAATAGAATAAGTTGCACTGGACATATGCACACCGTATATTCAAAAAATAAGATCGATTTAAAGTCATTACGATATACCGCAAAAGTAATAATTCGCCAACTACTTTGATCACATTTAAAATTTATGTCTACCACGTAGGTACAAACAAAAAATGTAAGTTGAATAATTGAGCAATTGCATTTAAAATCTTTTAAAAAAATTTTTTTTCGATTGTTGGCAGTAAAATGTTGATCGAGTAGACTTCAATAACTGGCCTAATAAAAAAAAGGAACTTCATGAAAGTGTAAAAAAAAAAATTAAGACTCGATATCTCGTATTATACCACAGCACATAAATAGTTACTAACTCGGTTTATAATAACACCTTGATTATGGTTATGATTATTCTGTTTTAAATAAACCACTTCGAAAAATGTATACCTACACCTACGAGTTCCATAAAACAAAATGAGATAAGTAGACATACGCACACCGTACATTCAAGAAATGTGATCGATTTAAATTCATTATGATATACCATACAAAAATAATTAGTCACCAACTCCATCCATCGCATTTGAAATTTATTCACTAGAATAACATCTATACAACTTATCTCACTGTTACATTTAATGTATAATGTACATTTAAATCAAAAATTATGCTGTTTTTTGTACAACACCTAATAAATATTTTCCATTTTATAATTATTTTGATGGACTTGATTTAAAAAAAAAGCGCGCGAAGCGCGCTCATGACCTAGTGCAAATAAAATCTATCTGCAAGTTTTATGCAACATTGAGAAAATTTATGTTTCATATTCCAAAGTTTATGTTGAAATATTTCGGCAACATTTTTTATTCTTGAAACTGTTAACGTACGCATGTAAGGGTATCTGCAATATTACAGCGACAGTTTTAAGAAAAGTTGAGCCTATAATATTTATGCAACCATTTATTTTATTATATTTTTTCAATGTTACAAACGTAAATATTTCCGCAACATTAAAGCGACAGAGTTGAGAAAAGTTACATTTTATAACATTGTTATAATATTTGCTTTACTTACATTTTATAATGTTTCAAATGTAATACATTATAGTATCTACTGCAACATTTACTTAATAACTAAAACGAATGTTTCTCTATTGAAGTTATATCAAATTTATATTCCTTTACATTGGATAAGTAATAGTTCAGAAAGTATTGAATGTATGCGTCTGTTTTAAACACTCACTCCGAGAGTTCAGTTTAAGGTATGTGATTCTGTACATGTTTGTTTTTAGTATAGGAGGTTTTCTTTTGATGATTGATTATTGGCCGAAACATGTAACCTTGATATTAAAAATTTTTGAGACCACGACTTGGTGTTTTTTTTCACAAATATAATTTGAACACAGGTCTCATTAAGCCATGAACTATTTTTTCGAATTTTCTAAATCTCGAAGTTAAATAAAGATAGCAAATATATAATCGCCCGTCTCCACCAAAACGTATATACCTCTACTTACCTAGGTTGCGTATCCGCACATGTGCAAAATCGTATTTATTTTGGGATTATTCGCGCGACGTCGAAATCAGGTGGCCGATATAATCCCGCCGCAATTCTAAGATATTACCCTCAGGATTGTGTGCGTCATAATGTAGGATAACAATCGGATTTCCCTTGGTCGAGCAGAAGTTGCCTCCGATGGTGTAAGCTCCTTTACTGGTCCGCTTTTCTTTTGATACTTGACGACTTTATGCGGTCTTATTTTATTTTTTTTGTGCAGTAGCGAAACGTTTCCGTTTGCTTTGTTTTGAAATGGGGCAATAATTAAAAGACATTCTACGACAGCAATAATAATATTAATAAAAATAATAATCTAAATCCGCGTAACCGCATATAGAAACATAACCGTGTTCCTTAATGATACGAGACTGAAAAACGCGCCTTTTATTTTAACGATAACGACACGACAATCTATAAAAAGCAAAAAGAAATAATGAAATATAATGTGTTCTAATGTTAATAACAATAAAATTATATATTATATATCAGACTCGATGTAATGATAGAGGCAGTAAACTTTTTCCATGTTCCATGCATTTATTTTTATAGGCATTCTAAAAAGTTAAAATGTTAAACGTGAAACATTACCTAGTTGTCCTGGTAATTTATTTATTTATTACATTATTTCGTTTTATTTATGTAATAGGGGAACCAGATGAATGACATTGTTATTTGAACGATTAACTAGCTGTGTTATGAATAGGTACATTTCAATTTTGAAAACTTTGACATTTTGTTAGTAAAATTTGATTTTGTTATTTTCTTTTTTTTTTTTTAATTTGTACTGGGGAATTTCAATTGATCATTAGTTATTATTCAATTATTGTCAAAAACGGATCTACGTCTAAGCTAAAGGTGTTTGAATACTAGAATAATGTAAATATATAAAGTAGATATTACAAGTACTAAGTACATCAAAGAAAGAAGAAAAAAATATAAAAAATTTGAAACAAACAACCAACAAAGATAAATTCCATGCAAATTAAGATTTGAACATACATAACAAGATCTTTTGCTGAAGTGTAAAATAACATGAGATTGTGAGACACCTCAACCTTTAAAAAATGAGCTCAATAATTTTCTCCGGAACAAATGTGAAAAATTAATGAGCCTCAATTTGGCGCGCGAAAGTTACCGCCGCGGTATCAAATATTGAGTTTTAAAATATTTGCACTAAATTTCATTTTATAATCCAATGATTATTTAAATACGTTCGTTAACAATGTAGCGTTGACGGCCCGAGAGTTGTTTTATGTATAAATAAAATCGTTTTATGGTCGTCGCCGATTCAAATCGTTGTGCGCTAAAGGGTAATCGTGGGAATAATCGATTTCGGTATTTTGTCATATTGTTTTCTATTGTGAGAAGAAATGGTTTAACTGATTGTTTTTTTTTTTAAATAATCAACTAACAAGATGTTCTAGACAATTATTGTAAATAAAGTTACAAAACATCTAATACAAGTAATATTTCGGTGTTAATTTCGACACGTTAGTATAAATTCAATTAAGGTCCGGAATGTTTTTTTTTCACAATAGCTTGCGACAATCGCCAATTTAATGTTTATTAGCGTCAAGAAATTGTGTCATTCAAGTAATTTGTTAGATTATAAGGGAAACTGGGATATAGGGCAATAAAATTATATGTATTATAATTAATTTTATGTGGTGATAATGTTAATTGCGGAATGGAAATATCAATTTGGAAAAACAAAACAATAATGGTGGGTTTATACAGACACATAAGACATAAAATTTATACCATTGAGGTTATACCTACCTAAATTATAGAAACATAACACAATAAATAATTTTCAACCAATCAGCTACGAGAGAATGATCACGTGTTTTCTGTCACTCTATTAAACTCCAAGTCAAAGTCAAATTCTCGCGTAGATCCATTTTCACATAAGATAAGACATAGAAGTTGAAAGTTGACCAACTGTCTTATGTCTTATTTTATGTGTCTGTATAAACCCACTATAAAACATTTAATGTTTGGACTGTATTATGTAGGTACAAAGCAGTAGAGTAGGAACATCTTAGAAAAACAGCTTTTCTCCACAACGTGAATTTCTCAATGTTTCTGAGTGCCTTTTTTTATTGAATCCGTCTCCAAATTTTAGAACACTTTAGTGTATAGTGTTTGGGGGATCCCAAAGGACCATTAAGACACAAAATATCAACAAAAATTTTGTTGAAACTTCATCGTTTTAGTACTGTCAGTACTGAGTTAGCTACCTTATGATTGAGATTTTGGAAAACTTTGAAAGGCCATAACTTTTTTTCTATGTTAAGCAATTTGGGGTAATTTATCAATTTTTCTGAGGGCCTTTTTTCATATAGGATCCTGCTCCAAATCTTAGAATACTCTAGTGTATGGTGTTTGGGGGATCCCAAAGGACCATTAAGACACAAAATCTCAGCAACAAAAAATTTGAAATTTTATCTTTTTAGTACTGAAGTAGGCTACCTTATGATTTGGATTTTGGGAAAATTTCAAAAGTCATAACTTTTTTTTATTATAGATAGAAAGCTGAAATTTTCAGCGATTCTTATCCCAGTAGAGGACTACAATCCCTGAAAATTTCAGCTCATTTGGACATATAGTTCCAGAAATAAAATCGTGTTAATGATATCTGGAAACCCGAAAATAAATATCGGTAAAATATATACATCAAAGAATGATCATGAATATATACTTGGGAATTTTAGGGTTTATAGTGAACAATGCTTATTTTATTTACAAGCAATATCTTCGGTTCTAAAATTAAATAGTCTGTAGGTTTTATACAACATAATAAATAAAATTCACATTTTTGGGATTTTCGCAGAAGGTCCGGACAAGGACAATAAAATAGAATTACATTTATTTGGGGCCGAACCAATATTAGGGCCAAATTATGGACTGACTGGTAAACGTCTGGTTGTTACCTAGCAAGTACTTTCTATGCACTAGAGAAAGTACCTACTAGGTAACAACCAGACACTTACCAGTTGGTCCATAATTTGGCCCTTATAGAAATAGGATTGAAAAGTCATATTATAGGGTACCCTATTCAAATGTCTTCTAAAGTATAATATTTTAATGATGAATTTCATGTTAAATCCTGTGATCAGGTAAGGGTAAAACACTTCATTATCATGGTCACTTGATTTTAAGAACGATATTTTCTTATTTTATTTCATTCCTGTGCTTACTGGATTTGGTCCTGTACATTTTGTTCCAATTTTTTTCTGGTGACACACACTTTACTGTATGATAAATCGCACCTTCACTTATTGACTTTTAGTTTCTATATCACTTTTTGTATCTGCGATTTTTTGTCCCAGAAAATGGTTTATTGAGTCACAAGGGCAAACATGGACAAACAGAAAAGATATTCTTGCTATGCAAAAGCCAAAATGATGTAAATTTACATCCAGAATCAGACAGACGAACCCGTAGAAAAGGTGTAGTTAACCAAGGCTGCGGAACTGCTTTCAGAAATATCACTAGATGAGACTAACCTAGTGCCCTGAAAAAGATGAAAAACGAAAAATCGCCCGGAGAAGACTAGTTTCCGACTCGATAAAAATTGGTGGTCAGTATTTACTCCAAAAAATTGAATCCCTCTTCAACCTCTGTCTCTTCAATAGTACGATACCAGAAAATTGGTACAACCCTATCGTAATACTGATCCACAATTTGCGATCCACAATTTGTTATAAATTTGGCAAGGTAATCAAAGTATCACAAACCTTGCCCAAATTTACTAAAAAACCACGATTCATCATTCACGGCGTCAGTCACCTTAATTTCCGTAATGATACAGTGTAGCGCCAATGTTTTAGATACCTACCTAAACAAGGTCAACACACAGTTCATTGTTATTAGTTATGATAAATATAATAAGGTTCAAGTTGAAAGGTACAATATAAATAGGAACCAATTTGATTAATAAAACCAGTATGGAACAATATTAGTTGGGTACTCATTTAATTACGCAAATTAGTCATTTGTGATAATTATCCACAAAATCCGGCTCGAAGGACCATGAACAGAGTTGGGACCTTTGTTGTAGTTCACTAGAGGGTTGTAAGGCCTCCAAGGTCCGTATCTCTGGGCGTGACGTTCAGGAATAACTCCCTGAAGATCACTAGTTACCTTTAACCAAGATAACGAGTACAAAGCTCTTGAGACGGATTTTGTGGATAATTATCACAATCCTTACTCAAGCAATAGAGGTAAAAAAATTCAGTTTTAATAAGCTGTAACATTAAAGGGCAGCTGTAGTATGCAATTGGTCTAGTACATCCTTATTCGTCTGGAGTAGAATTGCTCCAAGACCCAGCGCACTGGCGTCATCAGTATGTAACTGCGTTTCAAATTCTGGATTAGAGATCTACAGGATAAATTCGTTGATCAGTAGCATAATTAAATTCTGTTGAACCTCTTCACACTCTGGTGTCCAGGTGAAATCAGCGTTTTTCTTTAAAAGTGCTGTTATTGATGCTGTTTTGTTCGCGAACCCTTGAATAAACTTTCGACAGTAACCAGCGAGTCCCATCAGTTGTCTCACTCCTTTGACATTCTTCGACGGCATGGTGTTTTGTAGTGCCATCACTTTTCTTGGGTTAGGTTTTACAACTCCCAAATATTCAGTACGAGTCTGGAAGAAACTGCATTTTTCAAGATTCAGTCTAAATCCGGCATGCGAAAGTGCTCGTAAAACTAGCTCAAGTTTCTCCAGTTTTTCAGCCACCGTTTTACTGGGAATCAACGCGTCATCCAAATAAACGAAAGCTATATTGTCCTTCAACTTTCCAAGAGTCTTGTCGATTGCTTTCTGGTAGCATGAAGGCGAGTTTACGTGTTACAAATAAACCTCGTTATTCGAACTTTAAGGTAAGAGAACCTTAGGGTCGTGGAATTCAAAAAAAAATAAGATAACGTGTAGTCCCTTTATGTGCAAATGAAACCACTCAAAATCCAACAAACAATAATTATATTTGATATTTAACAATATAGTGACAATGCCATTTTCTTTAAAACACGAAAATTGACAGCTTGGTTGTTCCGGTGAATCTGATACATTTCCAATCCGGAGCTCTTCAATGGGTGTTGGGGTTTCACTTTCGTGAACTGGAAGCTCTTCATGTTGTTTCCTTCGAGGAAAGAGGATAGATTGCTGGGGTGACGTCACTCCAGCTGATCCAGACTCCAAATAGTGATATTTATGTCCAGTAGGTACCCAGAAAAGAATAATGCAGTATCAGGTTTACCATTGTTTGGAATATTAAATCCCTGAATTCTGTCAAAAAGTGAGTGTCTTGCAAAGAACAAGAAATTAATATGAAATTAGTTTATTTTAAAATCATTGTTGTGCAGACACTCCCTTCCAACAGAATCAGGTACGAGCAACCATTGCAAATTGAAAAAAAATATATTTTAATATAAAAAAATACAATTTAATAATTGAAAAATAATCATAAAAATTAATAATAATCAGCAAGATTAAATTAAAATGCTCCTTACAGGTTGAGTAGAGTGCTACTTTTCTGGCAGTAGCAATAACAGGCAAGAATATGAACAAAATCAGATAGAGAATTAAGAAATTAAATCTTTAGATAGAGAATTAAGAAATTAAATCTTTAGATTCTCCCCCAATTAGACAAAATTTTCCTTTTAAGCCAAGGTAACTACTATAGGTACTACAAGATAAACCTGAAGGAGAAATCAATCAAATCCAGAATATGTCAAAATTCTTGAGATGTTTTAATTAAAACTTTTTAAATGAATTTTTGACCTGTCTGGATTCCTATTTTAAAGATTTACACCCTTTTTCAACACTCTTCTCTTCGAGAAGATAATAATTGAAGGAGTCAAACAGAAAATGGCTATATAGGCCTCTGCCTGGATTCAATAAAGAGTTGATAGGGATGGACACACAAATTTGGTTTTCACCGACTCTATTTAGAGCAAATGGTCCAATAATCTCAAACTAACAATTGATTCTGAAAACCAGAGCAGCAGTACCTATTTATTAGCCCAAAAATCTGAATTGACTTACCTCAGAAAAACGTGGCACCACCAATCGGCACTTACACAAAATTGAGGCCCACAATTAGATAAAAAATTAAAAAATAATATTTATATTTCAAGAATAGATAAAATATGATTTATCAGGTAAAAAATTTAACAATGATATGATAATAATTATAATATGCACTCATGGTAAAATGTATTGAAAAATTTATAAGGGAGAATCTAAAAATGTAAAGGAAAAATTATAAAAATGAAAATGACTCGCCTGCAAGACTACTGCCAGGAAAAGAGAACGTTTTAGAAACCAAACTCTGTAAGAAAACAATCCTATGTTTTTTATACTTAACTGCGTTTTAACCAGATCAACCAATCAGAAGAGTACACCCAAAAGACCATATTATTCACTTTACAATGAAAAACCACGTGGAATTAAAGAGAATAGATAAAAACCCACTGGAATTATTTTAATTTTTTACAAATTTTAATAATTTAAATTAAGGTTATGTTAAAAACAAAAAACTGCTAATTAATTAGGTCATTAGGCCAAAAATGATTATTTCAGAATCAGAAGTTAGAGAAAGACAGAAATTTATCCATTTGCTAAAAGTGAGAAAAATATAATTTCTTTAAACGAAAATACAAATGAGACTGTCAAAATGAGAAATAATAAAAATAGCTAAGGAAAACTATCACAATTTAAAAAAAAATAAACTCATCCGGTACTAGATGGCAGCACTGGTAAATTAATAATAGATATTTGCATCTTACGCTCATGATGGATAGATAGTAGTACTGGTATTATTTTGAACTTTGTGGATATTTTTAGATTATTATGAATTATTATTTTGCTGATTCTGAAATGGCAAAAATACAACTTTATAATGAAAATGAGATGAGATGGAACATGTTACATAAATGATAAATTTATCGTAACATACGTCACACAGGAGTAGAGAGGCATTGACAGCTAATTCATGTCCTGTCCTTATTTCTTTACGTTGATCAAATAGAGACCATATCACCCAATTAATAGAGGTGTAAAAGCTCAGATTTGAAGACTGACGGAAAAAAATGGGATGATGACAGTATCAAATTAGCTGTTGTACTACTAGTCTGGGAGACGACCGCATTTTTCCTACCCCGATCGAGTTATGTGTCGACACTATTATCAATATATAGTATTATGTGCATCTATTAACCTGTATTCCTGCCTGAGAGCAAATGCTGCCGGAAATATCTTTTAACAAATTATTAACAAATTGAAAAAAACGTAATACTACCCCCATCGAGTTATGCCCTAAGTAGGGTATCAGATTGAAGGTCTCGATGTCCCCTATCTAAAAAGTCGATCCTGCCTCGTGAGAACTTGCCGGAAAAAGGAGGCAGGACAGCTTATTGGGGCAAGGGCCCGCGGTCTCTGCTTTGACACCTATCAAGCTTTGCATTAAATGATGTGTCAAATTAAAGGTGTCAATAAGTTGATTTAAGGTCTGTTCGCAGAGAAATCACAAACCAGTCAGAGCGAATTTCATTGGTTGGAAACAGTCAGGAAACTAGTTTCAAACAATGAAATTCACTCCTTCTGGTTTGGGATTTCTGTGCGAAGAGACCTTAAATCAACTTATTGACACCTTTAATTTGACACATCATTCAGCGCAAAACTTGATAGGTGTCAAAGCTGAAACCGCGGGCCCTTGCTCCAATAAGCTGGCCTGCCACCCTTTTCCGGCAAGTTCTCACGAGGCAGGATCAACTTTTTAGATAGGGGACATCGAGACCTTCAATCTGATACCCTACTTAGGGCATAACTCGATGGGGGTAGTGTTACGTTTTTTTCAATTTGTTAATAATTTGTTAAAAGATATTTCCGGCAGCATTTGCTCTCAGGCAGGAATACAGGTTAATAGATGCACATAATACTTTATATTGATAATAGTGTCGACACATAACTCGATCGGGGTAGGAAAAATGCGGTCGTCTCCCTAACTAACAGCATACATTCGGTATCTCTTGCCAGTGACTACTATTTGTTTCGAAGAATTCTGGACTTGATTACTGTCACATCTGTCCTTTTCGTACTAGAAAACTTTTCCTGATTTGTATGATATAGTATTTTACTATTCATAGGCATGTGATGTGTAGCTGGCGGACATAAATTCATTGCAAACACTTGCTAATGATGTGGTGCAATATGTGAAAATTTTACCATAAACTATAAACATCTGATGGGAAAATTTTTCAACAACTGCATGCTACATACATGTTTAGTAGAGATATCAAGGAATGATGAAAGCATGGAACGAAACCGAGAAACCAACGTCAAAGAACCGAAAGAGCAACTGATGATCTAGGAAATTTTCGAAGACAACACCTTCAAAAACATCGCTAAACAGAAAAAAAAAGTAGATGAACAAGAAAATACCAAAAAAAAAAATCCAACGCAAATAAAAATACACACATTACTTATGTATTAGCGTAACCTCCTTTTTCCTCAACACAATGGAGAAAGCAATTGACCAGTACATCAGAAGCGAAACTCTATTGAGAAGACCGCTTTACTCAAAGCAATTTTCCGCTCCTTACACAGCGATGTTGATGGTATAAAGAAAGATCCACTAATTTTAAGGCCTATTGTTGTGACAAAATTTAATGAAACAGAGTTAGATGCAAAAAAAGCAAATCGCAGCCAGAGGAAATGAATACGCAAGATGTTTACCAAAAGTCTGCAAGAAGGCGAAAACTATACTTTATTTGTATTTCATAACAAAAGCTGGGATATCATATTATGTTTCAGAAACGATCAAGATATACATTTGCATTTTGGCATTATCTCACCTAAATCCGTTCCTGGCGCGGTCCATTAATACTCGCGCGGTACCAAACCGGTTTAATATCGTGGGTACCCCACAGTCAAAGGTTGTTATTTATTTAAGGAATATTATAAACATATTTATATTTAAAGAAATGCGCTTTGTGCGCCCGTCCGTATTGCAGAAATGTAATTTATACTGCCCGAGCTATGCGTCCAGACGATAAATACACATTATATGGCAGAGACATGAAAATATTAACCGATCACTCGCGCTGCATATATCATTAATTTTATTTATGGGGGAGCTCCGGAGACAAATGAGAAATTTAAATTAAAAAGCCGGAGAAAAAGGAACGGATGACGACGAACGTAGCATATGGATAAGTTGGAACGTCCTAGATTTTTAATTACTAATAAATATTTGTCCTACCGACTGCACCAAAGTGAAAGAAGGAAATAATACTAAGATGTTTATAAATCATGTTGTTCAAGAACCATTCCCATGCAGATCCGCAAGGTTAGAAGGTCATAAATTGGATAATAACCCCATCATATATAAAACGCATATTCTAGCGCAGTTTATAAACGTCGACAGATTTACGGCAAAATAATATAATAGGGACCCGCTATACGTTTGAGGCACCCCCTACATTAGAGATCTGTCTATAAATCGTCGTTATAGATATTATTTTGTCAGGAACAGACGTATAATCGGCCTTCGTTGCGGCTTTGGTTCGCCTCGGGCCGGGTATCTTGGCTTTTGATTAATAGATCTATATAAGTGCCAGGTGAGAGTATCAAATACCTACGAGAAGATGATGGAGGGCGAAATGCTATTTTAATTGCTCCCAGTTTTGATTCTGTGGATGATGCTTTATATTGGGCCATATTAAACTAGAATCCAGTCACCTCCGCCCCTGTTCCCCGACCAAGCAGACGCCCAGGCCATAATTATTTTTATTATTTTAATATCCCGACGCAAGAAAATCGGGTTCATGGTCGTTATCATTAAATATAGTAACTTTTATGCCTCGACAGACCATTTGCTCTTGATTACAGTGTAATAATACACATTTACTATATGGAAGTCTTCCAAATGAGGCTGTTACGAGGAGGCTGTTTTTTTTTCTTTATTTTTCTTTGGCATTTGAGAGGTGAACGTAATTCACCGTGGTGATGATGAGGTTCTCATTTTCACACACACACAAGCAACATTGTCTCCCTTTTACCAATTTTAAAATAAATTCCAAGGATAAAAATGCAAAACTTGTGAGGTCTTTGACTTGAATGTTGAATGAACATATGGTCGGGTAATGTTACTAACCCCTGGACATTAATTATTTTACCCAAAAAAAAATCAGCTTCTAAAAATATTTGCAGTCAACTTTGTCTTCAAACAAATTCATTTCTCATTATTAATTGATATTTTGGGTTTGTAGGAATACTTAAAACAAGATTAAGTGGCCCTGTTTTCTTGAATTCGCTACGGCGATTTATTTATTTACCGACTTCTATTTAAGACCATTCCAGGTTCGTACTTGTCACAATATGTTAAACCCCTTCATCACGTTAAATTATTAAAAGTAACGACGTATAGGTAATCTTCTACTGGTGAAGAAACATCGATCCGAACGAGTCTCAGACATGCTCAATAAATATAAAATTACTTATCATTATGTAAATTTCAGCTGATTATAACCTATAGTAAGCCTATTGACTTGACATACAACCTGTGAGTGAGTAAACATAATTTTTTCGTGGAGGGTATAATTGCATATACAAGACCAAGAGTAAATACGGCCGCGCGGATCTGATGCTAGGTATTTATAAAAGGACCAATGAACATTCAATATATTATTGATTCTTGTAGTAGAGATGAGCGAAATTGTAATTTTATCGGTTTAAGTATATAAAATCTACTCATCCTTACTAGCCAATGCGAAATTAACTGGCTAATTTTCTGTCCAAGTAGATTTTTATTTATTTAAATTGAGTTCTTAGTACGGAAGTTTTAAGGTTCTCGTGTTCTCATTTCGTAAATTGCACTGAAGAATTTCGCATGAATATAAAATGTAGTTAAAATATCCACGGTCGTTAGTTTAATAACATATTGTTTATGTAGATAAATATAATCAGCGAATTATGGTTTATTTTTTTACATTCCGAATCCTGACCTGTCTCTGCTTGCTGGGACGCAAAATTTATGTATTTGCTTATTATTCAAAAGCTGCAATGTACCGATACAGAGAGTGAGGCATGAGATTCAGCAAAATAAATATAATAAATTTCATATAATTCAATATCAAGAAGTCATAAATTTCCAGTTTTAAAAATAAATGCGCGCGCGTCCGGCGAAGGAAAATTGCATGACGCACGTAAATAAATCTTTCTTGTGAAGACTCGTGGAGTGAGGTTAAGTAACGCTGACCCATATTTTTCCTACTCGTTGCATGGTGCATGGATTTGAGTAAATGATATTTAATCGCACGAATGTTTTTCTAATTAATATAAAATAATTGGGTAAGTCACTCGAAAATCCGATTATATTTGTTCATTCGTTGCCTTTCTGACTCACCTGCGGCAAACGAAAACGATATATTAATTTGCCTTGGCCATTGTACACCAGTCTATATATACATTATAATCTAAAACACATTAAAATTTTCTTTACTTTTTTTGATTTATAATTAGTGGAGCCATGGACGAGAGTATAATTTATTTTTAATCTCTGTTTGGTCGATTTGTTTTTGGTAATTACTTATGGGAGGATTTTTTAAGTTTACTTATTTTGTCATAAAGAAGCAGTGTTTTTCAAGAAAGGAAAACATAATATACAACAGCAAAAGCACAAAAGAAAAGTCAAGGATAAGGAGGACATTATATCGAAACACTATACAAGTTCTTATGAAGAAATCAAGTTCTGGGTGATGATTTCCCAATCTAATAGTTCAAGGAAAGAAGGAGTTGGAATGATATAATTTGTTTCATGAAATTACTCATGGAGTGAGTGCGCGTTAGTGTTACACACGAGCAATAGCAGTACTCCAGGATGGGCCTTATTAGTGTAGTGGAGAAGCCTGATGGAAGAGATGTTAGTGAAGTCCCTTGAATACCTTTTAACAAAGCCCAGCAGTTTCAGAGACCTGGTAGCGATATCCGAAATGTGGCTGGAGAAACTTAACGTGTTGTCAAAAATGGCACAGAGATCACGTTGTTGGGACACCGTTTCGAGTATAGTTCATTGTTTACGTAGTAAACAAATTGTATGGAGCTTTGACTTTTGGAGAAAACGATATGTTTTACATTTAAAGGTATTGAGTTCCACGCCACTTGTGACACTATTCGAAAAGTCTATCCAAGTTAGATTGTAGTCTGGCACAGTCTTCGTGGGAGGAGACTCGGGCGAATATCTTTAGGTCATCGGCAAAACACAAAAACTCACTATTAATGGAACAAGAACCAATATCGTTGATGAAAATAATGAATACCAGGGGTCCCAGGTGAGATCCTTGTGATGCACCTGAGGGGATGTCAATGGGCTGTGAATAGAAGTTGATGATCTTCACGATTTGGTTTCTGTTCCTAAGGTAGTCGCTGATCCACGCAAGCACAGTACTAGAAATTCCAATTCTCTCAAACCTCACAAGTAGGACGTTGTGGTCGACACGGTCGGTTTTGGCGAAATCGGTATATATGGAGTGAACAACTCCACCGCTTTCAAGAATCCCTGAGATTTTGTGCTGGTACTTGAGGAGGTTAGTTTCGGTCTCGGTTTCGGTTGAGCACTTTGGCCGGAAACCTGCTTGCTGTTCCATTAGGCAAGCAACGGTTGATGATAGGAGCTAAGAATTTAGTTACTATATTCTCAAAGAGCTTAGATATAGTGTTAAGGATACTGATAGGCCTCTATTTGGTAATATCCATTTTGTCACCGGTCCTATTGATAGGCGTGATAAAACTCCGCTCCCAAATCTCAGGGCATACCCGACTCCTAAGTGATTCATTGAACAAAATAAACAAAGGACGAGATAGTATAAAGCTAGACCTGCTGAGCATCCAGAGGGGGGATGCCATCCGGGCCAGGTCCACGAAAGATCCGAGTTCACACAATTCCTCGTTAATAACTGAGATGGAGAGTTCAAAGTCATGAATGTGAATGTTACTATCAGAAATGCTGTAGCCAATAACACATGTTTTGTTTGAGTATACAGAATGAAAGTATGCACCGAAAATATTAGCTAGTTCACGTCCAGTTTTGGCGAATTTACCGTCATAGAACATGTAAGAAGGGAGTCCATATTCCTAAGCATATGACATAATTTGTATTGCATTCTCTGGAAAGAGTTACACTGAACCCGAAGGTGTGAAAAATTCAACATAACATGGGAACCCGTCTCCTTCCAAGTTCTGTGGGCACTTCTCTTCTTAATTATTAGGTCCTTTAGTTCAAGGGAGAACCATCGTAAAAATGTATGGCTTGGGAGCTTCTTCTTTGGTACACAGCAATCGATAGCCGTATAGAGAACATCATAGAAAATCCTGGTCATTTCTGTCACATCGAGACCCTAGAGTAAGTCAACCCAGCCAACCATCCCAAGGTTATCGTTGGGGAATGTGTAATCAGCAGACCCAAAATCGCAATAGTAAGCGTCAGGCTGGAAGACGTCAGCATTGCAGTGAGATGACGTATTGCAGGTGGCAAAAAGTAAAGCAGGATAATATGCATTAATGGGGAGGATAATGTCATTAGCTAGAAGACAAGTATCCTCGGGGTCCTGGGTGAAAACCAGATCAAGTAGAGTGCCACGAGCATTCGAGAATGCATTTATCTGGAACAGGTTGTGGTTGGCGTTCATATTGGATAAACATTCGGTGGCTTAACGCTCTGAGGTTAAGAAAGACTTCTTAGACTGTCACTACCCCATTGTGCCTTGCGTAAGTTGAAGTCATAAAAATGCAAAGCTTGTAATCTGGGAATATATCAGACAAAGTTTCCATTGAGTCTGAAAAAGATCTTTAATCCTCGTTATTAGATCTAGGTGGTAAGTGAAGTGCACCAAACAATAATTTTCTATTCCCCCAGTCCACTCTGACGAATAACTGTTCAATAGTCCAGGGTGAGTCGCAGATTGAGCTAAAAATACCCTTTTGAATTACTATCAATACACCTCCCCCTCTGGTGGCAGTACTGGAGGAAGTTGAACGATCACAACTAAAGACGTTATAGTTTTCCATGTCCAGTTCAGCATCATAAAAGTCCTCAGTCAGCCAAATCTCAGTAAAAACCAGAAATTGATATGGAACTAAGGGAATAGAACTAGCTAATGTATTCAATTTGGTACACAAACCGCGCACATTCTGATAATAGACTGTTATAGAACTATTCAGATTGTTTATAACCCCTGATTGTCGGCTTGGTTCAGGAAATCCTGGGCCCCATCGTATCTAGATATATTGGATTTCCTCATAAAATTGAATCTGTGAAAAATTACCTTGCTAGGCCAAAATCCACAGGAATTCATTACGTTGTAGTATTCCAGAGTGATTTCAACTTCAAATGAATTTGTCTTCCCTGAAGTTTTAAGTTGGTACAATTATTATCCTCGCTAACATTAGGCAGTTTTTTGGTTACCTATGTATTTACGAATTATAGAAAAGAAGAACTAACAGAATGCGAAGCTTTACTAATATAAAACCACATCTTGCTGCCATACGCAGCCACAAATTCCTGTCTGATCTCAGGGGTGCCCCGAAACTCTTTTCTCTTACCTCGGCGATAAGTCACCAGTGAAAACCCGTCGTCAGCATCAGCTTGGTTTTCATCTGCACTGTTGATGGCCTTTTCCATAATTATCGAAGAAACCGAATCCTGCTCCTGTTGATCCTGCTCCGGCTACTCCTTTGCCTTGGTTTGGGTCATGCGTTGCACGATGTATGCCGTCATGGTTTGGGTTTGGATGGATTTGTTTACGTACTGTTTCGAAGTTAGAAATCCGCTAAACCAAAAGGCGGTTGTTTTCCTTCAAAATGGTATTCTTGTCGGATTTATGACTGAATAATCAGATTCTTCTCCAAGCCTTACATCTGGATCTCAGGAATTTTAAAACATTTATAAAAACCTATGTTTACCAGAACTACTATACACAGTGTTGCCAGAGAGCAAAAATGTTTTGTACCAAAATTAAAGAAAAATTGTACAAGAGCGGGTTACCCGGGCCACTCGGCCAGGGAGGACACGCTGATTCCTTTCGTGTAGCGCGCGTGCGGCCCAAAACATCTAAGGGTATCACAGACCTGTAATATCCACAATAGGTATAAAAATCAGTTGACAATAAACGGACTCATATAACTCCGGCCCTTGGGGCTCGTATAACCTCGGTCCTTTAGGTTCGTAACGTAATTAAAACGACACCGGCCATTTAGGCTGGAGATTTAAAAAAAACATATGGCAATACTGCTTATGATACAACAAACGTTTAAAAATTGACGTTTCAAAGTAGGCCTTGTTTTCTTTAAAACTCGATACAAGTGGCGTTTCTTTGTTGCCCTGTGTGCTCAAGATTGAAAACAGTCTCGCCCTTCGGGCTCATGATTAAAAAAAAAGCGCCATTTCAATCCTCTAGCGTTACAGTGTTGCCAAAAGTTAAAAATTTCAATCAGCCTACAACATCATAATGCTCCAAAATTACCGTTAAAATGGGGCAACGTTGCTGTTGTGGGCCTCAATCTGAATCACAAGGCTGTCAATTGACAAAAAAAGTCATAATAATCGTAGGTGGTCCTGAAAATTAACTCATCAATTGACAAAAGTCATAATATTGTATGTAGGCTTGTCAGTTGTCAAAAAAAAATTGAGTAATTATCCCAAGTGTTTGAACCGGGAACAATCGAAAATTTACTCTGATGATAGTTTGGCTCGACCAACTGATCATTTAAATTGTTTCCTACTTTTTCTCGCTCTTTGTCTTACTCATTTATAATCGCTTTTGGATTTTTACTAATGTATCCTACCTTATCTTCTTTGTTTTACTCACTAAAATCTGGAAAAACATTAGATTTGAGATTGTAATTATGGCAACATCGCTTTTGTTCAAGTAGGTCTTGTAATGTAATGTAATGTCATTTGGCATTTTAGGCAGTCGGCCATTTTCGAGTGTTTTTATCCAGTTTCTCCTCGAATTTTCCACTTCTTCAGGCTGGTTTCGATCGGGAAAACTGTTATTTATATGCGAGCCCGAAGGGCCAGAGTTATACGCGAGCCCGAAAAGCCGGAATTATATGCGAGCCCAAAGGGCCGGAGTTATACGAGAGCCCGAAGGCCAAGGGTCAGAGTTATTTTAATCACGGGGCCTCTAGTTTATAATTCTATTGGTCAGCGGATAATTTGGAGCCAATTAAAAACTGGGAATATTCAAAATGTGATTTTTAACGCCCAATCAAAGAGCCGGGAATATTCAAAAACTTTAGTTTTATTAAGTTGACTTTGGAATGTTTTCTATTGAGTTTTCTTAAGATTTTTACTTTTTTCAGAAAACGGTGGTTTTTGCAAACATATACTACTTTATCGTTGTTTTTGTCTTACTCACTATAATCAATAAGTAAACCTTGTAATGTCATTTTCATTGAAATTAAACTAAAAACAAGTTTCCAATGCTTTATCTAGGGAATTTTAATTATTATAATCATTAATAATTAATTATTAAATTGAATTTTAAACAAAAAACCCATTTAAAATGCTATTTTTGTTTTCCGAGATGTAAAGTAAAAGCAACATTGTTAGTCGGCCATTTTGAAGTGACGTCTTGTGATTTTTTGCCAGTTTTTCCTCGAACTTTCGACTTTTCCGGGGATTTTTAATGGAAAAAAGCGATTTAACATACGAGGCTTTGATTTTTCTTAATTTTCTAGCAAAAATTTCCACTTCTAAATGCCATAATTAGCAAAATCACATTTAAAATGCTTTTGATGTGGCAACACCGCTTGTGGCTAACTTCAATCAAGGAGGCCTTGTAATAAATATCATTTGTCGTTTTTGACAGTCGGCCATTTTCATTTGACGTGTTTAAATATTTATCCAGTTTTTCTTCGAATTTTCCACTTTTCCGGGCTGTTTTCGATCGGGAAAATTGATTTAAAGTACGAGGCTTTGGGTTTCCGTCATTTTGTATCAAAAATTTCGAGTTTTTCAACGGGGTAAGTAACAAATACTTAAGTTTCATCAAGTAGGCTTTTGAATGTCATTTTTCAATGGTTTATTTTCTGCTTTTCCGATTCATTATATCGGTTTTGGATACCGAAGTACAAGTTAATTAGAACATCGACATTAGACTAAGTAGGCAGTAGGCTAAGACTCTTTGAGAATTTGGAAAAAATAAAAAAATTGAGAATTGTACCAAATGTACCTACCAACGTCGAACCAGCGTACTTTTTCAAAACGAATGGTACCAAACCTGGTACAATTGTACCACCTCTGGCAACACTGACTATACAGAATTTGTCTATTCCAATGTAGTATAGGATTATGGTATAGCTTCATTCTATATTTCTTTGGCAGCCCTTCACAGTCTATTCCTAGACAAAGAAGACCACATCTTTTTTCTTCTACTACTTTTTCTTGTTTTGGGCTAGTTGTTGCCACGTATTGTCTGATGCTTATTTATTCACATCATTCAATCAGCGTCTTTGTAATCTCCAGTCATGCATCATGTAACCTTGATCATTTGGCAACGTTGTAACGAGGAATTGTTGCCCACAGCATTCCCCTCTCTCAAATAAGGGTTTCCTTGTCTTATCTCCAGCATCATGTTTCCTACAGGTTTGGCAAGTCAACATCTTACGGGCCAGTTTTAATGCAGTAGAATGAAGAAAAAGTCTAAGGTTAAATAGAAAACGAAAATGATTTTCACTGTTCCAGCTCCAATACGACCACCTTGACGAATACTAGCCAGTGTTGCAGTTTCTTAGAATATTTATGCAGCGTGCATGAATATGCATCATGTAACCTTGATAATTTGGCAACGGTGTAACGAGGAATTGTTGCCCACAGCATTCCCTTCGCTCAAGAAAGGGTTTCCTTGTCTTATCTCCAGCATCATTTTTCCTACAGGTTTAGCAAGTCAACATCTTACGGGCCAGTTTTAATGCAATGAAATGAAGAAAAAGTCTAAGGTTAAATAGAGAACGAAAACGATTTTCCCTGTTCCATCTTTAACACGGCCAAGAAGACTATAGCGAGTGTTGCCGTTTCATAGAATATTTATGCACCGTGCATAATTATGGATAGTCATGCATCATGTAACTTTGATCATTTGACAACGTTGTAACAAGGAATTGTTGCCAACAGCATTCTTCTCTCTCACGAAAGCGTTTTCTTGGATCCTTGGGCAAAGGGAATCTGCTAGAGCACGTTTTGTGTCCTTTGTCTTTAGTCTACTGAAGTCTTTGCCTATCAAATTGCCATTTTTTTCTATAACACTAGAAATCTCCGCATGTGAGGGTTGGTTTTTCAATAGCGAGTCACCTCTGCAGGGTAAACGTGTCCAGTTGCAATGTTTACCATGGAGTTATGCTTAACCCGGGGGTGACTTGCTATTGAGAAACCTGGCCTAAGACGTGTATATGGCTATTTTTTTTTCACACTATAGATGTTTACGGAAACTATGATTCAGTACCCAGTTCGAGTGAGATTGGTAAACGATTTGTGTAAGTAAATGA
This sequence comes from Ceutorhynchus assimilis, assembly GCA_917834065.1. Classification (NCBI taxonomy): domain Eukaryota; kingdom Metazoa; phylum Arthropoda; class Insecta; order Coleoptera; family Curculionidae; genus Ceutorhynchus; species Ceutorhynchus assimilis. Next base: position 36,972,816 of record OU892282.1, read on the forward strand.
TTGATGGAATGAATATTCTTCCACTAGTGAAATATTGAAGATACTCCGTGATCAAACACAGCGTCAGAATTGCAGAATTGAAATTCTGCAATAATTGTAGAATAAAATCCTTACATATAAAACAGTGTGTAGGCTTACTTATTGCGGTATTTATGATATTTATGAGTAAATAAAAACAAGAATCATGAAATAATTAGTACTTAGTGGGTGGGTGCATTAAGATGTTTTTCCAATTATAGTTCTCGACATATTTTAAATATGTACTTTCTGTATGTGAAAATCATAAAATTAAACTTGTCTGCTGAAAAATTATCAGCAAAAATGTGGGTTTTTATTTGCAAAACATGGAAAAAAATCTCCAAAACAAGCAATCTATAATCTACAATCTTTTAGCAAACTTCAAGACTAGAGACAATACACAAGCGACACTAATATGAGAAAGTTTACACACACATCTTAAGGCCTAAACAACAACCTAATCCCTGCAAAGTACATCACATCAAAATGATCGTGGATAAACTAGAATAATGTTAGCAAAGAATAATGTTAGAGACTGGAGTTGACCGATGCCACTTATGTTAGGAACTCGGAGTTTTCCTCTGGCTCCAATGTAGTAATCTCGGATTATTTCTAGGCCTTGTACCTATTATCCGATATTTTGATAAGGGAAAAAGTAAAACTCGAAAATACTTGAAGGTTCAGTTCATTTTTACTCTGAACGAAACTGATTTTACATAAGCGCGACTGCTACAACCTGACTTTTCGCTATAGATCTCACAAAGCGACTCTCAATTCTAAAAACAAGAAATAACCTCAAGGACAACTAAGTTTATAATTTTTAGGGCAATTCTCACCATCTGGAATAATAAAATTAAGGTTGAGAAAAGTACTCTATCTTTGGCGGCAAGAACACCCTGTATTTACAATCATGTGGGTCCCTGCAATAGAGGTAGGCACTGAGTACCGACAAATGAAAACATCTTGTTGGGATATTGGTGTTTACAGGACATTGGTTGCAATAATAATTTCAGCCGGCACATCTTCAGAACCTGAATAAGCAATAAGTTATAAAATACCTAATATATGAGGGACTAAACCAAACAGATGGTGGAATTTGTTAAAGAGAGGAAATGTAGTGAACATAATTGTTATTAATAAAATGATGAATTTACTGGTTCACAACACTAAGTATCAAGAAGCTTCCAAGTATAAGCCAGGGTATGTAATTTTGACACATTTTAGCAGGTTATAACCCTCAAATCCTCAAGAATAAAATTGATATTTATGGTGTTTTCAAATTGCATCATGTTTTACATTATTGGAACTAAATACTGGTAGGGTTTTGGAACATCACAATACACGTCATAATAGCGCTTGGAGCATTGTTCAGTAAAAATCACAAAAAACTGTGAATGGAGACCTGAAAAAGATTGAAAGACGATGATATTATGTTTGAGCCAATAAAGTTAAACCAATATCTCCAATAATATCTACATTGAGCCTTCTTCTATAGAAGATCAGCTACTGGTCGAACGAGAAAAAAAAAAGTTTTATCGATTTACCGCCTCCCGGCAGGCTGTTTCGTTCTAAACGAGATCAATTTGTCAAAAGCCTTTCGGACGTCTCATAATTCGCCCGAAGGGGTACGGAATAAGAACAAAAGTGATATATCCTTTTTGGTAAATTGCAAGACACCAGATACTCAGCGTAAGATAAGAGCCACATTAATTATCCACCCGAAAGACAGTTTCTATAATAAATGGTCGTTATTTTTATCAGCAACCTTATAATAACCAAACTAAGTAGTTATTATTCGCGATAATGTCCGGAACGGGTGTTTGGTTGCCTTGCCTTGTAAATCATCTGCTAAAATCTTTAACGATGGTTGAATTAACGACTTTACTGTCTGTGCTATTAGTGAACACTAGGATGACATTATAGCAAAATTAGCACATCAGCTTTTTTTTTAAAATTAATCATTTGATTATATCAAATGCCCAATAGTCACTATACTAAAATTTAATCTATAATATAAAGTAATTATACGTTAAGTACCCTTACTCAGGACTGTGGACATTCGCCTATAATAGTGTATCGATATAGCTGAACAGTTTCAAGGCTCATATCCTCTATAATGTTCCCGACAGACTATCAAAGGATTTGGTGGTAAATTTAGCTTTAAACAGATTAGGTAATACAGTGATATGGACTAAAATCATGTTGACCTCTCTAAATCTTTATTGCCTACAAAAATTCGTTCAGATAATTACAGCCTAGATCCGGTAAAGTTCAAGCTGCCGTGACTTAGGACAATAAAGCACTTTTTAACATAGTTTAAACGTTAAAACTATTTTCCTTTGTGTTATTACAACAAAATTTACATTAAATTCATACATATAGAATTGAAACAATGGCATACGATACAATTTCGTTCGCGTATATAAGTAATAAGCCGGTCGAAATACAATATGGGCCTATAGTCATGTAATCATGTAGAATTCTATACGACATATAAATCAAATTTTATTGAAGTAATTGGGCTCGAACTACCTTTACTAGGCATGCAGTATTACTAACTGCCCTCGATAATCTATATTTGGCATGGGATATGTATTTTGATGTTTGGATTTTTGGAATTATTTACAATGTTGTTTGTAATTTGATATTTGAGAGCTAAATATTTATTGGATTCTACTTCGAAGGAACTAGGGAATAATTGTTAAATTTTGTTACACGCCAATGTAACATATCATCATCAATCAAAAATGGACCTGATGGCTTCTCTAAGAACAACTTTTTCTTGCTTCCTTTGTAAGTATAAATGAAATGAAGATGAAACGAAATTAAAATTAAAATGAATTTAAGATATTATTCATTCAATATAAACACATGATGAAGACTATCATTTCTAGAGGAGCATTGAGGCAAAACCCAGTTTTAGAGTGAGCAGGTGAAAACGTAACAGCAATTTTACCCGAAACAAAATTCCAGTCTAACCATTCCTACGCATCATCAAATATTTTTTTGTTTTTTTTTTTGTTGAGATAAATGACAAATTCCCGTTAATATTGGGTTAAAGTTATTCGTCCGGATCATTCCCCCATTTTCCTATATTGGCAAATTTGGTCGGTCGACGAGAGACAAACGTCAGGATCTAAATTAGCCGTCCCTCTCTCCACTCGGCGAAGAGAGATCCGTCCTCCTCGGTGTATATGGCCATATCGCACACATAAATAACTAATTGATTAGCAGGTATTGGCCTGATCTAATAACGTTGCTATTGCTAATCAGCTAAACAAATAGATAGCGGCCGGCCATAATTCAACGGCATCATGAGAGTAGCAAACTATACTGCGTTCTCGATGATCAATAGGCTCGTTCGGGGTGCACTATGGTAATATCGATATAGGGGATTTTGTGAGAGGGAGGCGAGAAAGAGACGAAAGGGTGGGTTGCATATGGGAATCGAGGGCAAAGTTTCAATGGATTTTTTCAATAGTGACCCAAATTAAAAAAAAAAAAAATGCTTTAAGAAAAACTTCTTGAAAATATTAAGTGTGGGTGCTCGTTTGTCATACACACCGTTTCCGCAATTTCTATGTTAATGCCACCCAGCCTTGGCTTGTTAAAGAACAAAAATATTGCGCTTCAAAACATTAACCAGCCCTAACTCTAAAGGGTTAAAACTAAAACTCTTGCGACATCGCATATATTCATTTTTATTTTGCATTTGTATCCCAGTAAAAATAACCAGCCGCCGGTTTCCAATTAATTCAGGATTACAACTTAAAACATAGAAATAATATTGCATTTCATTATTCGGTCGGATCGCTTTCCCATCTCGACTCTCTCTCCGGCAAAGACCGGGAAATTGAAAAAAGTTGATATATCCAGGCTTAGAGTATAACATATTTTCTATTTCCACAGTTAATGTTACATTTTGCTAGGATTTTATTGGGGATTATTGCGAGATAATCATTCCAGAAATGGAAAGACATATTCAATAATGATGCGTATTTATAATTCAAATATACGAATGAAGAATATCTCTACATCAAAATAAATACGATGTATGTGTGTGTATGCTTAAAGCGCTTTATCCTTCTTGGCATAAAGGTAGACCACCTCGGCAAACGGCCTTTGTGTCGTATTTATCATTTCCCGTGATTTCCGCCTTTTATGATAATAACTCCAGTTCCGTATACATATACATATAAACCGACTGTCTTATATAAATTAAGCAGAGCGGCGCTCGAAGTTTTTTCACCAGTAATAAATTACTACCTCTCTGCCACCCCTCATCATCTTTGCCTTGTTTTACCCCACCCGGTGCTCCCACTAAAACCCCTTTAGGCCCCCTTTTCGCGCGCGTTAATACATACATTCACGTATAGTGTCTTTATCCACTGCTTTTGTGTCGTTTTTTTGCAAAGTACATGCGAGATCAAAGGGAAATAGATACATCGTTTTCTAAAAGAGTATTAGAACGGATTTTTTGTGTTATAGTCCTCTAGAGAAAAAAAAGAGGGAGGAGGATATAGCGTATTTTATATTAAATATGAATAGTGTTTCTTATATAGGAGGTTAGTAATAATGATAGTAACGATGAGCTTTTGCACTTTCCCTATACAGATTATTCCAACCGACATAAGACTCGTTATAGAACGGTAATTTCCAGTTGCCCACCTATTTTTCAATAAATTGAACGTTGATCCTAATTATGACAAATGAATTGATCGACTAGAAATTACTGTTCTAGAACGGTTCTCATGTCGGTTGGAACAGAGCTAGCCGGTTCTGCCCCCTCGGTCCTCCGAAGCAGAAGTCATCTGTCAATCAAGTCACTGGTCCACACATACCTCTGAAATCACTAAGAACACCCTTAAGATTAACAAGTTCTTGTGGTGCCAGTTCTGCATAAATGTACTCTGCCTCCATTGAGGACAATGCGGCACAGTTCTGTTTTCTTGAATATCAGGCTATTGGATTTTTTCCATGAAAACATACAAATCCACTTACAGTCTTGCGAGTATGATGATCACCTCCCCAATCAGCATCAAATACACCTACAAGTTCATCGTCCGATTTGGTAAACGTTAGTCCATAGTCAATAGTACAGCTTAGATACTGAAGAATTCTCTTAGCTGCTTTCCTTGCACCATGAAGTGGGTTTATCCTGAAATCAGGACAAATAAGCAACGCTAATGTCAGGTCTGGTCACTAAGAATAGATAGATTAAACTACAGATATGGAACATTATCTACCACTGTAGCATTTATATCCATTTGAAAATTGACTTCCATTGGAGTGGCAAATGACCGAGTCTCGTCTATTCCAAATTTTTCTAATAGCCTTTTAATCATTCGTTTCTGGGTAATTTGAATATCATTGTGACGCCTCTTCAAATCCATTCCAAGAAATGTTTTCACTTCATACATTGATTTGATCTTCTGGTCCAATTATCAGACCATCATCAACAAATAATACTATACTCTGTCCAACCAACCTGAGGAGTGACAAACAACAAAACCTTCAAAAAGGTTCGTTACTATTGGTCATTTATCAGCCCGCTTTACACTGTAGAGTGACGTTTTGTAAGATTTTGAAATCAATAAATGGCATAAATCAGTGTTCAGTGTAAACCTGGCCGCCAATCTGACTCTCTCATACTCCGTAGGTTCGTTGGACAGAGTGTAGGGATATTTGTCATTCACAAATAAACACACACAATGACTATTGTGATCTTTGAAAATTTAAACTTGTCATGACTTGATTAAATTTCATGTTCCGTTCCAACATTTGGGCGCATTTCTAAGTCCATATAAAGCACGTCTCAATTTTAAATATTTTGCATCTGTGTTCAAACCTTCAGGTGCTTTAATGTACACATCATTTCCTAGGAATCCATTTAGAAATGCAGTAGGAACATCAATCTGGTGCAGTTTCCAACCATTCTGTGAAGACACTGATATAAGTAGTCTTATGTAACATTTGAAATGTCACAAGAACATATTTAATTGTTCTTAATTAATTTCATATATTTGGACTCATTTAAATACTATCTCGTACACCTGACGACATCTATGATTCCTCTGACTAGTTTCCTGACCTAATACCGAAGGTTATATTATCAAAAGGTGGTTTCGATTTGCTCACTCCGGTACTCCGAGTGACTCCATTCGCACTCCCGCCGAACCGAAATAAGGTTCTTCATAAGAAAAACCCGTAGCACTGTCATTTTTATAATTTCGACAGGCTTGACAGAGGAAGAAAGACACAACCACAGTTTGATACTTTTGGTTTTTCTTTTCGATTTTATAGTTAGACTGAAAAGGTCGTCTCTGGAAAATCCAAAAACTTTGGTTTTCATTCTTGGCCATCGAGCCCAAAATTATATTAATTTAACTAGCCAGAGTAGTGAGTGATTATGTCAGCTGGAACGTTTCCTGAAAAATCAATAGATTGTTGATTTTTGTGTAAATTTTTGAAAGTGAGTTTAATTATCGACCGCTCAGGTATGTTAATCCCTTTTCCCTTTGATAAATGAGTCCTTATATTTCTTCAATCCGTTCAGGCAATTTGGGAGAGTATTAAAAATCCACGCCTACACTTCTGGGTGAAATTTGACAAGTTTGACACCATGCGGTACTGCATTTCCAAAGTAAGGGCCCCCTCTATAAGGAAAGTTGTGTCCTGTAAGAGATTGATCCCCGACCATTGGAAGACTGCCTTCCGTCAGTTTGGTGCTTCTGGATCTCAAATTTATGAAAATTTCCAAGGATTTCGTCCAGGCTTGTATTAGTTATTTACCTAACAAATGCGGAAAGTGATACTTTACCGCACGCAACGGCAGTTGACCGAACGACGCGGAGCGGAGTTCGGTCAAGCCGTTAAGGGCGGTAAAGGCACTTTCCGCATGTGTTAGGTACAAAATTTTACCTATGAGCATCTACATCTCTAGAAAAAGGCATTGATAAAATTAAATATTGAATCAGATTAATTAATGAAATTAGATTAGATTTAGAAATGATCAAAAATCCATTTTCTGAAAAAGAGAGGATTTCTGATTAAAAATATTAAATTTTACTTTACCGCACACTATGCGGTAAAGTGCACTTTACCGCACACTTTGTAGTCCACTTTACCGCATACTATGCTGTAAAGTTAACTTTACCGCACACTATGCGGTAAAGTGCACTTTACCGCATGGTGTGCGGTAAAGTGATACTTTCCATTTGCAAATACGTGCGGTAAAGTGCACTTTACCGCACGCTCGTAGGTAAAATCACTTACCTATGGGTCCCGTAACTGTGCCTTATTAATTACCGTTACCTATTAATGGTCACGTTCACCAGCACTCAACATGTTGAGTGATTAGTGAACGGCTTTGTTGAAAACAGATGAAAATCAGCTCTAGACCAATCAAAACTGTTCTACCTTGTGTATTCCACTTGTTGGAACAAAGCCGTTTACTAATCACTCAACATGTTGAGTACTGGTGAACGCGACCATTATCTCTTTTCTACCGCTCCCTATCGATTAGCTTTATCAGCTAATTATTATCTTTATAACATTAATTACTGTTAATTATTATTATCTATTCCTTATCGCTTACTATCGATTAGCTTAATTAGCTAATTCATACCTGTATAATAGTATATTATATACCTAGGTAGAGAAGTTGGTCATTATATACCGAGCGCTTTTATAAACCGAGGCGCGGAGCGCCGAGGTTTATAATGTGTAAGGTATATAATGACTTTCTCTACCGAGGAATATATAGAATTTTTTTTACTACTACTAGTAGAAAATAAAAAAAATATTCAAAATCTGTGCTCTTAATTATTTTTTTGAACGCCCTTTTGAATGTGCTGCCCTCTAACAACAGCTTATGATAACTTCCTATATGTACCTACAGAAACCTGTATTTTTTTTGAATTGACGTATGAAATTGAAATTGGACCAATAGAAACATGACAATATCCTTGCATCATGACGTCATTTTCATTATTGACCTAGGTATTTTTTCATTATTTTCATTATTAACCTAGGGAGAGAAATTCAATTTTTTCCTAAAAAAATAAATTGAATAATGACTATTTCTCAGGTTAGTAGTAAAAAAAATCAATTACCGACTCATTTACCGTATTGTAGTATTTAGCTAGAATAGCTAACTACAAATTAAATATAATTATCCATTCAATTAATCATTATCATAATTAGATCTTTACTTTTATTATTGTTTTCTCAATAATTGTTTATTTTCAATAAGTATGCATTATTACAATTATTATAAATTTTGTTTCCTCTATATCGAGTACTGATCGATATAATATAAGTGGGTTCATTAATTTTTAAAAGGTTGATTTAACTTCTGATTTCAAATCAATAATGTGGTAGTTTAACAAGGTGAACTAATGTAAAATCTTTAGGTAGTCAAATTTAAGTTTTATGGTTACCTATTTTGAACTTTAAAGGTAAGAAGGTAAGAGCTCTTCCGGAAACCGTAAACCCTTGATTACATGTAGCAGGTTTTTGATATTTATAACTGCCTAAGGATTATTTATTATCTTTCTGCATTGAATAAATTGATTTGATTCACAGAACATATCACCTATAGAAAAATATCTCAAATGGAAGAATCGCGACAAAGGTTTTTAGTTAGGTTTGCATTTAACGATGGCGACACTGTCGGGAGATAAGAGAAATTTACAGGTATCTGTGGTGTGGACAGTGATTTGTGTTGGTTCGTCCTGTCATTTATTTTGTCATTTTAAAAAAGTCAAAATTTGAATTTTTAAATTGTGTTGTTGTACCCCACGGTTTCCACGCGCGTTAAAGTGAAAATTCAAAAAGTTTTGGTTGAAAAAAAACCTAATTTTTGTTCGTATTTTTTTGTATTTATTCGTTTGTTTCGTTTCGTTCGTATTTGTATTTATTATTCGTATTTACTTTGCGATCTACCTATAACTGCGTGTCTCTTGCTAACTTACTAACTCTTTTTGCACTATGTTCGACATCGGAAACTTCCTGCCAGTCATAGTTTTTAAAAAAATGAGGCGAAAAGAGCTAAGAGGAGTCAGCAAGCCAAATGCAGTTGAACATTAAAAATTATACAAAAATAATAAAAATATATGAAATAAATCAATTCGCCTTTTTGTCAAGAATACTCGATTAGTTGGGTTTTCAGTCAACGAGGGCGCCGTAATTCATAACCGGTACATACCATTGCAGATACTTTTCTAGAGGTGATATGTTCTGTGATTTGATTGACTTTGAGTCAAAAATTAAAGGTTAATGATATTTTGACTCCATCATTTATACTTAGGTAAATTTTATCATCTATTGATTGTTTTTAAATTTCAATCTTATTATACTTATATTAAGTTTTGCTTTTAGAAAGCTGCCTAATGATTTTTTTCAAAAAAAGACTCCTTGGTAATCAAAATTATTTATACAAACTAGTGGCGCCCTCTCTCTACTGTACCAACACCAAGGACCACCCCAAGCTAAACAACCACTGAGCAATAGTCGAGCACAAATTATGAACATTCTTTTGTTTCGACAAAAGAGCGTAACACTTATTGTAGCTAACCTATACACTGGAGCATAAATGAATTCATCACTTTCAATATCTGGTACCTGGAAACCTCTTGCAACCAATCTTGCTTTCTTTGTACCATCTTCTTTTATTTTAAAAATCCACTTCGTGTCTATAGCTGTTTGACATTCAGAAAGTTCTGCTGGAATCCAAGTTTGAGAGTTCTCATAAGATTTAATTTCCTTCTCTATGGCTTCTCTCTACTCTGCAGTTTTACAGGATTCTGCATAACTCTTAGGCTCATTTGGAGTCGCTGTGAGCAAACAATAGGCACTGTAGTCATCAAGAATTTTGGGTTTGGTCACAGTTCTTCCATGTCTTGTTAAAGTCCTATTATTCCATGGCATATGTTTTTCGTTCTCAGCTCTACTTGAATTTCCATCGCATCTTTGCATATTATTGGGCTTTTGAACAGATCTCTCTGCTTGTATCTCTTCAATATAATGTTCTTCTCGTCTCTCTTCTCCCTCTTCTTCATTAGGTAAGTAGTTTGGCTGTTTTTCTTTTTCCTTTGGCCCACTTTCTGTTCCTATCTTCTCATGGCTTTTCTTGTACTCCCATCAAACTCTCATCAAATCTTACGTCTCTGGATCTCATTATTTTCTGCTCATCTGGTAACCACAATCTGTAGCCACCACCACAATATCCCACCTTAGCAGCCTGCTTTGCCTTAGCATCTAACTTATTACCTTTGGGTAGAATTGTAATCCAGGCTCGACATCCAAAAATTTTGAGCTTAAGTTGCGTACAGACCGAGATTGCAATGCAAACCAAGGCACATGTGTTCAGCATTGGTGTCGGTGTGTACGGAGCGGCGAACAGAGCCCAACCTATTTTAAGCTTAGCGTTGGCGTTGCATTTTCACCGGTGTCATTTTCACCGATGTCATTTGACAGCAGCAAAACAAAGATAGGTTACTCATCAAGAGAAAATGCACATAATTAATTCAATGCTATAAGCGAAAGCGCACATTATGGGACCCAACTGATGAACGTTATAAGCTCTCAAAGTTAAAAATAGATTTATGAAAAAATATCGCACAAGAATTCAAATGTGAAGAAGGTGAAGTTAAAAGGAAAACGAAAAGTCTCACTTTCCGCACCAAACAGATCAAGCGATCGAACCTTCTCAAACGCTGTCGGACCCAAATCAAATTTTCATGGATGTGGAAGTGCGTATTCCAATCGCTTCTAACGCCAAATCCCAACGGGCAGATGCTTGAGTTGGGATGCTCGGCGTTGGAATCTGGTCTGTACGCGGCTTAACTCAGATCATTTCGTCCATGCCAAATTGTCGAGGGTGTTACTCCATTAGGTGAAGCTCTAGTTGGAATTCTATTTAGTTCATACACAGAACATTTTAGAGCCTCATTCCCTAGTGCTTTTGGAAAACCTGAATCTATAATCTTGATTCTTATTTGATCCAATAGAGTTCTATTCATTCGTTCAGCTTTTCCATTCTCTTGGGGAATATATGGCATGGTATACTCCAAAGTCATACCATTCTTCTTACAAAAATTCCTGAAACTACTCGACACAAATTCTTCTCCATTATCTAGTGTCTAAATGCTTTGACCTTATCCTGGTGCTATATGTTTCAAGGTCTTACCACCATCTATAGTGGCTGGATTGATTGGTCCGCAGACATCACTATATACCAGATCTCCCATAGCAGTCGAGGTCCGCTTAGTCTCATCAAATTCAAATGGACACCTTGTTGCCTTTCCTTTCATACAACTGCTGTATATTTTATCAAATTTTGATAAACCTAGCTGTATGAGTGAGTCATGACCTACATGACCCAATATTTTATGCCATAAGTCCTTATCCACTGAAATATGGCACTGGTAAGCAATAGGTTCAATCAATCTGTGCACTGTTAACATATAGAGTCCCTTTTTGACCACACTGTGACGTAAAATTTCTTCCACTATTTCTTTTCACAATAATCTTAAGTCCGGATAGTGAATTGTGTTTCATTTTTGGCACAATTAATGCTTCAATAATTGAGAGTATGGTACCTTGGAATTATGCTTTTAGGGTTTCAATCCTATTGGATTGAAGAATTTCTTCATTTGCTATGATAGCACCTTTATGTCAAACATTTTGGCTTCCAGACTTTCCTGCACAAAGTGATTACTCGCACCTGAGTCCAATACAAAACTCAATTTGCCATCAATTTCACTGCAATAGTTTGCAGCATATAGCATCACTTCGTCTTCAGCTGTTGCCTAATGCTTTCTTCATCTTCCTTCTGTTTTTCATGGAGGGCGACCTTGCAATTACCTCTAAAACCCCTGCCTCTAATATTTCCCCTTTCTTGTGAACACTGTGCTTGAAAATTTTATGGGCTGCCACATACAAAACATGTTCTGGTATTTACTTAGGTATTTACATTAAGGCCTAATTTACTATCTTCATAGCTCGTTTCGTTCTTTGATTTCATTTTTATTTCCTCGTCCAGCAGCCTAGACTTTACAAAATCAAACTTAGCATTTGCGACAGTCTTTTAAATGAGCTAGAACGTACAAAAACAATTTTCAAAGCTTCAATTTGAGCCCTTGCAGTTGTGCAATCCTTATTTATATCAGTGTAAAATCGAAAATACACTTACAGTTTGCAGCTACTTCTCACAAACCTTCACTGGGGGCCCATAACCTATTGAAGTTAATGAACAAATAATATACTGGAAGCGATTTCAAGAAACAATTTCATCTGACATTGCATTAGATAATCTATTAAAAATTAACGTCGCTACAAAAACAGGTAAAATGCAGGTAAAACAATAATATATGTGGTAAAACTAAGTGAATTTCCATATCCTACACATTATTATATTCAACAGTCCAGGCGCGACATTCGAAATTTTATTCACACCCAGCGCTAGAAAAATTCACCGAGATAATAATATCAACTCCACCAAGTAAGATTGAGCTAGGCTAGCCTAGCAGGATGTGATATAACCAATCAAAATAATTTTGCAGCCATCAGCATATCATGATATAGTCAGAACGGATAGATGGCGCGGAAGAAAAATGACAGGTGATTGACAAGTGCTTGGCACTAAATAGCTGATCAACAGATGTCAAGTGATGGTTATTTACTTGTGACAGATGGAGATGATCTGGGCCGGTATTCTCGTTCTCGAAAACGCTCACCGCTTTTCAGTCGCTCGGCACTTTCAATGTAAATTTGCATTTAAAGTGCCGAGCGACTAGAAAGCGGTGAGCGTTTTCGAGAACGAGAATACCGGCCCTGATCTGTGAATTAAGTCACCTGTAAGGACATGCGACTTGATTGACAGATGACATCACTTCTTCCGGAAGACGGAGGATGCAGAACAGGCTATCATCTACTTAGATTGTGAATTAGATTAGAATCATTTTGGCAGGGGTGGGTTTATCTTAATTGTTTTCTTTCAATTTTATGTGTATGGGATTATGGGTAAGTCAAGTCATCTATAGGCATATTTAAATATCTGCGGAAAATTTCTCATAAAAAAATTGTTTGAAATCTATGCCACTCAATACTCGTGATTATCAGTTGACAGGAATATGTTTGAACTGTGTTACAAAGACAATATTTTCTCAGCGGCATCACCAAGAATAATTATTCTAAGAAACGTTAAATAGAAAGATAAAAAGAAAATGCAAACATAATAAGCGTGAGTGTATAAATTGCAACAATTTCTATATTTATGAGCATATAAACGCTAGCTTTACTACGTTTGTTCCGTTTCTGCGAAACGTTTCGTACAGTACGAAAACAAAAGCGTCAAAAAATAAAAGAGAGCCAGAGAAAGAGGCATTGAATTTTATTTTTAAAAGCGCCCCCCTGAATGGCGTGTGTGTGTGTGTGCCAAAGCGTGCGAGAGAGAGGCCAGAGCTTTATCGAATCGGTTCTGCCGGCAACGCAGTACAATATGTTATTTATCGATTACACATTAAAATCGCGACAAAAAATGTAAAAAAAATAAGCACATTGTGAAGTCGTTTCGCCAATCAGACGCAGTGGAATTTCATACACAAAAAAAAAATAAACAAACTGCCCCACACTGCTGTTGCCGCTGCTGCTGTCGGGCAGCGAACGCTAGTTACGAGGATCACTCGAAATTTTATTGGCAACTTTCATGTAGGTATTTTGATTATGATAACTTACATAAAATTCAATCAAAACAATCATTCAAATATGCTCACGATCCTCCTTGGTGCCATACATAACCTCAACTTGGGTCTGAATGTATAAATTGTGTCTCCGGAGATAGTTAGCTCCTAATTGTGCAGTTGACCCAGTAATGGAAACAATCGTCCGCTTAAGCCAGACCATCAGGCAGGTATTTAATCGCGGATTAAGACATATTTTCTTGAGAACGTTTTTTGCAGACTTTATTCTACCTTTACTTTACCTTAACTACTCATAAAGGTTTGACACAACCTTGAACCCTTCTCATCTTTTCTTATGGCTGTGAATTGGTGGAGGAGTTCCTGTAAGCTCATTGTAAGCATAAACTTCGAAAATTTAAGAAATCTAACAACTCGAGTTAAGACAAATTGTACCCGAGTTTCTTCTCTCATTCTTCTTCTGTTTTGTTTTTGACGGTAATACATTTTACACCCATAGTCAGATTTAAGAAATACGTTCATGGCATAAGAAAAGATGGCACAACATCATTGCGATTGCATTGGACTTTATTTAAGGTATATTATTATCGACATTCAAATACAATAATAAAGTTAAAACAAAAAAAAAATATCGAAGGATGCAAGTAATACAAGATTAATTAATCGTCGTTCCTCGACAAGTGGGCGTTCCACATCAGATGCCGAACATGTTCTTGGTATTATTCACATTTAATTTATCCTTTCAGCCTCTTTTGTCTTGCTCCCACTCGTCAACTATTACTCCTTTTCGAAGCATTATATTGTAATATTGTGTGTTATTATATTTTCTATTATTGTAATTCCGCCCATACTGCTTCAGCTTGGGCTTTTTGTGTAAACGACACGACTGCGTTTCGCAATAATTTATTGTTTAATTATGAATTATATGCTATTGTTAACTATGTAGTAGGTACTAGTAGGCTTGGTTATGCCAAAAATTTTTAAGTTACCAAGTTGAATCATCTCAATAATTATAACTAACTATAAAATTGAATTCAGATTGCTTCATGTAGAGTGGAATTTATTATTAAATTCCATTTCTATATACCTACAGTTTGGGCTAATTGCAAAAAGGCCAAAAATAAGCCGGTCGTCCGCGCACATACTGGACCTCTGGACCCCGTAATTCGTTTCGACGAATGCATCACTTTAATATTGGATGGGGGGCGATTTTTTTCCGGGCGAGCCGCTTTTTTGTTTCTTTTTTGTGTGGAACTGCGCGATATTAATCGATGAAATATGAATGAAATATTTTATTTTTTCCCCGGCCGGAAAATTGTCAGCGACCATGCACATAACTGGCGCAGAAAAAAAAAAAAGTTTTTCAACCATTATGAAAAAGTGAATTAATATAAATCGACATTTTAAAAATTTAAACGTTTGGCTCGTACCCTACATATCGTAACATTGAAATTTTACCAAACGATAATAGGAAAATTACAGAGGACATTTTTCTGACAATAACGCATGAAGAATGAAGATAGAGAAAATCGTAATAAAATCAAATTTGACGTTGTTATAGGGTAGATACCGGAAGGAATCATCATAATCATTATTATCCAGTCATTTCCGTCCGCTGTCGGACATAGGCCTCCTCTAAATATTTCCACTTCCCTCTGTTATGAGCGGTTGCAACCCAATTTGTATTGAGTCTTCTCAGATCATCCGTCCATATCGTGGGAGGTCTTCCTCAGTTTCGCTTATCTGATCTCGGTCTCCATCAGTCTAAAACTTTTTTTGTCCATCTACCATCTTTCTGCCCATCGCCATTTATATTTTGCGATTTCCTCTATCATGTCTTCCACTCCAGTTCTTCTTCGGATCTCGTCGTTTCTTTGGTTGCCGACTAGCTTCCAATGCGGAGAGGGGTATGGATCAATTAAATAATTAAATATAGAGCGCCACCTGCTTTTCCCTGCAGTACACGAAGTCAACCGATATAGCGAAAGCAGGAAATTTCTACGGACCTATAGCAGCACAAGCTGAAATATTAAAGTAAACAAGAAGGAAGGGCAGAAGTGAAACGCTCTGCTACAATCAGGTACGGGTTTTTAATTAGAACCAGAACAGGTTTGACTCTAGAGTAGGTTCGGAGTGGGTTTTCCGAACGCCCTGGAACAATGAAAATTATTAACACTAGAACCAGAACTAGAACAAAATAAATCGACTAGGAGTACTTAACCTTACGTTCTAAAAATAGTATTTACAATAATTTAACTCAACTTGTCCCTAAATAAAGAAAAGAGTATTGTTATAACAGCAATAATACCTGAAATGTAAATAATAGACAAGCTCACTAAATGCAGTACTTTCGTAAATGGCCATTTCACCCCAGTGTACAAGTATTTTCCTGTATTCAGTGCAGCATGTATTTATGGGATATTAGAGAGATATGGATCATTAATTAATGTTGAAGTAACAATACGTAACCTGAAGGGCAAATTTAAGATTATGGAATAATATAGGTAATACGGATAATTAATTAAAATTGAAGTTACAATATATAACCTGAAGGGCAAATTTAATATAATATAGGTAATATAGATAATTAATTAAAATTAAAATAACAACACATAACCTGAAGGGCTTTAATATTGTAGTAGAAAATTGCGTCGCTGTGGTGATTTATTCCAAGAAAGGGTTGTTAAGGTTTGAAAGGTTCCAGATATTGAGGCCATACAACACACTTATCAAACTTGAGTAGTCCTTGATCCCTTGAGAGGAACCTGAAGGATTGGATTGATATCTTCCAGTGTTTCCGATGGCCGGGGACTGGATCAGGGCCGTAACAAGAAGCAACTGGCCCTGGGCACTAGAGTTCATTAACTAGAAGTCACTAAAGCTTCCAATTGTCTAGCTTAGGCTGAAGACAAGTCGTAGAAATATACAGCAAGCTTAACGTTTAACTCTTTACTCAAAGTTAAGAACTAAAGGGTAACGACTGATGACCTGAAACAAATGGACGTTATGAGACTGGGCATGGAGCGATAGGTAGGTATGTCCAATATTCAGAATTTCACCATATAATTAACAGAAAACTATGCTTATATATAGGCAATAGAGAAACACAGAGAAGACGAATAAGAAAAACCACTTACCAAAATACTTTGGCCTTTAGGAACAAACAATTGATCACGTTGCTCTTTTTCGACTCACAAAGAAATCCGCGCAAGATGCTTTGGTGCTAAAATAACTGATTAGCCACCCTAGATCTATGAGCGAAAACTGGACAACTCAGAAATCGGCAAAATGTGTCAAAACTCCAAAGTGAAAGGTTCTGGGGAATTTTGATGGTAGTTGGGCATGGGGCTAATTTAAATTAAGTTGTTACCGGTCATTGACCTTATTTGGAGCGCTGTCAATCAAGTCAATCTAATCGGATCAGAAAATCAGCTGTTCTAATATAAATATTGTGATTTTGTTTGTTAATAAATTAATTGACTATTTATTTTAACCCTACTAACAGGAAATCAATTCCATTATTCAACCTCTAACTCGTTGATTCTGGAAAGAATGGAAAGTTTGAAGAAAATGAAAATTGTGTCCACAACTATTGGAAAGGAAACAGTGGCTTGACGAAGGTATGTTATTCAATGAGGAGAATGCGCTTATTTCCTTTTATTTTGGCCCAGGAAAAATCATCCCGTAACAATGTGAAGGTCTAGACTAGTAGCTTACTTCGCAATAGTCAGAAAATTCTAATACAAAATTTGAATAAACAAAAATTTACAGCAAACAGATTTTGTCACTGAATGAGTCTTTCTGCATGAATATTTATTTTATGCTCAAATCTGCAATTCTCTTTAAAAAAAAAGGTTTGAAATTTGATATTTTGCAATCTCAACTAGAAACCGTACATTTTTATACAGACATAACCAGGCTACTAGACACATGGGCTTTAATGGGACCAGTTGACTGCTACCCATTTCACCGAGTACAAACTAATCCGTCTTATCAATCTCTATGTGTCTAGTAGGTTGATCCGATCTATATATTCAATTTTCATCTCCCTGGTAGCAGAGTCGATTTACTGATTCTAGCTCCTTGCCTCTGAAATACCCGTGTCAAATTTTGGATAAAGCTAGACAAAAAATAATATAAAGCTAATTTTTGGTATATATCATAATTTGAGGTTAAATATTAACATACTAAAAGTCCTGGAGAATCCTCCTTCCACAACCCCCTTTTTTCGCCCCCCAAACCCCCCCCTTTCAATATTTTGGTGATTTTATCGAAAACTGTCTACTTTAAGGAAAAATGTCAGAAAAGCATTTTTGAAGCTGACAGAATTTTCCTTGTAACGACGTACTGGGAGCCCATATCATTATCACGTGGTACGCACCAGTGGCGTATCAAAAGAAAGTTTGCCCCGAAAATAATTGAGAGTTTTTGAATGACATGAACTTACTGATTTTAACCAAAAACTATAAGCTTGGCGAAAAATATCACCAGTTTTTTTGTAGGTGATAAAATTGAAAATCCATTGATGTATAGAACCTCTGCCCTCTAGAACCAAAAATATTAAAACTGCTGTTTAATTAATTTTTTATTTGGTTTGAAAACATTTCAACCATCTTTTTCAAGAGTAGAATCCTCTGTAACGGTTTCCACAATATAATTGCATGTTTCGCCATTGCAAGGGGAACAAAATGTGCTACATTTTTGACCTGAGTGTCTACATGAGCATCTACTAGCACAATTGGTTTTGCAATGGCAGTAAATCAGTCAGAGAAGAGATTCGGGTGCAAGAGGTAGCGCATTTTTGACAGGTAGCAATTGTCCTTCTACTAACTTCCAGCCCCATTCAGTAGGCGGTAACTGGTTTCCCAGCCACTCTTGTACCTTGAAAAAACAATAGAAATACATATAAAAAGACAAGTTAGTTTTTGTGTATCCATTGCTCACCTGAAGGTATACTCCCAGTCAATTTTGGGCACAGGCTGCTTTTGTGGGCGGCAAACTGGATAAATCTTGGAGGGTGATTGTCTTGATATTGCTTTATTATAAAGATGATGGTGAAGGTCATCGATATCATTAAATTTTGTGCTATAAGGATAAAGAGATCTGACAAACTTCTCCCCACATTGAATTACATTTACTTGTGATTGATTAGGTACATTAAATATCTTGCAAACCTCATTCCTTAACGTCGGATTTTTCTGTAACTGCATGTTTACAATTTTTTCCCTTTTCTGTATAAGGCAGATGTTTTATCGTAGCAGGAATGCTGAGCAAAGAGAATAACTTCCTTCATTTCCTCTATTGCTGTTTGTATCTCAGTTATTGCATATACTTTTCCAGCCGTTCGGCTCGTGGCTGGATGAATTACACTTATACTATTATTTTGTGATGCTCTACCAATAAGCATTGCAAGAACGTGTGTATCCGTAACTACAACCATTTTTACTGCTGATATTCAGTTTGAGAGCTGTATACTGACAATTAGTTCACCTGCATCATCTACGGTGTGAATGACGGTGAATCCCGCATCTTTCAAATATGCGTCTAACCCTGATATAAAGCGCGCCTTATTCTTGTTATTTGAAAAAAACTTTTCTTGAGCAATATTTATATTGGTGTTTTCGTTAAATATAATATTTGGGCTACACTTATTTCTTACACTTCTTCTCTGTTCTTCCGATTTTGTGGTAGCTTCCTCTGTATATCCGTCGAAAATCACAATTGATTTTTGATAATGTTTGACCACATATCGGACGTATGCATTCAAAACATCCTTGAAGTTGCGAAGCTTTGGCCGAAATCGGGACGATGTTCTTTTGGATTTTTACTGTGCCACTCATAAATGACACCGCTAAGACATTTTTGTCCTACTTCTTCGGCAACATGACAATTGATAGTTTTATCTGCAGCTATTCCTGTAGATGTTGAGTATAATTTGTTACATTTTTCCTAGGGAGAATGATTCCTAAACCATTCAAATGTATGTAAGTCTTTGAAATCTCCAATTCTACGGGATTCAGTTATATCAATGTGCTAAAAATAACAAAACAATGGGTAAGTATTACAAACCACAGTGCCTACTTCCAAATATTCTTACCTGATCGCTAGTCTGACGCCTGTTTTTATATGCTTGACCACATGATTCTTCCATGACGTTGCACAGAGGAAGACATCCAAGAGAAGAATAGACAAAATGATTCAAGGTATTTTCGGTTATACCTCTTCCATGTGTCATTTGTCCCTTGAAGTTTCTCATCAGTTCCTGCTCGATGACTGTAGGGACCCCATCAGTCCAAAACCCTTCCGAACGACGAATAGTGAAATACTGCTTTACAAATTTTTCGTATTCGTTCTTGGGTATAACATGTTCAAGATCGTCACATTGCTGAACATACACGTGGACTGACTTGGCATAGTGGTAAGACCTTGCAACATGAAAATATGGCAGCATAAGCCTTATGGATAGGAGGTGCAAGTCCCAGTTGCCAGTTCTTTCGGCTCGAATGAAAAGTCTGATTAGTTCTACCTGTCTTATATATTGGAACCATAGAATTGCAGTTGGACGCTTGCACTTTTATTTTGATAAATGTCCCATCCGGCAATATCGCACAATGAAAGTGCAGAGGAATATGTCAAGTACATAATTTTTAACAACACTGCGGTGAGTTCAAAGGTGATAGAAAAAAGTATTAGTTCGCTTTTTGTTGAATTACACGTTACAAACAAAAAAGGAATGATTACTTCTGAACTCGCTCCTGGGCTCGGACTCTGTGACGGATAGAGATCGTTATCCCTATCGCTATGGCACTTCGTGTTTTCTTCTCTCTTTTCGAAATCAATATATAGAGAAGAGACAAATCGAGAAAATGTCTGTATTCGTTCCAGAGGCCTAACCCTGAATGTTAATATGACGCGAACACGGACAAACTCGCTTCCTATTGGACTCTGTTGCACAGGCGCAGTCAAGATAAAAAAAGATAACTACCTCAACTTCGCGCGGGTCGCTAGCCGCACCTGTTATTTGGCAAGTTGATAGATGAGAAGTCTTGGATAAACTTCCAATTTTTTTTGGCTGAAGTAATTGCGATAAATTTCCTATAGATTCGCAAGTTGACAACATTTTAACGGTTGTTGTAGAGAACAATATGTTTCTTCTAGAAAAATGATGCTTAGATCAAAAGAAATGAGAATAAATAGCAAAAAGTATATTTTTTAAAAGTTACCGTTCATTTGATACGCCACTGGTGCGTACCACGCGGCACTATATGGGCTCGCAATACGTCGTTGCAAGGGAAATTTTGTCAGCTTCAAAAATGCTTTCTTGACATTTTTCCTTAAAGTGTTTTAGAGAAAATCACCAAAATATTAAAAGGGTGGGGGTTAGGGGGCGAAAAAAGGAAGTTGCGGAAGGAGGATTGGCTAGGACTTTTAGTATATTACAATTTAGCCCTCAGGCATGATCTATACCAAAAATCAGCTTTATATTATTTTTGTCTAGGTCAAATGCTATCTTGACTCGGGTGAAAGTCCTAGTCCTAGTATATCTCCTTTTACATTGGAAGCCCCATTGGCTTAAAATCAGCCTTCCTAACATCCCAAGACACGTCATTATGAAATAAAATTTGATTCAAGACTTCTAATTAGTTTTTTTTTTCTCTGTCGTTTTTTTTCACTGTTCCATTTATTACCAAACTCATTTCCCCATTTTTCTAAAAGACAATTCCCTAATATTTAACCTTTATAATTCGCTGGCATTTTCATGGAATAATTGACAAATTAGCAGCGCCCGCTAGAAGCGTTAATTACCTTTCGTTTAACTTGAAAAAAAAAAAATTGAAAACTCGTTCTTTTCCTTTTTCCTTCTATAGCTCGCCGTATAAAAATAAGATTTATTTAGCACCGAACTCATTGTTCCTGGGCGAAACAATGAGAAGAATTTCCGCTAAAAATGTCGCCACTTCTTGCGTCCCGAAACAACTACATTGAGACGATTTAACAATAAATTAATCGAGGTAGTTTTCCTTCTCAGGGAGAAGGGTAAAACTGTAACAGCGTCGAAAAAGGACGCGCGGCATCGCGCTGCCATGCACAACAGGATATGGATGCATTTCCGTTCTCAAAGGGTTCGGTAATTACGGCCGTTAATGTGATTACTTCATTTCTGAGCATAGTCCATTAGGAGAGCCCTTGTGCCGTACAATAATTCCATAATGCTGACGCCATGTCTCCTGTCGATTTATCCATACAGCAGAGGAAGAGTGATACACGCTTGGGTTGCTCTGGATTTGATTTTCTGCCAAATATAACTTGGTAATCTTGTTGGGAACCTTGTGAATTCTGTTAATTTATAGAAGTTTTAAGCCGTGTGTATTGACCGCTAATAAAGCCATCTAGCATGTATAGACTTTATTGAAACACCACATAGTAATTTGATGCGGGCCCATCTTTTTTAGAAAATCACTATAAATCGTGAAATATTCACAGAAAGCTGTGAATTATTCTGGCATGGCACATCGCTAAAATAAAAAATAGGCCCCCCCTTGATTGATGACGGTATCAGAGAGCGTGTATGTACGAAAGTCTTTTTTTATTTTTGTCTGGAGGATCGCGCACATATCGATGTTAATATTTTAGCCCGGTGATAGATGAATAAAGTGATTTTTATCGAGTATCCCCCTGGATGCAGCTCCATATAATCCTGAAAAATACATCGGTACATGTATGACAAACGAATCTTTGTCGCAGACATTGATCCGTCAATGTTTTTTTTTCCTGTATTACATAATAATCTGTCTTTGTTTACGTACCCACATGCCTTCATTGATACTACTAACGCACAAACAATGACGTCACACGACGCAGACAAACACAAGGTAGGCCGTCAATTGAGAGAGTGTGTTTGACACCCGGGGCCAGTTCATTAGAGCCGAGACATCTCTGCCGAATGAGGTAAGGAGATGTCAGTCGGCACGCGACTATACACACTACGTCTGAGCCGCATCAATTACAAGACCTGCTTACGTCACACCTAATCACTTTATGATAATTACGCACATCCGATCGATCGGAGCCCAACCAGCTGATGTCATTAAGCTCTTCTGATTTCAGACTGTCTGAGAGTTTTTTGAACGATTGAGAATTGAGATTACTGTATGACCTAGTTTTTGGGTTACACTATGGAGACATGAATTCGACTATAGTTAACGAAGACAGGATAGGAATTTTCTAAACTTTCGTCATCACTTTTGAGTTTACACTTTTCTCATTATAATTTTATGTGAGTTACAAATGGTTGTTTTTGTGGTATAGCAAACAGAATAGCTAATTAACGAGAAGTTTGGACTCGTTGTTACGGATCACAATTCACCAGCTTCTATTAACCTGCGAACATTTTCTCTTATAACTTACCTGGCTCAATGCTCCATTGAATAAAACAGTTGTATCAGTCATTTTAACTCATTTATCTGAAAATAAGGAATTTAAATGCCTAGATGATAATTTAATAAATAATCTTATCGGTTTGATTTTTGGCTCGAAAATTTGAATCTATAAACCTAAAATTGAAAAATCCCTAACTTTTGCCTAGAACCTAAATTCCTGCGCTAAGGTACTAAAAAGGAATAGCCGATTCGTGAAAGAACCACATTTCGTTGAAAAGAAGCAGCAGCTTTTTGCTTTTTTCGTGGCTTTTTGGCCGATTTTCGAAGGGTTTGGGCCCAAATAATTTGTCACAAGGCGGCTATTAGCTCTTTTATAGCACCAAAGCACTATTTTGCTGATTTATTGTCGAATTACTGGAAAAGAAACCTACAAGGACGTATCCAGCTCAAAACAGAAAGGGGGGCAGCTTTCTGAAATCCATCGTCTATGACGCCTACGTTTTGATAGCCTTCTTAAGGACAGAGAAGGATGCGTAAAATAATACATAATATACCCAAGGTTGTTTGAGAGGGGTAGGTTGCCTGATAACGTTTATGACGTCATTTGGAGTACCTCAATATAATACAAATCTCCATAAGGCACCCCAGATGCGTCATCAAGTTACCCATTACCAAACAACCTTTTGGAACTTTATAATATACCTACTTTTTATCGAAGAAAACTTAACTTCTGAATAACAGTTTACGTGGATTGCTTGCAAACATCTTCCACCAATGGGCCACTGAAAACGCAGTATCATTGGCTAAAGCCGATATTCATGAACTAAATGAAGGCTCGATAATGCTGGTGGTGCATATGGTTGTGAAAGTAGTATCATAAGAGCTTTTCTAATTGTCGGAAAAACCAATTTACTTTCTTTCGAAACCTCAGTAATGACTGGCGTTTCCTGTACCTGATTCCACATTTTAAACCATAGGCAATTCACTTTCTCCTTCGATGCCTTATAAATTGTAGAAAGTTACACAAGGACAAGTACTCATTTTCCATTCGTCCAATGAAACATGTACAGTTTTGAACAATGAAAATACTTCCTTGTTGCTCGCTCAACTATCACTACTTGGCTGAGTACCTGTCATTCTCATTTCTTCGGTTTTGAGACCTTGTATTTCATAGAATCCCAAATCAAAAGAAGGTTACCCAGCCAAGTAGTGATGGTTGAGCGAGCAACGAGGGTGTATTTTCATTGTTAATTTTTTACAAATTGATAATCTATTTGCATTTCATTGTCTGATAGACTTTTTCGTAAAAGTCTGGTTAGAAATGGAGGCAGCTGCCCCCCCCCCCTCCTCTTGCCGCCCTCTGTATACGCCCTTGGAAACCTAGACTTTGGTTCCAAGTCTGTGAGTTTGTACAAAAAAGGCCAATTTCGCATTGGTAAGTTCCTTATTTTCTTACTTTCGAATACTAATTGAGGCTTCACTGCTAAAAATATTTAAACACATACATACATACCTTATTCTTGAAAAGCCTGATGCAATGTTCATTCTTTAAGGCCTTTTTATGTTTCCTCCTTTTGTCTCTGTATTAAGCAAGTGGCATGCAACATTATCTTGATACTAAGCATTCACAGCGGCCTTGAATGTACTTGGTTATTTTCCCGACAAGCAGTCCTGGACCTGGTGGATCGCCCGTAGAACTTTGAGGACTTTGTTGTCCTCTCACCCTTCTAAGAGCCTACTAGACCCATCCAGTATATTTTAAAAAGGTTTGAGTACCGTTGTGCTGTCTTTGGGAACCATCCAAGCCTTTAAATTAATCATCTGGCAGTTGGTTTTCCATCTTATTGAGAGCTGGAGCCTCATTTAATCACCAACAGCTTTAGGGTATTTCTAGCAAAGTAGGACTAAATACTTTGCTAAAGGATTATTTTTTCTAACCCTTCAGACTTACAGTTTTAATTAGATTCTTACCTTTAAGTACATTATGTTATTCACTTGGATATAAATTACACTCAAATTATCACTCATTGATTTATTGTCACTACTTACTGTATTTCCTAAACGCATCAAGTTAGCCGTGATTTGTCTTCGCCATTGTTATTTTCTTAAAAAAAGAGCTCGAGAATGTGCTCCCAGATTTTTGATATCTCTGCTGGTTTTTGATATAGCCTATTAAAACATCGAAAATGGGCCACCCTGTACACCAGGTATAAATAGATCTATTTACAAGATATTTCAGGTTTTTTAAGGTGAATTGTTAGAAAGTAAAGGAACATATAACCATAGCGAACTACCGTCCTATTCGAACCCCTCTGGTTATTTTAGATATTTTTAAGAATATTTATAGAGATCACCACCTAGGCTTTGAGCCTCTAACTTACCAGTCTATGAGGGCGGTAGCTCAAACGTTAAGTCCTTGTTAGTCAACAACATCAGATTGTGCCACACAAAAAGAATATCAAATTGACATTGACATTGACACAATCTAAGCTTTTTGTTAACTAACAAAGACTCTTAGAGCAGGTAAAGGTAAAGAGGAGTAGTAGTAGTAACATGGAGTTGGAAAATGAAGCCGTTTTTTCCAGGTATTCTGGCACCAAAAAAATGGCGGCATAGGCAATTCAATGCTTTACCTGTATTTTGGTGCCAAACTGCGAAAAACTTGGCTTCACTTTAGTTTCATAAGCAGTATGGCGCGTTCCTACTACTTATGTCCGTAGGACAGCGCCTTTACCTGCCTCAAGCAAAGACTTAACAAACGATTGATCTAGCCGCACTAACGCTTTACTAACTCAGCTTCCGAGGTCTTCGGTTCATTTCCATCCAACCGGTCTGGTCATGTTTCATTTAAGAATCGCTTTAATACATTGTTTTGATTTTCTTCTGATTGAGAAACCTACGGCGGAGGAGACACGATTCTTTTTGTTTGGTGAAAAGGCGGTTAATAACTCAAAATAGTGCACAATTTCCTATGGAGAAGTTGGAAAATAGAGATGAAATCTGCTCTGTTGTCTGGACTTATTTCTGTAGACAAATCTATTCCATTTTGGCGGCTATTTAAATGTTTCTAGACATTTTTGGGTTTGTATTTGTTAATGATCTGTAGCCAACAGTTTACGAGATAGAGTAACAAATGAAGAAATCAGAAGAAGAACGACACTTATGATTGTGAGCAAATGAGTAGCGCAACTACAATCGAGATGGACCACATATGCATATGCAATTAACTCATCAATGAGCCGTCCAAGTACGATTCTGATTTGAAAAGCATTTTCACTGTTCCTTATATCTTATTGGCCAAATAAAAATTTTAATTTGTTAGTTGGATTGTGTGTTTAATTTTGAGAATGCGGATATTGACCTCTGGTTTTCCGTCTTCACTGTAACAAAATACCTGGAGCATGTGGGCCCTTAACCACTATAATCCGAAGGCTGGCGCCCGAGTTTTCCGAAAAACCCTTGAGCATACAGAAAACCAATGCAGCGCTACAAATTTGGCGTCCGAGCAGGGACCGTTTTGCACATGTCAACGATGTCAGCTTATGACCGAGGTAATAACGTCATCATCAGTTCCCGTTTCTACCCAGAGGCCGTTTGTTTTAGCGATAACCGTGGGTCTGACCGGTACCGTACAGTTTTTGAATTAGTGAGTTAAATACACTCTTAAGTTATTGATCAGTTTATTAATAAGTGTATCGAAGTAATGAGTGAGACTCACTCCTCTAATTCACTTATTTTTCAGTCAGTAGTTCACTTGAACAGCTTATTAATAGAGTCCGCGTCAAGAGTAAAGAGTACGGTGACGTCAAATGCGCATAAACCCAATTTTGAAGACTAGCCGAACTATCGTATAGATCGGTGCAGTTGCCGAACGCCAAGCATGTTTTTCATTGTTTTACGGGATGGAGATCCGTCCGGCCTCGCGCAGCTTTCCGTGCCTTATCGTATTTTTTTTTTCTTGACGCGGACTCTAAGAACCAAAGCAGCGCTACAAAATTTGGCACCCGAGCAGGGACCGTTTTGCACATGTCAACGATGTCAGCTCATGACCGAGGTGATTACGTCATCATCCATCCCCGTTTCTACCGAGAAGCCGTTTGTTTTGGCGACGCCCGTAGGTCTGACCGGTACCGTACAGTTTTTGAACTAATGAGTTAAATACACTCTTAAGTTATTGATCAGTTTATTAATAAGTGTATCAAAGTAATTGGCTCATATGAATTAAACAGAAGCAAATGCTTTTGCTTAATTTTTTTGAGATAAACATATTCAGCTTTAATACAGCGAAAAGAGACGGAGGTACACTTATTTTTGAGTCAGTATTTTACTTGAACAGCTTATTAATAAGAACCAAAGCAACGCTACAAATTTGGCGCCCGAGCAGGGACCGTTTTGACCGTTTGGCACATGTCAACGATGAATAGCCTATTAATAAGTAAAATGCTGTGGGACGATCGCAGCGAGTTCCACTTATTTCTGAACTACTCATTCATGAGTCAGTATTTAACTTGAAAAGTTTATTATTAGTTTATTATTGAGTAAAATGCTGCGAAACTCGCTGAGCTTGTCGCGCAAAGTTCTACTCATTTCTGAACCACTGAGCAGCAATTAGCCCATTAATGAGTCGTCCAAGTACGAATCTGATTTGAAAATGAATGAGTTTTTGAACTAATAAGGTAAATACAATCTTAAGTTTTCGAACAGGTTATTAATAAGTATATCAGAGTAATGAATGAGACTCACGCCTCTAATTCACTTTGGGTTGAGTGGTTCAGAAATAAGTAATACTGTAAAAAGCTGCGCTGCGCTCGTCCCGCAGCATTTTACTCGTTAATGAACTGTTCACGTAAAATACTGACTCAAAAATTAAGTGAATTAGACGAGTTAGTATCACTCATCACTTTGATACGCTTATTAATAAGCTGTTCTTGTTCAATAACTTGAGAGTATATTTACTACTACATCATACCTAAGTTCCCCATTTAGTATGCTACCATATTTATGATAAATCTTAACGGCATGTCAATCGCTTTGTTGTCTTCCAAAGTCATTTGTTGGATGAGACAAGGAAGATTGGGTCGATGGCAATTATCTTGAATTGTTATAAGACATCATTAATGAGTAAAACTTTAATATGTTCATATTGTTCTTAGTATAAAACTTGACCCTTCCGTACCATTATTATTATAATCAAATCTTTCAACAACAAAGTAGACCAAATTGCTGATCTCATCAAAACACAGGAGCCACCGAAAAAGTAGGGGTGCAAACAAAGGGGTGAAGCGTTCGTCACTCAAACCTACACGATAGGGTCGTATACGCGACGTTAAGGGTAACCACCCTTCTCTCCTCACCTTATACCGAAACAAGGGCTCTGTTTTTATTTTGCATGCGTTTAGTCGTCCATATATTGATCCGCGAACTCGCATATCGAGTGCGGGTGTGTGATTTTTTATTTTTTTCGTTCCACATTTCCGTGTCGCGATGCGTCGAAACAAGATTTTCACGCTGCAAGGGAGAGTGATTCTAATTGGCCCTTGAACGCTCGCTACTCTCTCTCTCTATCAACTCGATTTTGTTTAAAAAGTTGCACCTCGAGTATGCCAATCTTGTGATGAAGCTGTAACTTTAATACCATTTTTTCAATGGTATTAAAGTTCCACCTCATGCGTGAAGCCCCAATTAAAATAATACATCTTTAATTTGTAACACACGGCTTAATACATTTCTTAATATCCAGTTATCTCGGTCAGATCTGAAGCTCATTTAACGCCATTATAAAAAATATCGCGCTGTAAGAGTAATTATGGATATTATTAAAAAACATGTAAACACGATAGTGCTGGTGTTATTGTTAAAAGTAATAAAATAATTACAAATTATATATGTTTATATTTCGCGTAATTAGCTTTATTATCATATAATAGAATCGACCACGGAAAGGAGTGCCGTAATATCTAACTGAAATAATTTGTATAGTATGTTTCGAGTATTTTTGTATGCTGCCTCAGTCAGCTTTTGAAATGAAGAGCCAAAAACCCACCAAATTTGTACCTATCCCTTAAACCTTACAGAGTGACCCAACAAACCTCTTTGAGAGAACCCACCCGAAAGGCTTGAGCTACTCTTATTAGCCATCCCTTCGCCAAACAATGGGTTTTCGGGTTTTTTGAGGCGTATTTTTGTAAATTATACTGGCGCAGGTGAAAGATTTCAACAACTATTATAATCTGCTTGCAGTCTTATCAATATTTCGTTAATTTTTCTTGTTATATGTATGCAGGCACTCCCATGAACTAATTATTGTAGATTGTTGATTGTAGATTATGATGGTCGGTGTGGTTAAGTTATGGACCTCTCCGCACTGCGCGACCTGATTAGATCTATTTTGCTCTCCCTTATATCTAGTGGTTTCCCAGATTAAGGCTTTTGGTAAAACCTATAATGTTCCTGGGATTGACCTCTTTCACATCCACAGTTGACTCAAAGGCTTCTTCACAGAAGTGGCATACGTCTAATTCTCTTTGGTCTATCTTGTCCGAAGGGCAGTAAAGAGGCCTGTAAGCAGCCTTAAATCCACTTTACTAAGGTCAATCATTCCCTTTGCCTTTGTTGACTGGGGCGAGATGATTTTTTTTTGCCTGTCTAACTCCTGAAAGCGTGTTCCACCGGGAGACTTATTGAGCCTTTACCCAATTTTAGACTTCCCCTATTATATGCCTTTTCCTAATACCCAAGAAAGGTTTTAGTCCAACGAATGGTGTTGCAGCTCCTTGTCTTGCAAGCTGATCCGCTTTTTCATTCCCCTCGATTCCTTGGTGCCCTGGTACCCATGACATGGTGACTCTATTTCGAAACGCCAGTTGCTTGAGGAGTTGTTGGCAGTCCCATACCAGTCTGGATTTAATGAACTAACCATAATAAATACAGAGTATAGTTAAAAATATAATCTTATATTGAGAGAATTGGACACTGCAAAAGAATTCACATATTCACATCACTCCGATCTTACAAAGAAACTTTGTCCTATAAATGAGGAGGATTTGCAAAAAAAAATAATGAATACCTACCTAAAAGATCATTCATAGAGAAAAATTTGAACAGGGAAATTATCACTGAATGGGTTGTGATGAGAGGAAAAGATTCTGATTTAACTGAAGCAGAGATTATCAAAGACACACTGAGAAGCAATGTTGCAAATGCTGAATCGGACGACGATGAAAATGTCGAGAATGTGAAGCATAAAGATGCTGTTAACGACATCAATTATGCAAAAATTGGGTTGTTCTACCATTAGACAACTTTTGTATTGCTGAAGCAGCAGAAGAAAAATAATGTGTGAAGTGAATCGAATGAAAAGCGAGTTAAGGGTTTGTGTACTCCTCACCTCACCTACTAAAAAATGTAGAAATCTCAAGGTCGGCAACCAATAGAATTTGTAAAGATCCCCCAACTTTTTCTTTGGCAGGTTTTTGATGTGATAAAAACTAGAAGAATAAGGCACTAGTTGACGTCACACACATAACTTCACTATCGATGGGGGGACAGAGAAATTGTTGGTTCAGAATTAATGTGACATGTTTGTCCCTCTATCGAAAGTGACGTTATGTTATTTGTGACATAATGGTCCTCGCCTAAGAACAAGGGGTAAACCACCATCCCAGAATTTGTGCAAACAATTCCTCGAAGGGGAATTTTTTACGCATAATTCCTCAAAATTCCTGCAAATTCCTCCAGATACCACATTACCAATTCCTCCAAATACCCCACCAGAAATTTCTCCAAATACGCCACAAATGTCTCCTAAAAGTTAAACAGGTTTACAAGACCATAAACAATAAATTTAATCTGAACCTCAGCATAGTCAAGCTGAGTAGTCTAATTCCTTTTTCAATAATTTGGAAATAAGTAAACTCTTTTTTCAACGTTCAGCCTTTTTTTCCATAATATAATGCTAGGATACATACTCGGACTTGGATACAGATAAACTTGTATCAACTTCAAATAGCTTGAAGTTCCTTTGCACTCAGGGGCATTTTTAACGAGATTTTGAACCTCTTCTGAAATCATAATCAATGCGCTTTTAAAGTTTATCCGATCTTCTGAAACAATGTCAGAACTAACTAATAAATGTTCACTTTTATTATGTTTTTCAATTATCCAATCATTCAATTCAATCCAAATTTTTCCAGTAGAAAATAACAACATGAGGAATCTTGGAAATCAACCTACAATAACTGAATTAATTAAAAATACAGTCTCACACATTTCAAAGTTTTCCTGGAAAACTAGTGAAGGCAAAAATTTGAAACTTTTTGCATGTGAAGAGTAGGAAGGTTGAAGACTCATTTTCGCAAAATTTAAAATTTTTTTAGTGGAAAATAACAACATGAGGAATATTGAAAATCAAGCTACAATAACTGAATTAATTGAAATACAGTCTCACATATTTCAAAGTTTTCCTGAAAAACTAGTGAAGGGAAAATTTTGAAACTTTTTGTATGTAAAGAGAAAGGTTAGAAGCTCATTCTCCCAGAATTTCAAATTTTTCCAGTAGAAAATTACAACATGAGGAATCTTGGAAATCAACTCACAATAACTGAATTAATTGAAAATACAGTCTCACATATTTCAAAGTTTTCCTGAAGAACTAGTGAAGGGAAAATTTTGAAAGTTTTTACATGTAAAGAGAAAGGTTAGAAGCTCATTTTCCCAGAATTTCAAATTTTTCCAGTAGAAAATTACAACATGAGGAATCTTGGAAATGAACCTACAATAACTGAATTAATTGAAAATACAATCTCACATATTTCAAAGTTTTCCTGGAAAACTAGAGGAGGGAAAATTTTGAAACTTTTTGCATGTAAAAAGGAAGGTGAGAAGATCATTTTCCCAAAATTTCAAATTTTTCCAGTGGAAAACAGCAACATGAAATATCTTGGAAATAAACCTACAAAAACTGAATTGCTGGAAATACAGTCTCACACATTTCAAAGTTTTCCTGGAAAACAGTGAAGGCAAAAATTTGAAACTTTTTGCATGTGAAAGGTTGAAGACTCATTTTCGCAAAATTTAAAATTTTTCCAGTGGAAAATAACAACATGAGGAATATTGAAAATCAACCTACAATAACTAAATTAATTGAAAATACAGTCTCACACATTTCAAAGTTTTCCTGGAAATCTACTGGAGGAAAAGTTTTGAAACTTTTTGCATGTAAAGAGGAAGGTGAGAAGCTCATTTTTCCAAAATTTAAAATTTTTTCCGTGGAAAATAACAACATGAAAAATCTTGGAAATCAGCCTACAAAAACTGTATTCATTATTCTTTTGAATTTTTAAAATTTAGCCCTGTAAATCATGAAGTGTAATTTTGGGAGGATTCATTTAATAAAAATGAATATCCAACGTCCAACACAAAACTAGATTTTTTTTTTTAAATTTCCATTTAATACTATTTTTTATGATAAGAATGTGAACCTCAGTGACGTCATGACCTTAAAATTTCCTTTGAATTCCTCATAAATTCCTCACAAATTCTCCCAAATTCCCCATAAATTCCTGCAAATTCCCTATAAATTCCCCAAATTCTCATAAATTCCGATGAGTTCCTTCAAATTCCCCACAAATTCCATTAAATTCTCCACATTTTTTGACAAAGAATTCCTAGGTGGTTTGTTCCTTGCCTAAGACTGAAGACACAATGACAGGTACAAGGTACAAGTGACAAGAGACGAAAATATAATAACACGTTACACGTGTATCAATGCTATAGTGAAATTATTTAAATAGTGTATGCACGTGATCAATGACGTCAAAATTATTGCCAATTGCAGTTTGTAAGAAATTAAAATTCGTTTCAAGCTGAGAGCTCATTCTCCTTTTTATTTAACCTTAGTTAAAAGAAGACAGATCAATGTTGGCATTCAACCGAATCGGCCGATAAAATGACATTCACGTTGGCACTCATGGGTTATGTTGCCAAATATTGCTGCAAATCTGGGGTTACTGATTTTAATAATTTGAAATAATATCTATTTGTGTATCAATAAAATTCCAAAGTCATTGAATAGTCAGAGTCAGAAACTCGTTGCGTCTCTAATAAGTTTCTTTGAACAGGAACGAGATAATAGGGGCCCCTTTTTGCCATTAAATAGCGTAAGAGAGGTGAAGTAAATTGATACTATCAAATATAAATCTTTTGGGGCTTTAATTGGGAATATTTTTCCAGCGTCTTGCAGCTGCACTGAATATTGCTATAACCACTGTGAGTAAAATCTCTCAAAAAGTTAGGGATAATTTAGCGTTAAATTCACCAAAGAAAAAACGTCCACATGAGAAGCGGGTTACGAATCAAGATCACCTTGATGTTAGCTCTATTCGCAATCAAATTTACGACGAAAAGTGAGTAGTTTTGTTAGATTGTGTTGATAATACACTATCTATACATAACAAAATCGATGTTTGTTTGCTTTTAATGATAACAAATTTTACTAGACATGGTATGTCAAAGTAAAACGAAAGTTAATAGCGGCAACATTGCGACGTGCTTATGTCATTAATTTTGATCACGTGCATACACTGTTTAATTAATTTCACTATATAACTCAGAATAAATGGATACAGGATACAATTTACTTGCCATGCCACGATACAAAATTTCGATTTTTTGGTATTGTGTATCTTGTACCTTGCATTTGACGTTGTGTCTTCAGCCTATCTGATATGTGTAAATAGTCCTTGAACGTTTTGTTTGTCCTAACATCGAAAGTGAGATCATGTGTGTGACGTCAGCTAGTGCCTAATTGCACGAAGTATTATGTTCCGGAAATCTCAACTACACTCTAGTACGGTTCTGCTGTTTCCCAAAGCAAGCTCGAATACCTAATACATTAATAAATAAAACATTATTATGCATATAAAAAAAATAATCTGATCTCACCATGGCTGTAGGTAAAGAAAGACACCTGCGCAGTCTGTCGACACGCTATTATAATTTAATAAACAAGGTGATGTATTATTAGGTATGCCATAATTTTCACCTCGATTTTCACCTTCCCTTCTTGCATAATACAACGCATAAGATCTTATCATTTGATCCACCTCATAAAAAAAAACGAATCGCCGATTTATCTACACAAGAATTTGTAGTAAGATTATCGGAACCTCCGGGGGTCTATGAACCTGTCAAATAAATCGAGCCTCATTACGTGTTAGTGGCTCATCAAAATTGCAAGGTCGCCACGAAGTATACACAACACTTAAGCGATTTGTTTTTATTTGTTAGTAAGAAATATTAAACTGGCCCAAATCTGTCAGCACTTTAAACAATGCAATGACATCAAATGCTGTATACCGCAAATGTTGGGCGGGAAGCAAAGATACATGCATACACACACATACGTGGAGAGACAGAAAGGGGTAAAAGCGCCCCAAGGGTGGCTCGACGCCCCCACAACGAGTTATCTGTAGCCACCGAACTGGTTCGGGGGGGTAGAAGCGAATGTGAAATAGACGTACACGAAGCCTATACTAATGTAATAAATGTACTGCATGTATTAGCCAGAGAATGCTTCGAATTATAATGGGGATAGGGATCATGCCGAATTATGATGGGGGTGAGGTAGAATGTCTCGATTCGATAGTAGCGGATGGGAAATTATTGAGTCAATAGTTTGCAAAAATATCAGGCAAAGTCTATAAATTGCAACACTTGGTGCTGTACATTTTGGAATATCGTTCCCTCGGATATTAAAAAAAAATCCTTGATGCTAGTTGCAGCGCAAAGAAAAAAAACTAGCCCTGCAGATTGATGTATGAGCGGCTCGTTCAAAATTTATGTCAGCAATTACTGTAACAGTAAAATGTTAATATAAAAGGTTCGTTTTGGGAATCGTCCAGCGCAGCAGCAGCAAAACAACTCGAAAAAAAAAGCCTTATGAAACGAGATCGTTTTTTAAAAATTATACAAGAGCCAGGAAAAAATGCGTGGCAGGGCCCATACCTATACTATATACGATATTTTGCATATTTGATGGGACCGTTTTGTTTCATTAAATTTAAAAATCACATCGAATTTTTTGTCTGCAACTGAAACAATGCCATTCCGCGGAGAATATAAATATATGATAGTCGTTTCTCTCAGTTCGGACACACATTTTTTATTTTTTTTTTTGAATGAAATATCGGGGGGCCATTATATAGATGCGTCCCCTATTCCGCCGGCTCGGTGGCCTTCCTCGATACACAGCGGAACGTAAAAATAATTAAACATTTTTCAGGGATGCGGAAAAAGTTTGACAGACAAATAAAAATGGTCATTTGAAATATGAGTATATAGGAAAACGTGTACCGGCCAGGCTATGTTGTTATAACCCTGCCAAACAAACAGCACATTTTTTTTTTTGTTTTTCGTTTTATTTTCTCCGTGCCGTCCCATACTGCAAGCGTTTTAGTCTTTTTTTAGAAGGAATTTTTATGCGTTTGATTGCTAAAAACATGTCGGAAACAAATACAATTTTATGTAGCAATATCAATCAGAATTTTGTATTAAGAGCTATGGTACTTTGAACACCGTATCAGAGGGTTGAATGTGTCATGAAATATTAATTTGTATTGTACTTGCATGTAATATCTAATTGAAATTAAAAAAAAATATGTGATTCACAAACACAGAAAACAACTAAAACAAGATAAATGCACGTAACCAGTCAACATTACGTTTTAACTGGGACCGTTTGTTGCTGTTCGGAGCTTCAACGGTCACACGATAAATATGCAAGGGAAAACTGCTGTCAACCGTTGGCGATAATCATTTTTCACCGCACCTGAACTGAACTGAGCACGAGCCCCCAACGATTTTAACTCGGATACTTGTGGCCGAATCGCCACGGTAAACTGCTGACCGAGTGCCCGGATATTTGAGTAGGTTTTTGGTGCATTTAAACCAGACGAAGTGGGGTTTTTGTTCTCTTTCGTTTTCGAAGGAATTAATTTTATTTTGATTTTCTGGGTTGGTACGTTTGAAATGGTAAATTTATTATTGATAGGGATTAACGAATCGTAGCCCAAATAAATGACAATCAATTTGTTTGTTTTTTATACCAACACGAAAGGGCATTTACAACATGGACGTCGATTTCCGTATTTAGAAATCATTTCATCGTGGTAATCTTTAGTTGGAGCTTTCTGCAATATTGAGATCACTACATGAAAGTAGAGTTGATCACCGATATTGCGAAATTATTGAAAACATATACGGAAACACAACGACTACCGTAAATCTTCACTCCAACATGTTGACACTATGTCACCCAAGCTGTTCATCGCAGTTCTCGAACATGCTTTTATAAGAAATTGCCTTGTGGTCGGGTCGCCGAGCCATGTGACCTTGAAGTAGAGTACAACTAAAATTTTATGATTGATTCTAGTTCTATTTGATACACTAAATCATAATATGAGGGGTGCCAGAATGGCACTTTTGGGCAACTTGAAATATAGTTGGCACAATACAAACCTATTTTGACAATGTGATTGCAGTGATTACGAAGCACGTTGAAGAACAAAACACATTTCTTGTATTGGATAGGTACTTAAAGTACAGTCCAAAGAGTGTCACGCGGTCAAAAAGAGGAGTTAACAGTACTTCCATGCAACTAAGAGCAGACACACAGAAGAATTTGAGATTGTAGGACTTAAAGTCGAAGTGCGTGCAAATTATGCCCTAGCTCAGAATTAAACAATTCGGAGAGTAGGTGTGGGTTTTATTTTTGGGTTTTATATCTGGCTCCAAATCCTTATAATTCAAATAATAGAAAAAGATAATATTCAAGAAAAGCTAAAGCTAGGCTGTGTGCATAAAATCAAATAAAAGTCAATGAATCAAGTGCTATAGTCAGTTTATTTACCAAATTTGGCTACCGTCCACAATGAAACAATATGGGTATTGATAATAAAAAAAAAAAATAATAATCAAGTAAATTAGCAATATTACCAAAAAGGTGAAAAACTATTAAGGAAAAAAAAATCACTTAAACTGTCATTAATTAATAAATGAGGTGATGTTTCGATGAAGGCTCAATCTACAAATACAGTACGGCTACTATTGAAATAATAGCTATAGTCATAAATAATTGAATTAAATGTAAAAAATCTAAAGTGTTATTGTAACGTCTTTGATTGTAACTCAATAACCAACTGAATAATAAAAAAATACATGTAAGGATTGAAAATATAAAATAAAAGAAATAAGAAAAACAATAAATAAAGAATTAATTTTCGGAACGGTTATCTTACACTGATGTAACCAGAACTATAAGTAAGTTGAAATAAATAACAACTGAATCAGGTTATGTCTAGCAAAATTACCTATATTAATAATTCATTCGCCACATTGGGACAAGCACTGAATTACTCCCTGAAATACCTTAGTGATCACTGTGGCGTACAAAATAGGTACAGAATGTAAATAAACAATAAAATATAGATAAGATAATTAAAGCTAGTACGATACCAAAATGTTCCAGGTGGTAGTAGTAGATACAATTAACCAGATCCTGGCTACTGGTTGTGGTTAGATGGTCAAACCAATCTTACGGTTCAAAGGATAACGCACACCTAACATGGGATTTTTGGGCTCTATGGATTTTGCCCATTTTCTGATATGTCGTAGAGGATTTCATTCTGAACAACCTTTAAATGAGACGAAATCTTGTAGGTATTACGATCTTTAGGATATGAGCGTTGAAAGACAAACTTTTTTGCGACTTTTTGTGTGGAGAGTATACGAGATACTGCTGCTACTGGTGTTTATCAGTCAAAATATTGACAGGTCCACATATTTTGCGTCACTTATAAATTAATGTCAACTTAGGTTAAAGCCGGGACCGCACTGGGGTCAATGTTGGCGCCAGTGCAGTCCTGGCCTTAGCCTATGTTGATATTTGGTAGTGACGTGAAACATGTTGACCTCTCAAAATTTTGACTGAAAAACACCAGTTTTTCGTATACTCTCCACACAAAAAGTTGCAAAAAAGTTCATCTTTCAAGGCTCATATCTCAAAGACCGTAATACCTACAAGAGTTCGTCCCATTTAAAGGTTGTTCAGAATTAAATCCTCTACATCATATCAAAAAATAGGCAAAATCCATAGAGCCCAAAAATCCCATGTTAGGTGTCCGTTATCCTTTACAGTCCGGAAGGCTTGTATAACCGTCCAAATAAAAGGCGTAGGCTCTGGTAGCAACAGCCTATCTCGGCTACGATTGAACGTGTATTGTTGTGTCACATTGTAACCGTGAGTAAAAACCCTAGGAGAAAAATTGTTATAACACACTGTATTTGTAATTGAACCATAGCTATAGTGAAGCACTTATGAATAGACAGAACTAGAAAATGAAATTATAATGTAACTCAATTAGTCTCAAATAGCAAATTTACTTGATAAAAAAAACTATAGCTCTTGAAAATTATTTTAATAGAAAAATTGAATAATAATGTATTTATGATAATAATTAATTAAATTAGAAGAAATCAGATAAAGCTTTAATAAGAAAATCTGCCTCGAGTTCGCATAAAAAATTTGAGGTTATTACCTGTTGGAAAGGGTTTTGTTTGCCTCGAAAATTCTCTGGAAGTCTGGATCGAGGTCTGGATTGGATATCCTGGAGTGAGTAAGATGTTACTCTTTAGGGCAGCTTTACACTAATGATTAAATGGAAATAGTCAGAATTTACTTGTGGGAAAAAACGTGCACAGCAAGACTTACCGAAATGGTTGTTTTCAAATCCGATAACATCGGCGAAAATTATTAACCAATTGCAGTTACTTATATATTTATTTTCTTCAATTTCCAATTTCAAATAATTCCTTACATAGATTGAGACGCCTCCCTCTCTAGTTGGTCTACAGCTGTGTTCAGCAGCATAACCCTGCAGACTATATAGTTTAGATTCTAACTCATAGATCCAGTTTTATTGGTGGTTCATTATGTAAATGTTTCAGCGCTTCTAAATCTTGAAGCTTATGTCTTAAACTCCTAATATCAATGTATAACACTCTCAAATTCAACAGGAATTCTGAAATGTAGCTTAATATTCTAAGTGGGTACTTTCTTTTGTCTGGCTCACTTTTAAAGATCCTTTGTGGAAAGTATTCGTTTTGGTGGACTATCATCGGTCTTTTTTATAAATCCAATTAGAACGTTGTCGATCCAAAAATTGATATTTTGCTTTGTTTTGATTGGGGTAGGATCGGAAAAAAAAAACACCAACGGAAGTTTGTTTTCTTTGAAATTGTCGACGTTTCGCAAAATTTATTTGCATCCTCAGGACACTACAATAGACGTAAAAAATTGAATAAATAAATAAATAATTAAAAGGTGTACATTAGGAACATACTGACTATTACTTACATTTAAAAATGAACTTTTCTTGTCATTAGAATTATTGTATCAGAGATCTTATAGGTATTACAAAAGTTTTTTTGTCTTTGGAACATCATCATTATATGTAGATTACGGGATTCAAAAACACACAAGCCGTAACACGTTAAAATAAAAATTAAAAAAAAAAAACACACTGTAGACATAACATTTAAAATTATTAAAAACAAAAAACAGAAATATTAAAACTGGTAACTCTAAAGTTATTGTTGTTACTTTTTTTCTTTCATTGTTGTTATCAATAGGTACTAGTTTTTTGTTTTTAATAATTTTAAATGTTATGTCTACAGTGTGTTTTTTTTTAATTTTTATTTTAACGTGTTACGGCTTGTGTGTTTTTGAATTCCGTAATTTACATATAATGATGATGTTCCAAAGACAAAAAAACTTTTGTAATACTTATAAGATCTGTGATACAATAATTCTAATGACAAGGAAAGTTAATTTTTAAATGTAAGTAGTAGTCAATATGTTCCTAATGTCCACCTTTTAAATATTTATTTATTTATTTATTCAATTTTTTACGCCTAATGTAGTGTCCTGAGGATGCAAATAAATTTTGCGAAACGTCGACAATTTTAAAGAAAACAAACTTCCGTTGGTGTTTTTAAATTCACAGTCCCTAGCAAAAATGCTCTTGATTTTCTTTATTTTTTTCAGTTTTTGCTGCTTTACCTGCAGAGTTCTACATTTGCTTAATATGGGTTTAACTTCAGCTTGGGTGTTGATTCTGTAAGTAGCAGTGATATTCTCGTCAGGAAGTCTTAGTCCCATTGCTGATAGTAGGGCAGCAACTGTCTCTTCCACTGTTTTTCCATCTTGATGAGGTATTCCAGGGATAACCAGATTATTCTGTTTTTCTATTTGCTTTTGAACATTCAATATTTGTACACGTTGTTGGAGGCCCTAGTTTTTTTGCTGGATGCTATTGTCCACCACTAGGCACTCTTCGTATGCTTGTCAGACATGACGTAATCTATGCTTGCCTTGAGTAGGTACCTTCATTTCAGTATCGTATTTTTTGATTAATTTTTCTTCAAAACTTTTAAATTTGTCGGATAAATTCTTTTTAATTTCTGAAACTAGTTGTTTATCCATAATTTCTTTTTTATTTTTAACCTCACTTATGTCTTGTTGACAACAAAATACAATATTGTCCTTATTAATCACTTTTTACTGCTTTCCACAACTCTTATGGTGAGAGGTCTGACAAACTAGACAGTCATACGACTCTTTTACTTCTTTTTTACAAAATTTGCAACTTTTCACCAACATATTGCTGGACATTGAAAAATAATATGCAAGCAACATAACCTCACAGTTTTGTGATCAACAAGATTTGATCAAGAATTTTTGATCCAATTTTATGATTAATTTTCTTCTAATGTTTCATGTTCAATCAATCCGAGGAAAATTCCAGAACTATGCGAATTTCATAATAGG
The DNA here is from genome assembly GCA_917834065.1 of Ceutorhynchus assimilis. Taxonomy (NCBI): domain Eukaryota; kingdom Metazoa; phylum Arthropoda; class Insecta; order Coleoptera; family Curculionidae; genus Ceutorhynchus; species Ceutorhynchus assimilis. The sequence continues at coordinate 37,013,801 of OU892282.1, forward strand.
GGTACCTATACCTAAAACCAACTTGGTGCAATATTTGGCTCCCCATGTTAGGAATTCTCCGAGGCCGAGAGTGTTCAGATACGCTAAAAAAAAAACATCATTCTCGATTAGAAACTGCGTTAATCAGTCGAAAATGATAATGACATGATGATAAATGATTTCGCCTGCTGCTAGAGCTCTGTACGTCAACAAAATGTATATTGTAGCAAACCCTAGTAGGACATGGATAAAGGATTCAAAAAATAAGAAGGTGAAGTTTGATTCGTTGTCACTAAGGCAAAGAGAATCCACAGTTTCTGTTAGAAATTTGGCACCCTATGGTCAACACACTTGCAGATCACAAAAGACAATTCAGATGTTGATGAACCAAATCCCATCACACCATGTTGCAGATATTCAGGATAATGCTCCAAATAAAGTGTCTATAAACCAAATGAAACATCTGTAACATTTCCACAACAAGCCACATCAAAAATCCAAGCAAAATATTATTAACTTCTCCCTAACTCAACATCTTTCCCAACATTTTAATTCCGAAACATCGAGCAAACCCCTATAGTTAGCAACTCTTTAAACACTGTTCCACCCCACCTAGGCACAATATTAATATCGCAACTGAATTTTCTCTTGCAAGTTTAACCCTGGCAATTAAGCGCGCCGCGAAGAAGAGAAAATCGACGACATCGGAGGCGATTGTTTATCTTTTGAGAGATTTCGGTCGTTTTGGGCCTTCCCTTTTCTCGTACGACGGGGGCGAGAACATTAATAACGACTGATTTACGTTCACATTATCCTCGTATAATTACTTTATTAAATCTACCCGAAAGCCTTGGCGTCTCATCTACCGCAAAATAGGCGTTAAGAAGTCGTTTCTCGAACAAATCCTGGAGAAATTAATATTTTGCCTGCCTACCTTATAAGCACCAAGTTATTTTGAACTATAAAATCCATGTTGTAACATAAAACATCTACACCTCTCTTCTTCAAGTTAAATGCTAAACATTTCACACCCAAACAGCCGTTGTTCAATTGTTTGTAGTCACGCATTTACTATATAGTTTTTTTTTTTTCCTCGAGGGCATATCTTAACAGATCGACATAACACTACATCAACAGACCTGCTGTGGTCTGCCACCGTGTAGCGTGCAAAACGGGAGCGTGAAATGTATCCGATAAAAATACACCAACAAAAAAAAAATCTTTGTTAATGGAGAATACTAAAAATAAGTCACGTTTTCGGTTCATTCATTGTTTTCAAAGCTGCGGAATTTATAGACACGATATTACGAATATAAATAATTCTATTATCGATGGGTCCGCCTCCCTTTTATACATATGCTCAAAATTTAAATAATGTAAATCGTATCAAAAACAAACGAACGTGCAATCAACTAATTCAACTAACAATAAAAATAAATACGAAAAAAAATCGTCCCCTCACGTTTCCGTGTTTGTTCGACGCCGGGCCGGACCAGTGTGCGCTCCACGTTGTGGGGCGGATTCCTCACCCCTAGAGGAATTTAAGGAGGTTTTTTTTCCATTCCGATCGGTCAGACAGTTTTGTCAATTATTTTGCAGAGATTGTTGCCGACTCTCCGAATAAAGGTTTATCCTGTTTCGGTTGCAATTAAAACGGTTTTCCATCGGTTTCAATCTGATGATTTTGTACGGACTTGGAATTTATTTTAGTCGTTAGTCAATATGAAATAGAATTTTTGAATTTTCAATATACAGTGTAGTCTCTGGTTATCGCGAAAGATTGTATAACTGTTAATAAATAGTTATTTAACAAACAATTTTATTCATGAGAGAGCTTAATTCCACAAATTTTCGATCATGCCAATGTGAGTATGATTACCTTATGGTATTTAGTCGTCATGTTTGACAGTGTTGTGGTTTTTAGGGTCTAGTAGTAAAGAGAATGACAGTGAGGGCGCGATAAAAAGAGTTTTTTCTACAAACGTCACTAAAAGTGTAATTTTTAATGGATGCTGTCAGTGTCTAAAATGCCATTTTATGACACTGGTGTTAAAAGTGATTACTTTTAGCACTAGTGCTAAAAGTAATCACTTTTAGTGCGTTTGTAGAAAAAATAGTGTATGATATTCGTGCTTAAAGTGATTTTATTTTGTTCAAAGGGATGGAACACTCCGCCTTCGGCGTCGTGTCCCAAACTTCCCTTTTCACAAAATAAAATGTCACTTTTAGCACTTATATCATACTAGCTGACCCGGCGAACTTCGTACCGCCTCTGAATTATTAAATACCTATCAAATGTTGTGTTAACGTATCTATTAGCTGAATTAAATTCAGTTTTTTTCGATGGTGAATTTAGCTTTGGTTGAAGAATATTAATGTTTACTCTCTAGATCAGAAGTCACCTAAAATTAAAATTTTACATCATCCCTTTCAAGGCAGCTTGTGGGCATTTTTCTTGTAAAGTGTACCACCAAATAAATAAACTCAGGCACAGGAATGTTACAAAAAATGTAAAGAAAACAGAAAAAAATCTACAGCGCAGCCCTGTATCACTCTATCTGCACTGCACTACTCCATCTGTTCTACTCTCTCTGCACTATTCTATCTGATCTACTCTTTCTGCACCACTCTATCTGATCAGAATAGTGGAATAGTTCTGTTCTAAATATCTCCAGTTCCTGAGCAGCATGGTTCTACTGCATCTACAATGAAATTACCGCGCATCGGTGAGCTTCGTTCTAGGTATCATATATGGCGCCATATACAAAATGGTTGTGGCGGACTCATAACCTGGCTCTCTGCCACTCGACACCAGCCGGACGGAGCACTCCGAACAGTCGGCACGGAACACGGCTGTCAAGGGATGCCTGAGAGGAGAAACGGAACTTAGCCACAGAACGTCAATGGTTAAGCGTCAAGAAATGACAGGAAGACCAGGTCGCGCTCTTTCGGAATGGACCAACAACAAAATAAAATACATAATTAAAACATTGTAATTCTATTTATTTTTGGACATTTTTATTGTGAAGAACAATTGAAAGTAAAGTGCTTTCCTTAAATTGTTTTTGTGCAAAGTGTGTGACAATAAAACCCACATGGTTTGCAATGAAAATGTGACGGTAAACTTGGTATCGGTTATAAGAGATGGCGCCGTATGCGGGCTTATTTATTTTTTTTTTGTTTTTTTTTTTTTTTATTTTTATTTTTTCGATTTATTATGTTAGGATAGACAAAGACAAATCCAATAAAGCAAAAATCATAAAAATCAGTCCAGCCGTTTTCGAGTTATAAGTGCTTCCACAAAACACAACTGTGTTTTATATATATAGAAATAACTATTTTATTAATTGTGGCCCTACCTACTCTTGGCTTCTGTGTATATGCTGATAATCAGTATTGTGTAGGCAGTTTCTCATGTATTAGCTTCGTTCGCCGATCGTATTTTGAACGATAATGCATGAACTTTTATTGAACTGTTGGATTTCAGCATATAGCATATCTCTTGCATATAGCATATAGTATATCTCAACGTCACGGTTTGTAACGAGCCAAAATTGCCTAACTATTTCATGCTTGTTTTTCAGTTTTCAATTCAAGATTCCTTTAATTTTGTTCACCTTATCGTCTATAAAATTCCAACAATAATTACAACAGTTGCAGATCCTGTAAATTTTCTAATTTTCAATAGTCAAATTCTATTTTCATTTGTTACTAATTCCTGTGATGTAATGATTTTTCCTCGATTTTAATCCGTATTTTAATTCCATTTCAAAATCAGATTTTCATAATAAACAAATAAATATTCATTTATTAAAAATATTTCTTTTGGGGTTATGTCCCCAAATCATAATAATCCGTTTTCAAAGTGTATGTATCGAACTACTCGGTTTGGAACTCAGTACAGTTCTAGTGGAACCCGGCTCAATCATTGGTTCCATAATCTTTGATATGTGTTCTGCGCTATCCTTGCTTTCTATTTTTTGACTTTTCAAGTGTCATTAATTTTTGTCGATTGGCTTTTGATTAGTAACGTTTTGTTATCGTCGATTCCTGTTAAGTCCTATTAGTTTTGCAACACGGATCACTTACTCCATATCGTATTCTTCAAATTATAATTGTTCTATTGGATAATTCCTTGTTGTTATTATCATTATTCGTCAGCCATTGTCATTTTTCTCGGATTATATTGTGTGCAATTTTTGGTAAGTAAGAATTCTATCGATAAATTTTTGACATTTGTCGTTGTTCTGAATCATCTCTGAATCTCTACCTTCAGGTCAACTAATTAATTTGATGTGTATCACAGTTATTTCACGTTCTGGTTGCTTCAAAGAAAGGGTCTCCTGAAGAATCTAATTTTTTTTCTTGGCTTCAAAAAGGGATTTTGGACGCAATTTGCTTCTTAATTGAATTTATGGCATACTGAGTTTTCTCGCGTTAAGTTTAATTTTCGTAAAGTGCTATAATTATTGTTGAAGTGTCTAAATTTGAAATTAAAATTTTTGCAGTATACAGACCTCCTTCAGATAATTTGGACTTATTATAAGAGGACAGTGGTAGTAACAATGAATGCAAAATTTAATGACAGAAAACCGATTTTGCCTAATCAATGAAACCAATCCCACGAAAGAGTCTGGAAATGCAATGTCTCTTATTGATCAAACACTAACTAACATAAAAAATGTTAAGATCAATACAGCATATTTTGACAGTCCTATTACAGATCACAAAGTTCAAGTTATGGATTTTACTGCATTAAGAGTTGATAACGTTTTATATCGTCAAGGGATATAAATAAGAGGAAGTTGAGTATGTTTTGTTGCAATATAGAAACTCCCCTCTTAAAAATATGAGCTATTATCCGTCCCAACTTCTATTTGGCTTTACCCCCGCCTTTGAGTAAATTTGTCCCATAATTTTACACTTTTCAATTTAAACTGGATAATTAAATTTGATACTATACTTGAGAGCAGGGATGCCAGATCTCACGATTTATCGTGAGATCTCATGATTTTGTATCAAATCTCACGATCTCACGATATGTCCCAAGAATTTCACGATATTTTAAAGTTTTGGTAAAACGTAAGAGTTTTTAATTGCAAAATTATTCCAGTAAAGAATTCTGTTGACAGAAATATGAGAATAAATATGTATAATTTAGAATAAAAATCAGTAATTCTTTGGTACGACGTTGGTACACAACACTGTCAACACCAGTGTTGCCAAATTATCTGAATTTGTGAAACTACACGATATGCTGGTCAAATTACACGTTTTAACACGCTTTTAGTCTCACAATTACACGATTTTTGCACACGACCTTGGTACTCATTTTGTAACATCAAGGAGCAAGTATAATTTTTTTTTCTGATTTGTATGATTTTGGGAAATGGGTCAAATCCAGTCAAATCTGAGGGTGAATGTCCTGATCATCGCTCCTCAACAAAAATAAAGATATGGCAACGACAGAAAAGCGGTCCGAAAGTAATCAAACTACCAACTAATCTGATATAAATTTTTCATGGCTGGTGTGCACTCGCTGAGACGCCCAGGGTGATTTCGAACGCACTCTTGGACTTCAGTTTGCTCCAAGGATAATATAAACTACTACTACAGGATAGCCTATCCTCATAAGGCCTGTGTAGTTCAAATCTCAAGCCTCCCACCATGCCAAAACACCAGTGATGACGTAGCAGGGTGTCGTTTCTCCTTCTGACGTAGGGAGTTTCCACGAAGTTATGATTCCGCGGGCTTTCGCATGGAATGCAAGGAGAAATTAAGGGAAGAGAAAACGTCAAGTTCTATTTATGACACAATGAGTCGTGGCTTAGATTGGAAAGCCGTGAAACAGAACAAAAATAAAGAAAATATCAAATTTTTCAGATTACACGCAAAATACACGCTTTTTGTTTATGTTCGAAAAATACACGTAAGCCAATCAAAATACACGCAAATCGTGTAATTACACGCTTATTGGCAACACTGCAACCTAGGGCAACAGTGAAATTTTATTAGATCAGCGCTGCAACGGGAGATGGCACTATTGTAGCGCGAGGCAAGTGGTCGGTATTTTTTAGCAGCCGCGGGGAATCACCAAGAATTCGTATTTATTCGATATCGCGTTTTTTATTATTTATTTATGTTTAAACTGTTGTTATTTTAGAATTTATCACGTGCAATTTGTAAAAAACTTTTTTCCTACGAGCGTGCAGAAAAGTTACTTTTCCGCAGGAGATTTCGTTTTGAAAGTTGTACTCTTCCGCACCGTCGTTCGTGCAACTGCCGTCTCGTGCGAAAAAATACCACTTCCGCACTTGTTAAGTAAATAACTAAAACATAATTTTTTTAAAACAAATTGGGCGTCAGAAGGGAAAATATAATAACGCTAGATGTCGCCACAAACGTTCTACAAGGCGAATTCCTTTCAAATTGACGCTTTTTAGTTGTCTCACGATTTCTCACGATTTTTGGCAACCAATCTCACGAATTCCTACTGAAACAATCTGGCACCACTGCTTGAGAGCCCGTTCAAGCACCAAATGTAAATTATGATCATGTTCGAACTGATTTTCACCTGTAACTATAAGATCATCAAAATAGAGCCCTACGCCGTCCAAGTCCCCAAATATTTTATATATTTTCCTTTGAAAGACTTCCGGGGCAGAACAAATGCCAAAAGGTAAACGCAAAAATTCAAATCGCCCAAATGGTGTGCCAAAAGCTGTGAACTTCGAACTTTGATTGTCAATTTTGTTCTGGAAATAACCGTCTTTCATATCAAGCACCGAAAAATATTCTTTATTACATAATTTCCTCAAAAGTGGGAATTAAAAAATGTTCACGCTGAATTGCCTTATTCAAATACTTGGGGTCTAGGCACAACCTCAAGTCTCCATTACTTTTTTCCACTATGACTAAAGGATTCAGCCACTCAGTTGGTTCGTCCAGTTTTTTAATTACATGTTGAACATAAGTTGCTCTAGTTTCAATCTATCATGCAATACTCTAGGAACTCTCCTGGGAGGCTGAATATGTGGAACGGCATCTCTTTTCAAAGAAATATGATGCTCAGTTGGGAACTGGCCTAAACCATCAAAAACACTAGCATACATTTTCTTAACATCTTCGAGAGACTTGAAATTGACATTGAGTCCTGGACTAATACTAGCTAATATTTTAATTAGTTTCAGCTTCAAACAAGCAGATAACCCAAACAAAGGTAGTTAGTCAATGGAGTCAATTACTAAAAAATCAAGAGTTGCATTACAGTTGTTGACTTCGCAAGACAAACTAACTTCACCCCGAGGTTTTATTCTGAAACCGCTACAACCATATGACACGAGGGTTACTTTGGTTGGTTTTAAAAGAGAATTAACTTTTAACTATCTGAGAACATGTAGAGGCAGAACACTTACCTCAAGCTTAAATTCTGCCTGATTTTTGTTCTCGATCTGCACAACAGTCCCTCTCCATCTCAGTTTGATTGTCTCTGCTGTCGCACTCACTGATTACCTTATTAATTTTTCGAGACTTCACAGAACTAACTCGACACAGTGAGTCCACGTAGAAAGACTCACTTTCACTAGAACTGTCACTATTTCCTCCTGCTGTGTGCTCTTTCTCCAGCTCGTGTACAGGCTTCCTCCATGACTGTCTCTCGCTAGATTTTTTGTGTGGCTTACTAGAACCTTCACCAGGACACATTACTGCAAAATGGTTTTTTTCATGGCAAGCTGCACATGTTTTCCAATATGCCGGGCATTTACCATGTGTTTATAGCCGCAAAATTTGCACAAACTTTGGCTATGACTTGAGCTGCCACTTGGACTATTAGCGGTACTACTTTTCTTATTGTTTTGGAAGCTATACTTCCTAGTTTTGATTGCATTAATCTGTGATTCATTCTGCAAAATCTTGATCTGTGTTTTGCTTTTGCTAACCTCAGTGGCTCTACAAAAATCAATTGCTTTGGTTAAAGTTAGCTTGGACTCAGCAGCCTTTCTTGAGTATTTTTATAATAAATACCCATGACCGCACGGAGGAAAACTCTGTGACCTTATAGAAAAAGCACTCCGAACCACGAAGGAATGGTGTCAGACAGTGGGACTGAATCTTAACTCATCAAAAACCACACTGGTAACATTTACAAAAAGAACGAAACTCCCATACCTGAGGAACATTCGCCTGGATGGAAGCAGGCTTCACTGGAAACAAGAAGTTAAATTCCTAGGAATAATCCTAGACTCTAAACTTCTTTGGAACCGACATATAGAGAACATAACAAACAAAGCAATTTCGGCACTCATGGCATGTAAAAACATTGCGGGCAAAACGTAGGGTTGTAACCCATCGATCCTACGATGGATGTATACCATGATATTGAGACCTATTATCACCTACGGAGCGGTAACCTGGTACAGCTAGTAACGGCTAGGAAAACCCTAGGAAAAGTACAAAGAGTCGCATGTCTATGCATAACAGGAGCAATGAGAACATACCCAACCGCGGCAATGGAAGTCATCCTAGACCTAACCTTGGCAAGAAAAGTCTCAAAACTCTAACCGGGTTTCTCTCGGGACATTGCAGACTGAATAAGCACCTACATAATCTGGGGTTGGAAGAATGTAACACTTGCAGATTCTGTGAAGACGGTGAAGAAACACCTCACCATCTTCTACTGAACTGCGATGCCGTAAGCCGCTCAAGAATGAAGAACCTGGGAAGTCCCCTTATACAGCTGGAAGACATTCCAGCCCTGGAACCGCTAGACATCCTAAAATTCCTAAATGACCTAGGACTAGAGGGGCTGCTTTAAGCAGGAAAACCGAACTTAGCAGCAGAAGGAGGGATACAATAGATCAACCTTGGTCGCAGTGCAACTGACACCTTTAACACATACATACATACATACATACATACAAACATACATACATACATACTTATTATAAAAAAACAACTACTAATATTGAATGTACTTGTGCGAAATTAAAACTGGAAAATCCACAGGTTGCTGATAGAATGGTAATCGATGAAAGAATTTAAATTGAAATTGAAAGATATCGAAACTGAAAAGGATATTTTTTCACCTTACCTGGCTTTACTTCCAAACTCCACTCAGCTGGCCAACTCTTCCAGGGAGTTCAAGTCCAATGCGAAAAAGTACAAACGAAACCGTCTTGATTGAAAACCGGTCGTGGAAAGCGAAAAGGAACGGTCTATTTTCTCGAACCACACGAAACGGCCGCAGTGTTTTTGACGACTTACTTTTCTCTGGCAGTGAAAGGACTTTGCAGCTATCCTTTTTCAGTGTTTAACGCGCGCATTCGTAAAAGCCAAATTCAGCAAAGCCGTATCAATTCTTAGGCATAAAACGCGCAACTCAATTAGAATAAGAGAAACAAAAAATAAATAAGAAAAAAAAAACGAATCAATTTCCATTCCCAAATAGGATTCGACATCCTAAAACCCAATTTAACCCACAACTATATACAGGGCGCGTAGACGAAACTGAACAGTACTTAAATATTGTTATTGTTATTAAAGGACCCCGCACACCTCTTATGGGTTTTTGGTTTTCTGTCAAACTCAATGAAATTTTGATATGTGGTATATCTTGACTTACTGATAAAAAGTTCTCATGGGCCCAACATGATACTATGAATAGTTTCCGAAATACAGGTGGTTTAATGTCCAAGGAATGTACACATTTTATATGCATTCACATCTACCTGTCACCTATTAGTAGGTCTGTCAGAGTGAATTTCATTGGTTGAAACTAGTTTTCTGACTGTTTTCGACCAATCAAATTCGCTCTGACGGGTTTGTGGTTTTTGCAGAAACATACCTAATATTAGGTGACAGGTAGATGTGAATACATATAAAATGTGTACATTTCTTGGACATTAAAGTACCTGTATCTCAAAAACTAATCATAGGATTGGTTCAGGCCCATGAGAACTTTTTATCAGGAAGTCAAGGTCTATCACATATCAAAATTTCATTCAGTTTGACAGAAAACCAAAAACCCATAAGAGGTGTGCGGGGTCCTTTACTTTTATTTCGCTATTATTATTGAATATTTAATAGATTAGTTGGAATAGTATGTACCTAAGTAGCATACCATGTTTACTATTGCTTAAGTATTAGGATAAGGACTTGTTACCAGTTTTTAGTACTGTTTAGAATTCATAAATAAATAAATTTGAAAAAAAAAAATCAGTTTCAAAGCAATCATTTGTGACAAACAACTAATTGAATATTATATATTAATGAACAATAGACTAATGTACCTTACGAAAATCACTCAGGTAACATAAACAATTCATAGGAAAACAAACTAAATCCGTCCATGCAATATGCACCGATAACCAGCTCACAGGAATTACCACGGTGCATTTTGTATGCTCCCAGAGACCACCTCGACGGCGCACATAGCCGCATCGAAGGGTACAATGCTAGCTTGAATAATGAAACTGCGAATGTAATTACGTAGTTTATTAGCACGTTTTCATCTTGCGATTTTGTTTTATGCATCAATTTCTTTGTTCTCTACTTGTATTTGACTTGCATTAATGGCTTGGGAACAGCGCTCGGGCTAAGGCAAATTAATAAAAAGAAATAAAAATCGGTTCGAGAAAAAAAACCATCTGGTTCGAGGTTGAAGGTCTTGGCGGTACCTACTTGTTGGGAGGTACTATTAACATTAATCGTTGCTCAGTTGATGTCCGCCACTGTCATCTATAACACCATCCCATCATTGGACGTGTTTCTTCCTGAAAGTCCAAAAATCCTCTGTTTCGGCCCCCGAAACTATTTCTCTCGCTCTCCCGTTTCCCGATAATTGGAATCAAACCGCAACGGGACGCGTTTACACATTGGCCGAAAACAATAATTCGACCTGGGTTATTGTTATGTAAGTCCTAAGTACAGGCGGGTATTCCTATTCGAGGATCTTTATTGGTTGCAGCGTCGATGGCGGCAATGGCTTCCAATTAAATCTAGTTACGAGAGCTGTATGCAATCCAATACACATTAATTAGTCATTTAATTAATTAGCTGATTAACTTGGCCATGCGCTTTTAATACCTTCACCGTATACGATATATATCATCTAAACTAATTTTAAGAATCTCTGTTTTTATCAAACTAACATTTTTTTTTTTTTTTTAGGTAAGTCATCTGTTGCCTCCAGTTAGCTATATCATTAGGGCAGGTAAGTCTAATTCTCTTTAAAATGTATCAGCTTATAGCATAAAAGGCTAAAGTCCTCATAAAAACTTCTTATTTATTCCGATGTTTATCGTTAATAATGAGAGGTCTTGAAAAAAAGGGTTAAGCAAGTAATACTTTCTTATCATAGTGTATTGTCGTCAACGGATTTTATGTTGCGTTAGTATGCGCAATTGATATACGGAATTTAGATCGGGACCATGTCCATTTACGATCCAGACAGGGGGGCTTTAGGATTCGTAACAATTATTAGAATTCGATATCGGGCAGATATTTCAATAATACACCGACGTTATGCCATTAATTTCAGTTATTGGTCTCCAAACCAAACTATGTCCATTCCGGATGAAATATGCGTCGTCCCGGTGCCCACCGAGACCATAATTCAACTAAATCAGTCTGCTTCGGCTCTGCGTCGCTTTTTCTTTATCCAATTTGCGCCATTAAACTCCACCGTCCAAATTAAAGGGTGAGCAAAGGTCGGACAGCCTGGGTTCTCCCGCCGCTGCGCCTTTTGCCGACCCTGTGTCCCACGTCTCCCTTTTCTCTCTCTCTCTCTCTCTCCCTGGACTAAATCAGCCGTTTGTAATTAGTACAATGCAACGTTATTGATGTGTCGCAGGAATTTGGTTAGTTGCGATTATTGCTGGATTCAGAACCAGCACTGCAGAACGGCTGATACATTCTCTCTTGCGAAGAACAATCGCCAAATTAATTAATAACATATTGCCGATGAAATACGCAATGCGCGATTCGATAGATGACGGAAATTTCATTGTTGTTTGTTATGGACTATAACGGCAAAGGACCGGCTTTAGCCCTCCCGGCATAATAATCAATCTATATCCAGAAAGTCTAATGTGATTTCAATCAGAACTCGAGTGCAAAACATTTTGTCGAAGAGATGTGACATTAATCCATACACATAACCCGTTTTCAATTCTCCAAAGAATTTTGCTAACATTGGAATAAACTTGAATCTGAAATGCTAGAAACCGCAACGCAAATAATAAGCAAGAAGAAGAGACGGAAAAGGGCGAACTGGTTTGATGCTGAGTACAAGAAGGCCATATTAAAATAAAGCTCATAAGGCTTACGTCGAGAGAAGAACAAGAGGAAGAAGATCTGCATTTGAAGAGGCAAGAAGAAGGTCTGACAATCTACACAATTTGAGAGAAGGATAACCCATTGTAGAAACAACGCAAGACAAATAATCAGTGAACCATCACACGGAAAACTTACTGCCAAAATTTATTGCTGGGATCGCAAGAAAATTATCAACACATGGCAATGCTAGATGCAAAGGAAAAAGAGAAAATGATCGAGACCCCATCGTTACAGCAATGCGCCAGGAATTGACAAACTTCCCTCTGATCTGTTCAAAGCAGGAGAGGAACACATAACAGCAGAGGTGCATGCATTAGTTTCAAAGATCTGGACAGAACAGCGAATTTTCGAATTCGAATACTGGAATTATCTGTCCTATAGCATCAATAAAGATCGACTATATCAGCTTCAGCATTTCCCAGCAATATATCAGATTAGTGAAAGCCACAATGGACACTAGAGTGCGAATACAAAATGACATAACTGACATTTTTAACATAAATGAAAGGCTCAAGCAAGGAGATGGATATGCTCCCACACTGTTCAACTTGGCACTAGTACAATTAGCGACATATACGCAGATGACATATAGCTCATGTCTCGTATAGAGCAAAAGACACACCAGAAATACGTATATATGAATCTGAAGAGAGAAGCCAACAATTTCGGACTCGAAATAAATACACAAGAAGCAAAGACGCTGATACAGATTCGAATAAGAAGAAACAACAATGACAGGCGCACTAGAGTTGAGGACGACCTTGAAGCGGTTGAGAGTTCCAAATACCTGGGAGCTGCAATAAAACCAATGGGGGAACGCGAAATACAAAACAGAATACAGATGGTAAATAAGACATTCTTCTCTTTGAATTTATCTCCGGAATCATCCATCGGAAATCCAAGATCAGAATCTACAAAACCATCATTAGACCACTTCTATGTTATGGATGCGAAACATGGCTCATGACTGAGAGCCTGAAAAGCATGTTGGAGATTTTTGAAAGAAAAATCCTCCAAAAAGTATACAGGGGCGTACATGAGAATGAAATATGGAGAACACGTTACAATCACGAACTATGTAACACCTTCTGTTAACGAATTAACAATAATTAGCAAAAGGTAATTGATAATTCTGAAAAGAAAATAAATAAGGCATACAACTCAACCAAGTCTTGACATAGGTAAGACCAATAAAACACTCAAGCAATTTTCAAATTGAAATAGTATATATTTCCACGGTGATATCAGAAATCTCTTCAAAAGCCCTATGACCATGCTCCACGGAAATAGGGATCGTTAGAAATGTGCGGGCTCGTTGGGAATGGACTCGTCAAAGAAAAAACAAGCTTCTCGAAAAACCCTAAGTAATACATAATACATTCCCTGAACAACCATTACTTTTAAAAAATTTAAAAGGAACTTACCACGAGGGGGTTCGAAATTTAAACTTGAATAAAACCGTAATCACAAGACTTCACAAAAGGACCCCGCACACCTCTTATGGGATTTGGGACTTCCGCCAAATTTAACCAAATTTTAGTATGCAATAGATTCCACCTCTCTGATCAATAGCTACCATGGGAACAACTTAATCCTATGACTAGTTTTTGAGATACAGATAGTTTAATGTTCAAGAAATGTACTTATTTTATATGCATTTACATCTATCTGTCACCTGAGCGTGAGGATACCTGTCCATCTTGGTATATTATTAGGTGACAGATAGATGTAAATGCATATAAAATGAGTACATTTCTTGAACATTGAACTACCTGTATCTCAAAAACTAGTCATAGGATCAAGTTGGGCCAATACTAAGTATTGATCAGAAAGGTCAAATTTATATCATACTAAAATTTGGTTAAAGAAGGAGGCACGATTTACATTGAAAAGAGGCCCCCGTAAATTTCAACCAAATTTCAATATTTTAAAGGTATCATCATTGTAAAAAAAAATTTGAAATGTAAAGAGGATCGTATGTCTGTGATAGCAGATATAGCTTGACAAATTACGTAGGTCCTGCTATGCTATGCATAAGAAATATTCGAGGAAATATCTCTACGTAGTTTTTCTTGAATATCTCGAAAAATACTAATCCAATTTTGACGGTTTTGGGGTCCTTTTGTAGGTATCAAACCCCAAAAACGTCAAAATCGGACTAGTATATTTCGAGATATTCAAGAAAATCTAAGAAGAGACATTTCCTCGGATATTTCCTATGCATACCATAGCAGGACCTACGTACTTTGACAAGCTATATCTGCTATCACAGACATACGATCCTCTTTATATTTCAATTTTTTTTTTGCAATGATGATACCTTTAAAATATTGAAATTTGGTTGAATTTTACGGGGGCCTATTTTCAATGTAAATCGTGCCTCCTTCTTTGGCGGAAGTCCCAAATCCCATAAGAGGTTGCGGGGTCCTTTTTCGGTAATTAACGGAACGTTGCCTTACGCAGCTTTATTTCGTCAAACTAGTACCTGGCCGGTAAGGTACTTTTTTTTACGCGAACGGTAATCACATTTGAATCACACATGGAAAACCTACTTCCACAATTCATTGGGATCGCAAAAAAAAGGTCAACACGTGAAAATTCAAGGTTCTAAAGATCTGGACACAAGAGCGAATCCCCAAAGACTGGAAAACTGAAATTATATGGCCTATTCACAAGAAAGGAGACAAATGGAGCAATCACCCTCCCATGCAATGCCTATGTAACTCTTTTTGGTGAAACAAATGCTTAGTAAACCGTTGTAACATCGACATCCATAGCGTTTTCAAAAACTTCAAAAGAGCATGCGACGCCATCAATAGAGGTCGACTATATCAGGTTCTTCACAGCTTCAGCATCCCCTCTCAAATATATCAGACTAGTAAAAGCCACAATGAACACTACAGTGTGAATACAAAAAGACATAACTGACATGTTAAACATAAATAAAGGGAGGAGGTGGACTAGCTTCCACACTATTCAATTTGGCGAAAAATAGACGTAGGAGGATCAAACTTATTCACATTAACGGTATACATAGTTGACATAAACATCATGTTTCGTAGAACAGAAGACACACCAGAAATATATATGAATCTGAAGAGGGCAGCCAACAACAACATCGGACTCGAAATCAACACACAAAAAATAAAGACGCTGACCCAAATAAGAAGAAATAACAATGACAGGCGCACTAGACTTGAGGACGACCGTGAGAGCCTTCAAATACCTGGGAGTTAAAATAAATATATGGGGGGACCTGGGAGGTGAAATACAAAACAGACGTCAAATAAGATATTCTTCTCTTTGTATTTCTCTGCGGAACCAACAACGAAATCAGAATCTACAAAACCATCATTAGATCAGTTCTATGTTATGGCTATGATTATGGATGCGAAACATGAGTCAGAAACAGATCTAAAAAATGATTAGCAAAAGGTATGATAATTCCGAAAAGGAAATAAATAAGGCATACAACTCAACCAAGTCTTGACATAGGTAAGACCAATAAAACACTTAAGCAATTTTCAAATTAGAATAGTATATATTTCCACGGTGATATCAGAAATCCCTTCAAAAGTTCTATGGCCATGCTCCAGGAAAATGGAGATCGTTAGAAATGTGCGGGCTCGTTGGAAATGGACTCCTCAAAAAAATAAGCTTCTCAAAAAACCCTAAGTTATACAGGCATTCCCTAAAAAACCATTACTTTTAAAAAATTTAAAAAGAACTTACCACGATAGGGTTTGAAATTCAAACTCAAATAAAACGGTAATCACAACACTTCACAAAATTTTTCGGTAATTTGCCTTACGCAGCTTTATTTCGTCAAACTAGTACCTGGCCAGTAAGGTAGTTTTTCGACGAAAACGGTAATCACATTTGAATCACAAGTGGAAAACCTACTTCCAGAATTTATTGGGATCGCAAAAAAATTATCAACACATGGAAATTCAAGATGCAAGGGAAATAAAGGAAATGATCGAGAACCCCGAACTGTTCCAAGCAGGGGAGGAACACATAACAGCAGAGGTCAGTCATGCGTTGGTTTCAAAGATCTGGACAGAAGAGTGAAGCCCCGAAGACTGGAAAACTGAAATTATATGGCCTATTCATTAGAAAGGAGACAAATGGAGCTGCGGAAACCATCGAGCAATTACCCTCCCATGCAATGCCTATATGTCTTTTCGGTGAAACAAATGCTTAGTAAACCGTTGTAGCATCGACATCCATAATGTCTTCATAGACTTCAAAAGAACATGCGACACCATCATTAGAGGTCGACTATATCAGGTTCTTCACAGCTTCAGCATCCCCTCTCACTAGTAAAAGCCACAATGAACACTACAGTGTGAATACAAAAAGACATAAAGACAAACTTACCACGAGGGGGTAATCACAAGATTTTCGATGAAAAAATTTCGGTAATTAACGGAACTTTGCCTTACGTCAAACTAGTGCATGATGGCCGGTATGGTACTTTTTCCACGAGAACGGTAATTACATTTGACTCAGGAAGATGGCTGCCCCCAGACCAGGACCAACCTTTCAGGTCGAAATTCAAAGTTTAAAAGGAACGAAGAATAGAACAAGCTGAGCAAACAGAGCTTCCCTTCGAAAAAAAAGCCAACGGAAAGTGTTGGTACTTAACTGGTACTTCGAATAGCTATTCTCGCAATTGTGGCGAATGCCTTTGCGAGTCGATTTGCTCTAATTTAATACTGGTTTATACGGTTGTTAGTAGCAATTTTTAGTGTGCCGATCAGAAAATAGATGGAGACCCTGTCTTCATTTTACTTGTATTAAACCCAGTTCCGGGATGGAACCAAAAATGGGTTGTGTTTTCTCTCTGCGGGACCTAAACCGTGCTGATGAGCTGTGATACAGCGAAACGCGTCCACGGATGGTCTTGCAGAGATAAAACACTTCTCAATCGGTCCTTAATTGGGCCGTTACCTAATTAATGAACATGTTTAGTTCTAAGGAATGCTCACCTGCTTCTATTAATCGGACGAGACGGGAAGGAATAATCGGGAAACAATTATCCAGGAAGTCCATGTGGATTGAGCTGAACCTGTGACTGAACTGAAACTTCCTAAGCTCATCTGAACGTTGTAACATGGATTCAAATCTCAGATATAGTATTTTTAATACCTATTTAGAAGTACCAGTCGTTCTAGTGACAAAACGTATGTCGCTTCTTGACACACAAATAAAATTAGGTTAGGAATTTCCTATTTGTACATGAAATTGACGTATTAGCAATCGACGTTCGGTTTTGTTGGTAATTTTTTGTTTCATCTGATTCCTGATTGTTGAATAAGGATGCGGTTATTCTAAATGGGTATTACAAATACTATACATGTAGGGCTGCCTGTCGCGAAACCTGTATCGATACCGATCTCAACGTGAATGGGGCCCTTTAGTTGATACTGATACTGATACGTGAAATCTCTGCCTGGGATTGATACTTTTACTGATACTGAGAAAATCTACAAGAGAAGACATACTCTGACAATCTGTCCGTGATACTGACGTGAACCCTTCAAGGGCCCCATTCACGTTGAGATCGGTATTGATACATGTTTCAAGTATCAGTATTTGGATACAAATCTGACTGTGTATTTATTTGTCTATTTCAGTATCGCTGTATCGGTATCAGATGGTATCCCGTCTGTATCACTGTACTGAAACTTCGATACCGGACGCATGAAATTGATACTTGGTTCAACGTGTATGTTCAAGTTTATAATGTATCGCGCTACTAAAATATAAACAGTGTTGTTTCCAACATGGATGAAGATCATGAGTTTGGGGAGGAATTTTTAAATTTACATAAATTATTGATTGAACTGAACTTGCGACTGAACTGATGTTTCCTGAGCTCATCTCAACGTGTAGGAGCAGTTGAAACATAGATACAAATCTCAGATACATGTAACGCTGCCTGTCGCGAAACGTATCGATACCGATCTCAACGTGAATGGGCCCTTTTACTTGGGATTGATACTTTTATTAATTCTGAGAAAAGCTACAAAAGAAGACTGATACTCTGACAATCTGTCACTGGTACTAATGTGAACCCTCTACTTGGTAGATGACCATGCTATTTTCCTAAAGAACCTCAAAATTGTGCTCTGAATGAATAGACCACAAACCCACAAAGTTCATTCATTACTGATCATAATCTCACGGTCACTCCCGACATAACTCGGTAAGATGATGAAAAATAATAGTAAATACCACTAGTGTAAAATGACGTCATGAGATGATCCAACGAGATTCGGCATCATCGCGACACCACCCTTAAGAAATGTCGTCAGCCGGGAGGGTTCATTGTGCCGGCGGAGCCCCGTCGTGGGCGGCAAGTCGCCCCAAAACAAGCATCCCCTCAGCCTTAAAACGTCGGAGGCAACGGCCTTGGGGGTTATATGCCGCTGTAAATCAATTTCGAGAATGATGCACTGGTCCGCTACTGATGTCTTCTTGAGTTTTCTTTATCCCTGGATTGATTTCCGACTAATTTTTTTTTGTGTATTCCAGATTTTTCCTAACCTAACTTATTGATAATGTATTGGCTTTAACCTCAAGAGTTGAAAATGATACATTTTAGAGAACAAAGTTGTTCAAACAAAAACAATGAAAATGTCGCAAAATTAAATCGCAGTAGATCATCATCAACTAAAAATGTTCCGGTACATATAACTAACACGCGGATCGACAAATTAGCCCCAAATTACCCCCTATCGAAAAACAATTAACCGAAAAATGTAAATACGATCGGCCAGGCGTTATAGGCGGCCCCGTTTACATTAAATGAAATTTATGAAAATCAGTGACAATATTGGCGCACCATTCGCCTGTAAATATGTAGAAAATTGTGAAATGATAATGCCGGCCAGCGTTCCAAATTAACTTGGAACTTCAATTTTTGATGAATTAATTTTGCGGAATTTATCGGGAGGGATCGAAAATTGTTGCAATTTCGCGTATACCTCCTGTAATTCGCAACCGTTTTTGACGATATTTTATTATTATATTTGCGTTCGGAACTGTTTTATATGCGAATGATACTCTTGTAAAACAACAGAGCCGCGGCGCTTTTGATGTGGAACCCCACGTTTTAATTGTTTAATTTGTGGTAAATTAGAAAAGCCGATTTGTTCGATCGCTGCAGTTCATTTAATTTTGTTTACTTTCCTATGTCGGATCAATTTGGCGCGAAAAAGGCGTATTTAATTTATTGGGGTTGTTTGACCGTGTATAACCAATGTTAACATAATCACCCAGCGAAAAAGCTCATCAGCCAATAAAACGAACCAGTCCTAATTTTCTTTATTATTAGATATATGATTAAACAAATAAAGGTATAATATCGAAATTAGCATAATGCACACAAATTTACATGGAACGATACGGCACCAGAACACAGCGTTTTAATTTATTACATTTGTCATGGCATCGTGTATTTATTGTTTGCGGGGAATACATTATGCGACTTTCAAAATAATAATTATTACATTTAATTATATTTTACGTATAAATGGTAATTATTGCCGTTCTACGGCGATGCCCCCATCTATTACGCTACGGCCGAATGATGTTTTGTGCGATGACAGACATCCTAGAAAATAATACTTATTAGCCCTGAGCAATGATTGTAAGTACCAATAACAATGGCTCAATATACGACATAATAATTGTGTGTATATTTCTAATTTACACAGGTCAATTCTCACAAAAAAAAAAGTCAAGCCCAACATACATATTAAAATTATACTCATTTGTCAAATTAACGTCGATCAATTTATGTTGTTTCACTGTCCGAAAATTAAAATTGTATGGGCAAGGTCTAATAAAAATTCCGGTAATAATTATCAAACGTATTTTATATAAGAGAACATTGCTGCAGTACATCATTGGTTCATCATACTACTCAGAAGAAATGAAGAATGAGGAATCACAACTCCCCTGCACATTTACCGAGTATTTTAAGTGTGATATATGATCATCGCGATATGACCAAAACATTTTGTAAATCCATGGCCACCAAGATCGCCTAATTTGAACCACACAGATCAGACCTGGTGTCTGAAATACGACCAATTCTTCTTCTTCTTTGTCAACTTCTATGTATCTACTCCTGGATGTACGTCTTTCCTAATTGTTTCCATCTTTCTCTATCCTTCGACAATCTTATCTAATGTTTGCATGTCCCTGTCCTTATATTATCCACCCATGCTTCTTGTTGTCTCCATTTCAGGATTCTTCGTGTCCATCTGTCGTCATCGTACGTATCTGGCTTTGTGACCAGCCCATCGCCATTTCATCTTTGCTACCTCCTCCACAATATCTCTGATTTTCGTTTGACTTCTTATCTTGATGTTTCTAATTTTCTCTCTTAGCGATATTCCAAGCATGTTTCTTTCCATCGCACGATATTTGAGGAGTTAATGCAATCCAACCAAAAATGTTGAATAGTGCCATGCCACTGTTGGACATAAGAAATCTCATTATGTTGGGAACCAAATTCCGTTTCTTTTATGTTTGTTGGAATATAGTCGTCATTTTATGTAAACCTTCATAAAAAAGTTTAATAGAGCAATCAAAGTCCACTTAGAGTCGTGCGTGACGCACATTGTTTCCTTTTCTAAACGACCTGGGCCAACTCGATCCTTATTATTCGCCGTTTTAGGGTCGGACGGACCCGAAAGCGGCGTCTCTTTTCGACCGAAAAACGCTCACGCTCCGACGCCCGCCGTCTCTCTATCGCAGGCCGCGTCTTCAATTTCATCGTGTGCGTTTTCCATCCACTTGTTCCGATCTCTTTTTCATTTCGGTTTTCCACCGTTGCCAGCTTTTCCGGGCGCTTTATAAGACGTCTGATGGTCAAGAAATGTTTATTGATTTTCATGTTGCCGTCGAGGGCAGTGATTTGTTTG
This sequence comes from Ceutorhynchus assimilis, assembly GCA_917834065.1. NCBI lineage: Eukaryota > Metazoa > Arthropoda > Insecta > Coleoptera > Curculionidae > Ceutorhynchus > Ceutorhynchus assimilis. Next base: position 37,035,055 of record OU892282.1, read on the forward strand.
GGGGGTTGTGTGTTTACCCTTGAGACGGCCGTGTTTGTACAATGTTTGTAACTTCGGGGTAATTGAATTGTAATTATTTTAGGAAAATTTCTATTTGCCAAGACAGCAATAGGATAAGTAACATATTTATGGCTATCAAATGGTAAATGTACAAGCGACAATTAGGCTCTCCAAACCACGTGATTATTCAATATGGCGTTTGTGGAAAATTTTACGTTTTTTTTGTTTATCTTGAGTTTGAAATATCTTCGAGCTAATTACAGTTCACTTTGTTGTAATATACTTCTCCGGATGCATTGTGAATATTTAAAGACTTTAAGGCAGGAAAATCGGGATGAGGGCGGACGGTAAGTTTGAAAAAATGTCCAGTTGACATTTGTTTACATTTTGACCCACAGTTTTTACAGCAATGATCAAATGAAGGCCTACAAAAGCTTGGTTTCTTACAAGTATTTCAAGTATGGCTTTATTTTAGATGCAGGAACAGTGGTATTGCATAATTTTCACGTTTTAACTGGAAAAATTTAAAAGGTTGGGCACTGAAAACAACCTGACATCATCCTTGTTGAAACACCTTCCAAAATCAACTACAAGACACCTTTATGGCATTTTTAATTGGAAGAAAGCCTTATGAAGTCAATAAAATAAAAAAATAAATAGGGTTTAGTCACAAAACAACCACACAATGCACTTTAAAAAGCTTTAAATTGTATTGTTGGAATAAGGAACTTCCGCCCCGAACGCCATTTTGGAATGGTTTTGACAGGTCGTTGGAATGCCTAATTAGGCTCTCCAAACCACGTGATTTTTCAATATGGCGACCGTGGAAAATTTGACGTTTGTTTGTTTATATTGAGTTTATTTGGAATATTTTCAAGCTAATTACAGTTTACTTTGTTATAATATACTTTTTGAGATGCAGAGTGAATATTTAAAGACTTGAATGCAGGAAAATCGGGATCTGGGCGAACGGTTAGTTTAAAAAAATTTCCAGATGACATTTTGATCCACAGTTCACATTATTGAGCAAATGAAGGCCTACAAAATCTAAGATTCTTACGAATATTTCGAAAATGGCTTTATTTCAGATGCAGTAACAGTGGTAGTGAAAAATTTTCACGTTTTGATTGGAAAATTTTAAAACAAAGGGCAATGAAAAAAGCCTGACATCATCCTTGTTATCTTGTTGAAACTACTTCCACAATCAACTTCAAGACCCGTTTGTGGCATTTTTAATTGGAAGAAACACTAATGAAGTCAATAAAATAAAAAAATAAACAGAGTTCATGCACTTTAAAAAGCTTTAAATTACATACTCTCATATACGGGATAATGAACTTCCGCCACAACGCACTTTTGGACAGGTCGTTGAAATGCCTAATTAGGCACTAGCTGACGTCAAACACATAAGTAACCTCACTTTCGATCGGGGTACAAACAAAGCGTTCAAGTCGTATTTATAGCACACAGGCGATAGCTATTACGCAACAAATTATATAACGTCATTTCGATAGGGAGACAAAAATATCATTGGGATAAACAAAAGATACCTATTTCTCAAATGAACCTGTTACCTGTTCAGACATTATAAAGTCCGGCTCAGTGACGTTTCTTAGAGTAAAAATCAAAGGAGTAGAAGCCAGTAATGAAAAATGCGTGGGGACTCATTTTTAAATCTTATCGCTGGCCTTGGCGTTGTGGTGTGTCTATAGAATATGAAAATAAGTGACACCCCGCCACTAAAAGCCAGTAGTGATATCAATCTCAAGAAAAAGGGAAGAGATAAAGAGGACCGACCAGTTTCGCGCAGATTTGGATGTCGTTACTGGCTTCTTCACATTTGATTTTTACTTTATCATTGTTTATCCCAAGGTAAGTTTGTCCAATGACATGTTTGTCCCCGTATCAAAGTGACGTTATGTGATTTGTAACGTGATACGTAATAGCTAGCGCCTGTGTGTAAATAGTCCTTAAACGCTTATTCTGTCCCCCCATCGAAAGTGGAGTTATATGTGTGATGCCAGCTAGTGCCTAATTCCATATTTCATATTTCATATTTGAGAATTAGGCACTAGCTGACGTTACATACATAACCTCACTTTCTTTGGGGGGACAAACATTGGGACAAACAAAGCGTTTAAAGGATCAATTCCATTGATCAATTCATACACACAGGCGCTAGCTTGTCACCAATTACATAACGTGACTTTCGATAGGAAGACGAACATGTCATTGAGGTTATATGTGAGACGTCAGCTAACGTCACACGCGTAACCCCACTTTCGATGGGGGACAAAAAAGCGTTTGAAGGGCTATTTACAGTCATAATTTAATGTGAGCTGGGGGCTGCCAACTTACTTGATCCAAGTTCTCATCCAAGTATCAACTGTTCATCCAAGTCCAATTGGATTGGTTCTAACATCCAAGTAAGTTGGCTGGGCTGGGACTCTGTAACGAATAGCGATCGATAGCTCTGTTTCTATTCGCATCACCTCTCTACTGATTTCGATAAGAGAGACAAACATAGCAAATGCGATCGCGATAACGATCCCTATCTGTTACAAAGTATCAGTTGGCAGCCAGAAGCCAACTTAGTGGTCATTTACATCTACTTAACGTAACTTAACGTACGGAAAATTATAATTAACGTTCGAAACTGAGAAGATGTGTGTTTACAATGAAATTAATTTTCCTACGTGTAATCACCTCGGTAATCACTAATGACATTGATAACAGACTAGTTCAATCTGTCTGTCATTCATAAATAATAAATTAACGTACGGATTTTCTTAAGTTGAAGTTGGTTCAACTTTTCTGTGTGTTACGTTTAATTTTCTTAATTTTTAAGTGGATGTAAACAACTACATATAAGTACATGATCTTCAACTTTAATTTTTCTATTAATTTTCCGTACGTTAAGTAGATGTAAATGACACTTTACTTAGTCCAAGTTGTCATCTAAGCACACTTGGTCTAAGGGTAGTTGGATCAAGTACCTACCCTTGGACGCTGTGCGCGCCTCACTTGGACGATACTTGGATCGTATCAACTATCAAAGCCAGGTTGACACGGTTCAAGTGCACTTGGATGGGAACTTGGACCACATAAGGTGATAGCCAGCTGACTGGATGTTAGGACCTAACCAACTGGACAAGAATCACTCACGAACCTCTGCGGGATGAGCGCAGCGAGTTCCGCAGCAATTTAGTCATGAAACTTACTCCTTAGTTCAATAACTTACCCATTTTCAAATTAGCATCTGTACTTATTGCGTGAGCGTGTTCCAGCATGTAGGTGATCTGTGTCATTAGTTCAAAAACGCATTAATTTTCAGGTCAGAAATTTTCTCGAACAACTTATCAATGAATGAATCACCCACGAACCTCTGCGGGACAAGCGCAGCGAGTTCCGCAGCAATTTAATCATGAATCTTTACTCATTAGTTCAAAAACGCATTCATTTTCAGGTCAGAATTTTTCTTGAACAATTAATTCATCTATGAGTGAGTCAACCAGACTCCCGCCCTAAGATCCCTATTGGGGAGTAGAGCTACTTATTTACTCATTGGGAGTGAAAACTGTAGTGGAACCGGGGCTCGAAGGGGGATGTACTGACAGGGAATAATCCTTATCAGTTATCAGTGTTGCCAACTGGGTAGAATTTCCACTAGCTCTAGTGGATTTGAAAGTCGTCTAGTGGAATGGTTCTAGCAAATTCCACTATAGTGGTAATTTCAATGGGAATGGGATCCACGGTTTCTAAAGTCTGTTTTTTTTTTAAAGATAAAAGTCAAAATGACATTATGTTGGCAATACAATGTAAAATTGTCAATGCTTTCAAATTTTTTATGTAGAAAAGGCTTGTGTTGCCAACATAGTTACTAAATTTTTGACTTGGGGAATTATCTATAAAAAAACACACACTTTAGTGAATTTTTAGCTCAATGATTTTTAGTGATACTTCGTTTCTATTAGTTTTCGATACTTTCCTTAAAATTTCGAAATAACGTATTTGTATAGGATTCCTGTTAATTTACAGAAGGCAGCATATTTTCAAGGATGATACACACCTAGGTACAGGATTGCTTATTGGCCTCGTTTTTGGTAATCGCCGCCATATTGGTGTGTCACCATTTCCGACGTCATAACTAGGTCGTCAGCTGTTTAAACAGCCTACATCAAGGCGAGAAATAATATGCTGTTTATACGTCTTAACTGGTGATTTGGCGTGGGGGGGATTTGTTACACACAAACCTAATGAGGATAAGCCATCCTGTAGTAGTAGTGTGTTTTATCCTTGTCATATTTTTTTGCGGACCTGTCATATTGTAGGTATATCAATATTGTCAATGATGCTGTCAACTGTCAACATTCTCACTTTCAAACTCCAAGTCAAGCAAACCCGGCTTTCATGTTTAATAAACATCCCCTCATTCCCCTCGTTTTAATGGCATGTAATATTGACAGTTGAGTTGAAGAGGGCGCTTCTGTACTTGGAGCTATTTAAATTTTGGCGCGTAAATAATTGATTGTAAATTCAACCTCAAAAGTTAAGTCCGATGTGTGGTTTCAAGACAAGCTGACGCTGACACTTTTAAAAATATTCTCTAAGGGCCACTGAATGCTTTGAAAGATATTTTACCTTATTCATTGTCCATTGTTCATATTGTAGTCATCTTTCCTTCTACTCAATTTAAAGGGTTTAAAAATATTGACATTTACCGCCAAAATTTGAAGCACTCCAAGTTCACTCGCGCCCTCTACAAAATTTTGGAGAACTTCACTGGATATTTGCTGCCATTCCAATCGGTGACTTCACCGATGAGTTAGCTATCTTTGTTTGGTGAATAGAAAATTACAATGACCGACATAGAATGGTGGATCCATCAGTAAAATTTGATGAGAATAAAAACGCAGGGCAATCAGGGCATGCTGCTGTAACATAATCTAAGAGACAAAGAATAGAAAAGAGACTCACAACATGGTAGATGATACCTAGATGGCGCTGAGTATCCATATTTTTTAGAATCATTATGGTCGGTGCAAATGGCCATTGAACAATAAAAAAGTGCTAAAAATTTCAAAAAAGAGTGGGAAAAATTTAGTAAATTTTCCACTAGTCTAAAAATGTTTGGCATTTCTTTTCTCCAAGTGGGTTTTAGTGGATTTAAATCTCTTTTCTAGTGGACAGTCTTGGTTCAGAGTTGGCAACACTGATCCTTATTTGGTAACTACTTATTGAACTGAGGAGTAAATTTTATGAATAAATTTCTGCAGAACTTGCTCCGCTCGTCCCGCTGAGATTCGTCAGTAATTCACTTTGATAAGTTGTTCAAGAATAATTCTGACCTGCAAATGCAATGGACATGTGGCAATGATAAGTGAGGTTATGTGTGTAACACGTTGAAATTTTTCACTACCACTGTCCCTGCATCTAAAATAAAGCCAGACTCAAAATGCTTGTGAGAACCTAAGCTTTTGTAGACCTTCATTGGCTCATTGATATGAAAACTGTGGGTCAAAATGTGAACTGGACATTTTTTCAACCTTACCGTTCGCCCACATCCCCATTTTCTTGCTTTTAAAGTCTTTGAATATTCACTCTACATCTCGAAAAGTATATTATAACAAAGTAAACTGTAAAAATATTCCAAATAAACTTAAGATAAACAAACAAACGTCAAATTTTTCCCAGTCGCCATATTGAAAAATTACGTGGTTTGGAGAGCCTAATTGAGGCTTGTTGGGTTGACACATATTTTAAGCATATTTTCGAGAACCGTGAATCGTTTGATTTTGTCTGTTATTGACTCGACTCGAATAGTATTTGGACGTCTGGCCAACGTCGCCTCAAACAAACACATGTCGATTATCGACGTTCGAACCACCTTCCATTACTGTAAAATGACTTCTTTTAGGGTACCTTTTGGATAACTAAATAACATTGAACGGCAACAAAATGTGACTTTACCGCATTTGCTGCTTTACTTGCTTATAATCCTCCTCTTTGTTCTGACTACTAGGTCTAATTAGTACGGGCCTTACAGTTCAACCTGGAGCTCTCTTCTTTTCTCTAAACTGGAAAACAACGTTCTCATGAGAACGCTGCTCCCCTGTCTCGAGAATAACGACCCTGGAACGCTTCCGAACCACGGTCATCCGTTACACAAGAACTTTAGGCGTATATTCTGTTGGGGCACTACCTGTTGTTCCTCTTAGTGCAACTTACCGATTGGGGGGGTGTGTTCCTAGGGTCCCTTTTCTCCCACGGTACATCCAATACCATTCGACCTCTAACCGGCGTGAATAAGGGAAGGACGAATATACAATCTGCACTTTTCCCTAGACAGACACTAAATGTCCGACTGAAAATATTTTTCGGTTTCGCCAGGATTCGAACCACAAAATTTACAAATATATCAATCCGTAAAAAGAGTGACCGCACCCACACGACTTCTTTGGACTCTATTTTAAAACTCGATCCGATAAAATTCCTACTTCTTTTTTTGGCAACACAGCATGCGTTGCGCCCGATGCATCTTCCAGTTCCGTACCGTTCGGTTGCAAGGTCGCCTCACCCCAACGTGTAGGGGATCATCAGCTGATCGGGAGGGCGAAACGACACGTAGCTTATTGCGACGTCCGTCGAGTTATCTTCTTCTGCTCATCCTTTCGAATATATGCGTTTGGCGGCGACGTTGCCGAGCTTCGCTTGTTCGAGCACAATGGAGAAAGTTGCGAACTAGATAAACGCGTCTTATAAAATAAGCCACTAAAATTTAATAGTCTGCGTTAGCGTTAAATGTTAGATATAAATATCCTTGGTGTGTTGTATTGGAGCGGGGTTTCGAGGCAAGCAAACACCAAAAGGATCGATAATATTAATAAATCATGTTATACAAAGTCACAGAATATGTTATGCACAACGTACATGTCATATAAACTCGGTCCGAGAGTAATTAAGAATAATTAAAATGCTCGTATATGGGTGTAATAAGAAGTTATATGTTTTTGATGCTGTAAATTTTATTGGTGACAAGACTGGAAAACGATCGGCGGACAAAATGTTTGTCTGAATTTGTGATGTACTGAATTGGAACATCAGATTGGTTTTCAGATGGAGAAACTTGAAACCTGAACGAGGCAATAAATGAATGTGTATCATCTTCTTTAACATTCCCAAAAAATTGTAGCGGAAACTTGAACATTGAAACTATACTAGGAAATTATTTTTAAAAGTATTATAAGATGAAGCCTCAAAACATTTATCCATAATCAAACTAAATCCCTTAAAAAAGTTTTCTGTTCCCTTCAACAATAACAATTTTTCTTTTCGAACACGTCCAGTATCCTTTTCCAATTAAGATTTATATTAAACCTAAAATAATACCTTTTTCCATTTTTAATATATATCCAATGAAAAGTTTTTAATTGAATTTTTCTTAGTTTTATTTTTATACAACTTTCATAACTCAATATTAGGGGCGTTAATAATGTATTGTTGCGAGAAAAGAGTAAATTAAGTTTTATTTTCGTTTTCGCTCCGTATTTTTATTATTTTCTTTTGTTGTGATGTTTGGGCGGAGATTCGTTCTAGTAGAAAAACTGTTTCTCGCAAATGCAAGGGGTATAATTTTCCGCAATAAAAATTATGCCTTATTGGTTGGCTTTTCTTTATGCAGATGCGGTTTTTTTTATATTTCTACCATTTCCAATTTAAACGTTAGCTGTTCTAATATGCATGCACTTTGTTTTTTTGCTGCCATTATCTATATTGACATTTATTCTCAGAGTAATCGATTTGCTTATTTCCTAGGTATAAGGCCAACTGGCCAGAGAGCGCGTATATTACATTTTATATCCCTGACAAACTAATTTAATAATAATGTATCACCCCGAGGCCCGGTTCTAAAGCCTGGGCCATTAAAGTGCTTGCAAATTAGATTTTAAAGTGATTGCGAAAATTTCATTTAGATTCGCTTGTATTAATCAGCCTTGTTGTCGCTGTAAATAATTTTTTATTGTGGAGTCGGGACAGGAATGGATTGTGGAACTTTGGTTTTGAAAGTTAGCTGTTATGAACTAAGATACAAATTTTTCATACCCATACCTTCAACAAAATCATAATCGACTGACTTCACAAAGTATGAAAAGCAAATGACTGGTAAATTGATGTTGTGTGTTTCTTTATCATCTCTTTTGGGTTGTTCTCTAGCTGTTCAGAATACGAGGTTTGAAACGCAGGGAGCTTTTAGAATTTAAAATAACCTAGAAACTATACAACACTCTATCTAGACTTTTCCTTGAAGCATGTTAAATTCTTACATAAAATGAGGTCTTGTTATGTAGGGAAATACAAGGATCATCAACTATTGTTGTGTTGAAGGGTTAAAATTATTAGCATTTCACGTTACAACTAATTATTTAATTGAATATTGTATAAATCCTAAGAAACTTAGAAAATATGTGTATAAAAAAACAGTATCTTTTTCGTTGTTGTTTGTCAAATGGCTAATTTTGTCACAGGACGCTTGAACACTCCTTTAGCTGTCTTGATAGATACTGTGCGGATCACACCATCTTCTCCCGGGAAAACTAGAGTCACTCTGCCAATTCGCCATTTCAAAGGTGGAAGTCCATATTCTTTACTGATAAGTATGCCAGGTTTCAACAATTGTGGATGATGCTGTTTCCATTTTGTGCGAATTTGAAGTTCGCCTATGTATATTGGACTCTTATTCAATGTATCTGAGAACTGTTTCTCAGCAAGATTCCCTTCGTTGGAAGGAGTGCCATCTGTGGCGATCTTTTCTATTTCCCAGAACTTGGCCAACTGACTTTGACTATCTAATGTGTTTTTGAAGTGGCATGAGGTGACTTTGGGCCCTACCTTGAACTTTGTTGCATTAACAGGACCTGATCTGATCCAAGCTTGGTGTTCTGTATAAAAGGCATGTTTTTTTCCTAAAGGAATAATGGATTCGTCTATTAAAAGATCTATTTTACATGGTTTAAAGAATTCTGGATTTGCAAGTCGAACATAATCGATAATATAGGAACAATCTGGATGATATATGCCATTATCTATAAGCAAATCATGCAGTTTTTCCTCTGGTTACCAATTTGGGAGTGATGTTGTTTCAAACGAATTATCCAATCAGTAATTATATAAGATCACGAGCTGACCCGGCCACGCGTTGCTGTGGCTCAGTCAGTCATCTTTGCTAAATTTGAAGTATCCGATACTTTATTTTTTAAATGCTTGGATACTCTGAATACTCCTAGTAGATTCGGTTGTGGAATCTTTGGTTAGGGTGAGAGAATTAGGATCGTTCAAGTTGTCAGAGAGGGGACATAAGAGTCTGAAATGCAGACAAGCCTCGATTTGGTTTAAAACAGTAAAAAAATCTTCAAATGTCAAACATGACTTACCAACAACACGCATTAGATGGTACTTCACTGACTTTACGTTGGATTCCGAAAGTCCCCCAAAGTGAGGGGAGCGAGACGATATAAAACTCCATTGTATACCCGAATGCGCCAAACTATCCGAGATGACAGAGGAATCATTCTCAAGAAAGCCCTTGAGTTCATTATTGGTACCCACAAAGGTTCTTCCTTGGTCCGAATATATCGCGCAGAAAACCCAAGCAGCTCTGTTTTCAAAAAAGACCAGCACCGGTGAGCCAAACATCATGCTATCTGGAAGTGCTGTCACATTACAGAGTCAGTTGAACATCTTGGGGGTTACTGCAGAGACCAACATGTCTTGGCACAGTCACGTGGCAGATATTGCTAAAAGGGCCTCCCAAAAGCTGGGGGTGCTATTTCGTACAAGACATCTGTACACACCAAGCCAATTGCTGACACTCTACAAAGCCCAGATTCGACCAACTATGGAGTACTGCTCACATATATGGAGTGCAGCACCCAAACATACCTTAATGCTTTTGAATACCGTGCAAAAACGAGCTATCAAGCTGATCAATGACTCCGCACTTACTCGTAACTTGGATGGTCTCGAACATCGCAGATCTGTGGGCGATTTATCTCTCTTCTACAGGTACTATCACGGAAAATGCTCTGAAGAGTTGGCACGTATGATTCCACCGAGAGTAGCACCTACCAGGCGAACCCGTCAAACAGACGGTAACCATGAATTTACTGTCAAACTAGAGGCACCAAGAACCTCATTATATCAGAATTCATATCTCTGGAGAACAGCATCGCTGTGGAATAAACTCCCTGCGACGGTTTTCCCTGCAGGTTACAACCTGAACCGTTTCAAGACCAACATACACCGACATTTCCGCGCACTTGCCGCTTCTCGAGCGTGATAGGACATTTCCTTGCGAGTGCGCATATCCGTAAAAAAAAAAAAAAAATATCTGCGCATTTACCCCTTCGTGACATGAGTCTAACTCTCGCTAGTCAAATCGCTCACAAGTTCTAAATGTAACACCTTCGTGGCAAAGCTATATAAGCCTTGGAAGTCTTAAAACCGCGCCCATTGCGATCTTTAATAATGAAGGGACCGACATAGCCAACCCCCAAGACAGAAAATGGTCTTCTAGATGCTGTAATGCGAGCGTTGGGTAGATTGCCCATAATGTATTGTGTGAATTTGATATTAAAACGGAAGCAAATTGTGATTGTGATACACACCTTTCACTAAATTTCTTCTACTAATTGGCCAATAACGTTCAGGTAATGATGCAAGGGTTAATTGTGGTCCCGCATGTAGTAAATTGATATGCTCGGATCGAGCAATCAGGAGGGTAAGTCTGTGTTTAGGAGGTAATGGTAATATGATAGGGTGTCTTTTCTGAAAATCGTATTCAGAATTTAGAAGACGACCTCCAACTCATATCAAATTGTTGGAATGTTCAAAAAACGGATTCAAAGTCAAAAGTTGCGACTTTTTGGAAATTTTGTGTCCCTTTTGTAAAGCAGGAAACGTCTCAGCTTATACCAAGCTTATAACAAAATCAAGACCATCAGATATCTCTTGAGCAGATAGTTTCCTTGTGAACTCAAGCCTCTCCTTAAGGTGAACTACTGATTTTGACTTTGAAATATTTTTAAAACGTAATATGTATGCAAAAATTAGGCAAATTTTGGTTAAGTTAGAATATTTGTTAATGAGAGTTGAAACATTGGATTATCGTTGTTCCAAAGCTACATGAGCTGAAGAAACGTTTCGCAACACAGAACTATCTTCCCTTAAAAAATTTAAAACATAATTTGGCCACTGATCTTCGGCATGACATAAACAAGGGGGGCCTCGGAACCACTGAATCCAGTAAAGTTAAGGGTGAGCATTTCAGCTGGATTAGCAGTAGTTTTGATGTATCTCCATTCATCGAAGGTGTTCATTCAATCTGAGAAATTCTATTTGCAACAAATGTTTTTAGAAGATGAGGATGAGTTGATCCAAGCCAATAATATGGTAGAGTCACACCAATAGTACTTGGCTCTGAATGTGATTGTTATGGATGATAATATTGTGTTCATTAAATCAGCTAATAGTACAGCAGCGCAGAGATCGAGCCTCGGGATAGTAACCAATTTAAGTGGCGCGACCCGGGTTTGGGCACAAAGAAGTTCAGAGTAGCTGTTGCCAAGATAATCAGTAGAACGCATGTAAATACAGGCTCCATACCCTCGTTTAGCGGCGTCTGAGAAGCTGTGTACTTGAATTTCAATGGGGTTACCACAAAGAGTGAGTCAAGGTATTCGAAGTTTGTTCAGCTTTACCAGCTGAGTTCTATAAGTAGTCCAAGTTCTGTGTAGATCCATCGGTATGGATTCATCCCATGAAATCTTGAGTTTCTACAATTGCTGTAGGATGATTTTTGCAGAAATCATTACAGGAGAAAGAAGACCAAGCGGGCAAAAATCTGCGCAATTGAAGAGAGGATTGTGCGCTTTGTAACTCGTTCGTTGGGCTTTCATATTCCAATGTATCAGAACTATGTTTCCACAATAGCCTCAAAGTTTTACAAGGACTACCTGTATCAAACGAAATACAACTTGTAGGGAGATCAGAGGTGAGTGACGCATCATTGGAAGTCCATTTTCTCAAGGGAAAACCTTATATGAGAAACCTTAGGCTCATCCTTAAGATGCAGTTTGCCTATTTCCTGAAGAGTCCTTGTGGCAAGGAATGTTGCAGATGCAGTACCGTATGTGACTGTGGACAAATCATATGTCATAATTTTTGAAGTGAATACTTCTTTGGCCGCATGAGAGTGATTTTTCAAGGTCGCGTCACGATACGATTTATAAAGTTTTCGTCTCGCAAGTGAGATGAAGCATATGATGAATATGAGGGAGAGAGAGAGAAAGAGATCGATAAATAAGTATTCACTTCTATCACGTGTACTGTGCTGCACGCGACTTTTTTTTTTTTTTCATTGTTGTTAGCACGCCAGAGTATGCGCTGTAGATTGTGTTGATCTTCTGTCACGTAGACTAGGCGGTACAATTTTTCAATATCCCCGTTCAGGACCACAGGATGCATACGATATCGTAATAAGAAAAAATACTATTTTGGATGTCATCAGTAACTGGTTTAGTGAATATCCTGAATCAGATTTACAAAAGGCGTCAAAAAACGACACGAAGTTTGGTGGTGGTTGAGCTCATTTTAAGTACACAATGGTACGGCAGGAAGTAACCAGAATCAATGTGTTGATTCTTAGGCAAGGACATGAGACCAAGTGCTTCATATTCTGAAATGAATTTTTGATAGGAATTTTTTTAATCAGTATTTCCATCCAGCTTCCTTTCTAGGGTCAAAAAACGCTCCATGGCAATTGCTTTTGAGTCGCCAAGACGATTAACCGGACCGTCAGAAGCTCTAACAGTATGCTGAGAAAAATGTTCTTCGCAGAGGTGAAAGAACTTTTGTTTTAGAGTATTCCTCCAATTCCCAAAATTTATTTAGTTGGCTATATATACCGCTGGAGTAAACACGTTGCGAATGTGAGTTAAGATCCGAGCTAAACTTGATTTGCATCGGCCCTGAAATGATCCATCGGAATAGTGTTTTTCGTAGTATTGGAAGATCCCTTCCTAGTTTGATTTGTCCAACGTTATTCAGTTTCCAGAAAATATCTGCCCCGATAAGATAATTGAAATCTGGATCAGCTAATACAATATTTTCAGGAATGTTCAGTGAAGTGTAATTGAAGGACACAGCCGGAACATTTCCAGTAATGGCAGGCAGTATTGAGCAAGATAGTTTCACGTCAAAATTGAAGAAGTTAGATTGAATCCTGACCACAGTTCTAGAAGTTTTAGTTTCGGTTTTTTGACTGATACCTGTCACAGAATATTGTATTTTTTCTAGAGGTAGTTGTAACAAGTCGCATAATCTTTGATATATGATGTTGGATTGGCTTCCACTATCCAAAAACTACATGGTACAGAGTTGCTTGTAGCATCAAAGATTGTGGAAAGTAAGATAATGTTTTTGGTGGAGTGCTTACTGATAACTAGACTAAAAAACTACAGTTATTTGTGTGGACAAGGAAGTTGTAGTTATATTGTATCTTCAGTATTATCATTGTCAGCGTTAAAGGGATCAACAAAGTCAGCATGGTCGATTGTATTATTGATAGTGTTATTGAAATATGAAAGGGTGTCCGTCCACATTTTCTACAACCAGAAGATCGGTATTGTTTTGTGGAATGACCCGAAGATAAACAATTTGCATAGACTGTTTTGCTTGGCAACATTCAGTCTGTCAACAGCAGAAACTTGAAGAAACTTAGGTCAAGTGAAAATTATATGATCCTTTTCATACACTTTCTACTCTAGGTCATCACAAAAGAACGAGTAGTGTCCTTGTTTTGAAATGGAAGTGAATTTCTTACCAGTTTGGGGCCTTTTGACATGTTGGACTCAACAGACTCCAGAATACGACATTTGTCTTTCAAAAAGTTGATAAGTCCTGTATAGGTGGGTAGTAGGTTTTTTTTTTCTTATTCGAGGCGCAAGCTGCAGAGACGGCACGAAGATACTGAACAAGAGCTGACTCCGACTACACAACACAACAACTATGCTCACTATATTATGGCTCAATATTTACGAGTTTCTTTTTATAATAACGTTCAAGGTCAATAAAAGGACCCTCATTTCTCTATAAATAATTCCGTAAGCTTTATAAATTCCATGTTGCCACTCCCCTATTTATAGTTGTTAGTTGAATGAGGATTACATTAAGGGTGGGTATAGGTACATTTACAAACCTATTTCGAAAAATAAATAAAGATTCGATAACATTGAGTGTTGTTGCTTGGGAAAGAAAAATAAACGAGTAATTAGTTTCAAATATAGGTACGTTCCTGTCACTTCTTTGTTTGGAACCACCAAACACCCACTAGAGAAAAGTATACAATAATAATACATAACAATAAATTAAAATAAAGTAGCTCTCCATAACTCTGGCGAGCGGGCATTAATAAATATTTATAAGTTTTCATTACAGCGATACGTCTGACAGTTCAACACATTCCTATTAAATATATTTATTACCCCGAGGGCATGCTATTAAAAATGCTTTATATTTCTTTTTGCGCCAGACAAAGCGTCTTTTGGCTTAACTGAAAACATACGTTTAAAATAAATTAGCGTTGTGTATGTGTAATATGTGTTTTTATTTCGTTTTATATTAAAATAAATGAAACGTGACGCCTCCAGAGACGAATTGCGTGTAAATTTGAATTTTCTGATAACCTGGGCGAAAATAAAATTAATTGTTCAACGTGATGGAAGCCTTGGCTGGTAATTAGTATTCATTACCCTGGATTGTTTTTAAGCGTATTTTTACAATTTTCCCTTTTAACAGGATTTATCTTCCTTGCTATGGCTAAAATAAAATATTTTAATTAAGCCCCTTTCGTCGACGTACAATTTCGATAATAATAATAAAACTACAAACGCTATTTCATTACTGTGTATACACATCATAGCTGCGCTAATTCCTCTCAATACAAACAAGCGTTGTATATGTCATAATATTATTTTTCCATTACTTTTAATTTATACAACCTGCACGTTTACGGCGTCTTTTCCGTAAAACTATAAAAGCATTTCGTGGCGTTAAAGTAAATTCAATTAAACAACTTTTATACACTTTCCGGTCGTAAACCAAGGTCTAACTAACATTGTAGAATGGAATATACGGACTTCATGTTATTATGGATTAAATACGTAATTTTGAAGACACCAATTTTTTTTTTGGAAATTACTCCTTTCCTATGCTGATGGCTGGTCAGCATTAGTTTGGTGACTTCTTTGTCAATGAGTCTTTATACACAAGTGTACTGAGATTCAGCTTAGAAGTTCACTAATTGGTGTGAGAAGATCAAAATATCAAATCTTACCGTCGATAGAATTGCAATCAACGAAGAATAAAACCATACCGGAAGAGAGGTTAGTAGAGGTATCGAAAACAAAACTACCCAAATTATTTCAGTAATAGTGTGCAACCATATACCACCAAGCTGCTGGACAGCTACCAAGGTGATCTATATTCTTAAAGCGGGGCGCAAGGAACTTACACCCCAATCATTCAGACCAATAAGTCTGACATCGTTCCTCCTGAAAACTTCAGAAAAGGTGCTGGATGAGTGGATTAAGGGGAAAGTGTTCAGGACTAACCCCCTTAGTATCCATCAATACGCCTATCAGGCAGGAAAGTCCACAGAACTGGCTCTTAGTAACTTGGTCGATAGCATAGACGGCTTTCTGGAACGTAAGTGCATTGCACTTGCCGCCTTCTTGGACATAGGGGGAGCTTTCAACAATGCTATGCCAAGTTCTCTTTACAAGGCAACAAAATCTAGAGGCAACGACCCGCTAATTTGTAACTGGATTAGGACCATGCTGAACGGTAGAGTGACAACGACTTGTCTACAGGGGGAAACGGTCAGGTTCATGGCCGCCAAGGGCTGTCCGCAGGGAGGGTACTCTGTGGTCACTTCTAGTGGATGACCTCCTGGTCGTGATACAACTGTGGGGGGTCGAGGTTCAAGTAAATACGGACGGTCTAGTTGTAATAGCTAGGGGTAGTACTGAAACGAGGATCTCAGCCTCACTCCAAGAGGTGCTAGACTGCGTGCTTGATTGATGCGAGAGAGAAGAAATAACAATCAATCCTCACAAAATGGACATAGTACCTACCCTTCACCAGGAGAAGAAAACTTAAAAACTTAGTACCCCTAACTATTCAGGGAGAATTAGTACCATTCTTAAATGAAGCAAAGTATTTTGGAGTCATCCTGGACAAGACTTTAAACTGGAACGCTCATTTGGAAAAAGTGAGCCGAATGGCAAAATTGTCGCGTTGGAACTGCCACAGGATCTGTGGAAAAACCTGGGGAACAAATCCGAAACAGATTCACTGGATCTACACCATGGTTACCAGACCAATGATAAGCTGTGTATGATGGAGCAAGGCGAATCAGAAAAGTGTTCAAACCACACTTGGCGAACTGTAAAAAATAGTTTGCCTGGCGATAACGGGAGCGTTGCGCACCACGCCTACAGCAGCTATGGAAATCCTCATAAACCTGACTCCACTTCACATATACGCGAAGATGGAAGCAATAAGGTCAACCTATCGGCTGTACCATGCTCCAAAAAGCACTTTGGAGGGGAGAAGCGCATGAAACACACGGTGGTTTTGGATGAAATGAATCGACATGGCACTCTTAGTATGCCTTCTGCTTGCACGTCGAAAACAGTATGGAACTGCAGACTTTCCACTAGTCTGGATACTGGGACATACCAGACAAGAAGGCAACGGAAAAGCGGACCAACTTGCAAAAGCTGGATCCGAGCTTAACTTCATTGGACCGGAGCCAGTACTGAGAATTGCACTGAATACGGCTAACTTCACAATTTCGATCTGGACCAATACAGAGGCTAAACAATATTGGTCGAGACTACTAGGCATGAACCATGCAAAATCCTTTGTACTCTGTCCAAAAGGGGGGAAACTGGCAAACATACTTTTGGGAATGGGTAGGAAGAGCCTCAAAGCACTGGTGGGTCTATACACTGCAGACTCCGTTATCATAATATGCTCAGGTTCGGAATATTACAAAGTGCCGATTGTCATCTATGCATGAAAGAAGACGGAACTGCAGAACATGTCCTTTGCACGTGTCCGGGGAGTCAGCTGTTCGACTCGAATATATAAAGCATGCTTCCCCACACTTATCTCCACCTTCATAAGAAGGGCTGGACTGATGAGGGAAATATAAACTTGAAGTGAGCCACAATAGATCACAGGTCGCAGTGGAAGGGCCGACATCGGACCACTCACAAGAAATCTAAAACCTAAACCTAAGACTATAGCTTTTAAAATCAGACAAGTAAAAATATTTGAACAAAATAAACTAATATACAATGTTGAAAATAAGGTACCAAAATCAAACGCTAACTCTCATAACAAAATATCTTATAAGAAATATCTACTCCAGAACCAAAAAGCGACAGAGTAACCTTACCAAAAAGAAGTACAATAATGTGTCGAAGAAGGAAGAAGTGCAAGGCAACAGGGTCCTTATTTTTCAAATAGAGGCGCACCGTTCCCAGGAGAACGAGTGTTTGTGTTACTTATATCTATTAACATTTGCATATCATTGAGAAAGACGGCACACTTGTTCTCCTGGGAACATTGCTCCCCTGTTTCAAGAATAAGGACCTAGCTCACAAACCCACATAGTCCACTGACTTTACACAGTTGTAATAAGGCCAATGATCATGTAAGACAACTTAGTTTGGAACGCGCTTTCCAAATCCACCTACAGAGCAAAGCTGGACAAGCAGGCCAAACTGGGAATATTGCCTCCTCATCATGTAAAGACATGGGCTCAAGAGGCTTCAGTGAGAGTCGGTTTAGGGACAATGGGTTCATAGAGGGCTGAATATGGGACATGCAAGAGACTGGACTGATGTCAAAAACTAGACCCCTCCTCTAGACATTAAAAGGCTGGCTAGAGCCTGACCCACTGATGGGAGATGGTGTAAGGGCTGTTGTATGTGAAGAGAGACCTGTGGCAAGATCAGTCTTGTATTGGGTCAATGCCCAAAGGTATACCAGACTGACTACGCCATACAGGTATGTACTGAGGAAAATCTCCAGAGAGATCTTGGGCAAGCATATTCATATAGGAGCGACAGTCATTAAGCACTTCGAGCCCTTTGCTCAGACAAGGTCAACTCAAGGCTCATGCTTGACTATTTGACAACCATCAAACTACTCAGTGGGCTCAACAAGGTCACCCTTGTTTGGGTCCTAGGCAACAAGAAGGCTGAGCAGCTAGCAACACTGTCTTCATTGGGTCAGAGCCTGCACTTGGGGTTGTTTCCTGCCTGGTGAAAACCAGATCAGTAGAACTTATCCAACGACCAGTTCACAGACGAATGGCTGGATCAAAGAGGCCTCAGATAGTAAAGGATCAGATACAAGGTCTTTCAAACTGCAAAGTGGCAAAACTCACATTCAAACCATCAATGACTTCGAAAATGTTACAATCTCGTGGTAATTAATACCAAAAAGAGCCTAATTTTTAATGTGAGCTTTTTTTTCATAAACGGACATTAAATAAGGGTACGTCAAACAAGTCGTTTTGACTTGATACGTGGCGGAATAAGCTAGTTAGTTTACAAATTAATAAAAATTAACATTTCGTCTGTCTCGTCGTTTCCTCGCGCGGCTCGCTCGGGTCCGAACGAAATTTCATTCTGGTCGAGCACGGGCTTAAAATGTAAAACGGTTTTTTCTTAATGAACCGCCACGCTGTCCCACACGTCCCGGCAAAATTTCACTCATCCTATACAGAATTTTTCCGGGGCCAACTTACCGTCCTGACGCCGCTAATTCAATCTGGCTGCTTGCTGCTAAAAATTTTGTTATTTTTGCAGAAGTTTTATATTTGATAAAAGCGCGCGGACGATGGGACTTGTTTTTCAGCGTTTTTTGTTCTTTTTCTCTCGCTTAATTTCGCCAGCGTTTACGTTGACGTAATTTTGTTAGTCTCTGAATTTAATTGGGTGAGAGTTTTACGTTATAATGGAGCCGGATTTTTATTATTTTACATTGTATGCGACGTTGTCCTGTCGTAAACGGAGGACTGCGCTGTTTCGAAGATGAGACACATTCTGGTGAGTTTTTAACATCGACTACTTTAGCTATTTTTTGTATTTCTTCTTAAAATCTTGTACCACTCTTTGACCAACATCAATTTAGAATATCTGGGCGTACCATGGAGCTTCCGCTAGGAATCCCCATTTACATATGGAAGGAGAGGCCCTAAAAACAACCTACAGAATACGAACAGAAACCAAATAAATGTGCGAAATTAAAACTGGAAAATCCACAGGTTGCTGATAGAATGGTAATCGATGAAAAATTTTAAATTGACATTGAAAAATATTGAAACTGAAAATTTTTTCATCTCACTTGGCTTCATCAAACTCCATTCAGCTGACCAACTCTTTCAGGAAGTTCCAGTCCAATGCGAAGGAGTACAAACGAAACCGTCTTGATTGAAACCGGTCACGGCAAGTGGATGACAAAGGGAACGTGGAAGGCAACAAACTGCTGGAGTTTATCAAAACATACAGCGGTTTGGGAATGTCCAAGGACCTTATGCCAGGAACACACAGAACAAGCGCCCTACCCTAACACAGTAGCCTTCCCAATGGAAGAGTGGGTGCAGAATGAGCATGCCCTACTAAAAGCAGATCTATGTCTATTCACGGATGGATCGAAGACAGTCTAACCGAAAACTAGGTTATCCATCAATCTAGGGAACAATCATCTTTCGTCTAAACCTGCCAAAGATGACACAAGCAAATGCAATCATAAGACAAGCGGTGAAAGAACGCCCGGTTGGAAGAATACTGGAGCTCGGCAGAACTAAGCTGGAAACCCTAATCCGCTTATACATTGGATACTGTAGGCTAAAACGCCACATGCACAGAATTGGACTGGTAAATGATGCTGAGTGCAAGCTATATATAGAGGACAAGGAAACAGCTGCACACATTCTTTGTAAAGGTAGCAGGTCCGGAAGCTAGCAGACTGAGGCATCATATCTTAGATTAGTTTTTGATAATCGCCGCCATATTGGTGTGTTGCCACTTCCAACGTCATAACCTCGGTCATAACTAAGTCGTCAGCTGTTTAAACAGCCTACGTCAAGGCGAGACATAACATACTGCCTACGATGCAACTGGTAATTTAACGTGGGAGGGTAAGGGGGATTTGTTACACACAGGCCTTATGAGGATGGGCCATCCTGTAGTCGTAGTGTGTATCATCCTTGCTGAACAACATCTCTCTGGCATGTGCCACAATAGACCAATGAGTCGCAGTAGAGTGCCGTAATAGGCCCATTCATTTCCGACTTAACCTAACTTTCAGTTTTCAAACTCTTAGGTCAAGCCCTATACCTGCATTTCTGATAGCATACTGTTGATATAATACTTGAACATACCAATAAAATATTTCAAAATTTACTATCAGAATGTAAATGGTCTGAGAACAAAATCATCTGATTTTTCAGCTTGAGTTATATATCTGAATGTGTTATTATGTGATTTTTCAGATAGACTTTTCGCTTAAATTTCGCTTTGCAAGTGTTACATTCATCAGAGTGTTTGGCATGTGCCTCGTCAAAAGGCTTTCTTTAAACTTTGCTTTGCAAATGTCACATTCAAAAGGATGAACATCCGCATGTGCTGTTTCCAATAGCCTCTTCTTTTAAATGTTGCTTTGCAAGTGTCACATTCAAAAGGACAAATATCCGAGTGTATTAACATGTTCCTCTTCAAAAAGCCTTTTTGTTTAAACTTTACTTTGCAAATGTCACATTCAAAAGGATGAACATTCGAGTGTGTTAACATGTGCTGTTTCCAATTGCCTCTTCTTTTAAATTTTGCTTTGCAAGTGTCACATGCAAAAGGATGAATATCCGAGTGTGTTAACATGTGCATCTTCAAAGTGCATTTTCGTTTAAATTTTCCTTTGCAAGTGCCACATTCAAAAGAATCGATATCCGCATGTGTTAACTTGTACATCCTCAAAACGCATTTTCTTTTTAAAGGATAAATATCCGAGTGTGTTAATATGTGACGCTTCAAACCGCTTTTTCGCTCAAATTTCTTTTGACAAGTGTTACATTCAAAAAGATGCATATCCAAGTGTGTTAATAAATGCGTCTTCAAATCGCCTCTTTGTTCAAATTTCGCTTTGCGACTATTTGCGAGTGTTATATTCAGAAGTATGAATATCCGAATATGATATTACATGATGTTTCAAATTTGATTTTTTGCTCAGATAGAAGTAGCGATACAAACAAAGCTACAGTTAAAGGGGGCTCATTAATAGATATTAAAATGTCCATTTCGTCATCAAAAATTGAATCAAACATCTCGGATAATAAGAGTATCTTTGTTATAATAAACAAAAGTGAGATTTTATTTGGATACACATATCTGCCACCCAGTTCTACTGAAGATATGTATATAGATTATGTGCCATCCCTTGAAAAAATAATATATCACTATAATAATTATAATTTTAAAAAATTCTTGTGTGGAGACTTTAATTTGCCTAATTTACAATGGACAAATGAAGAATGGAAGTAGACCAATAATTGGAAATATCACAAGAAAAGCAGAACATATAGCAGATCTCTGAATTTTTCTCAGATAACTCAATTCCTAACTATGTAGGCAACCTTTAAGACTTAATTTTTTCATACCAAATCTTAAATGGATTGATATATTCACCAACTTTATTGCAAAAAATATAGTTTTCTATTCCTCAAGTCAATCTAAGACATCATGAACTGTTTTCTCTTGAATATCATAGGACATACTATGGCCGAAATCTTTCAACAAATAGATTATTATGTAGAATTGCTAATGATATTATAAATGAAGTAGATTTTTTCAACTTGAATTTAAGCAGATTCAGTATAGGATTTTTTAGATTTATGTATTTTATTGTGTACCTGTACTTTTTTGTACTCATTCAAAATAACAATTAATCCGTTAATAGACCTTTTTCTATGAGTATTGAATAATATGCGTAATATACATCCATTTTCTATTGATTAATGTGGATGATAACTCATACAGTGAGTTTTTTTCCATACCTTAATTGTTTTCAACCAATGAAAACATCCTGGTCCCATTACTTCACTATTTAGGAGCCAATCAGAAAATTCGACAAGTTGACAACATACTTCAACCTTCCAATCGGTCAGTTTGACAGCTGATTTGGACAAGATTTGTGCTAACCTAACTTCACTGTCAGGATTGTCAATTAATTTTGTTTCGAAATAAAAAGCTGCTAGGCACTAGTCATGCCTATCTATTAATCATAGAAAAAGTATAGTACTCTACTCGTGGGTAATGGCAATTACTCACTCGGATGATTACACTACTCGCCTGCGGCTCGTAGTGAAAACTTTATCCTTCGTGAGTAATAGTCATCATTACCCGCTCGTTGAATAATATACTATTACTTTACCACAATTACTTATTGTGTTGCTCCATTTTATAAACAAACTTATTCCAAATTAGCAAAATAATTTCTAAATATTCTAAATTAACTGCATCATGTTCCAATTTAACTATATAGAAAAGGTATATTATTTATAATTCGCAACGTACCAAGCGCATATAGCGGGACTTAAATATCTAAATTATTTTAAACAATTAATGGCATAACTAAATTAACAATGGCGTATTCTCCAAACAGACATTTAATTTAATTACCTTGCCGGATAATTAGCCTATTTAATAAACAATTACGAGCTACCGGGGAAATGCATTTTGTGTTTTACTATTTGCTCCCCGCGAGCGAGAGAGCTAGAGAAAAGAGAAGGCCTCTCTCCGGTGACAGCTGTCACAGGCCTTTGATTATGACCAGGGACTTGAAATATACATTAGTCCAGTCGATTTGATCTTTTGCCTGTAATGGAAATACCTATTATTTATTAAACCCTATAAAGGTCGATATAAAATTATAACAATTATATTATTCCTGAACCCCCAATTAACTATTTCAAATGAAACATAATAAAACCTGTTAAAATACATTATTAATTCTTACTCCCTGTACCTTTTCTTTATGGTTTTGACCTATAATTAAAAATATTATTTTAATTATTATTCTCCATCCAGTTGGCATTTAAGTAAAAGGAAATATTGTAATTTCATTTGACTGTATTATTAACGACAATATTTTTTTTTTCGTTTCCGCACACTAACATCGGGTCCTTTCTCGATTATTATTATACTATAAGGCTATCATTTGGTACACTATAAAATTGGTCTGGTGTTGCACCTGCACTCTTATTAAAGCCTATGTTTTGGTGGCCCTCAGCAGTCCCATCAAACCCATACCTGCATGCGGTTTTTCAATATTCGTTGATGATATTTTTATACTTTATGGTGGCGAGAAATAACTGTAATTATTTCTATAACGAGAAAAAATGATGCTTCTAACGCTTCATGCAAAGGGGTAAAAGTATAATATATTTTAGTGTTTTAACACTTTGTAGCGGCTCTACATTTACGTAGTGATATATTGCGGGTTAATTAGTGACTTCGCGAAGATATCTGCGGTCGGATACCGCGCCCTCTTACGTCGCGCGCCCGTAAACACTCCGATATTTATGGCTCCGGCAGTTTCCCTCTGTGTATGATCTATATCGTTTTATCATATGTTATCCGGTTTCTTTGAGCTGATTTATTTTTCTTGGCCGCGTAAAATACGAGTCCGATCGGCCTGGGCCCCAAGAGAACCGATACATTTTCCAAGTTCCGTTCGATACCATGCATGTAATTGAGTGTTATTACTATCATTTATGATGAAAACACCGACGGTTCTCACGTTTATGGGGATCGATTGGACAAGGAACTTAGGTTTTTGAAATCAGTATTAAACGAAAAGTAATTTTTTTGATGAGGACAATTCTCATCAGCGAAAAGATACCTAATCCAAAATATTTGCATTCTAGAAAACCACAGAGGCGTGTTTCGTATCGCGCGTTAATATAAGGACCGGTGTTGGATGTGGAAGTCTTCTTCCGTAGAGCGATTTTTTAATCTTTGTAATTAAAATGAGTTTCCTGAAAAACGTCGCCCTGAATATACATATACACACCAGGAGAACAAAATGTATGGGCGTTCTTCTTCTTTGTACGAAATACTTCTGCGGAAAGACCGTAAATAAGTAGGATAGCTGTGCGGGTTAGGGAGCATGAAGAGATGACTTTATAATGTGAAAATTATAGGTACTTTAACATTTTAGTTGAGAGGCATACATTATTTTTATTATTTGTTACTTATCGTTGAGGTTTCTTTATTTGTTACATATATGAGACACTGAGACAGGGAGGCATATACGGGGGGGAGGAGGGTAAGGGGGGGGGGGGTTTAACAAAGCAACTGAACAAGCTCACCCTGAAGTTGAAATTAACCTGGAGGAGACTCGTTATTGAGAAACCGACCCTTGCTTAACCCGGTGGTGACTTGCTATTGAGAAACCGGCCCTTAGGGCCGAATTTATAGTTGCTTCTTGAGGTTTCCTCAAACTTCAAGGAGGCCTTCAACGTTTAGAATTGACATGACTAACTTGTCACATAGTAGCAAGTGTCCATTCTAAACTGACGACCTTTGAAGGTTCCTGAAAAATACTTTCAGCCATCCTAGCAACTTGAATCTTGAATTTGTAGATCTCATTGAGAATTACGAAAAAGCGTGTTAGAGTTACCCCTCCACGGGGCACCGTTTTTGAGAAAATCGACTTCAAATCTTTCAATACATTTCCAGAGAAATTTCAACTTTGACGGCTTATATCTCGGAGACAGAAACAACCTGGAATATCAGTATGGAATAAATTTGTAGGTAATGCTCTTTCAAAAGAAACCGGATTCGAGATAATCGGTTCGAAATCACCAAAGTTATAAGCGAAAAAGTGGCACCGTGTCAGGTCCCCAAAATTTTCTAAGAGATTTTTTTTTTTTAATTTCTTTGCGGCTTAGGAAGCGTCGGGGCAAAAAACGCCTAGAGACATTTTCGACATAGTTTTTGCTCCTCTATACGATGGAAATTTTAATTTTTCAAAATTCGGAAAATTAAATGCAGGGCACATATATCCCACTACACGCCGTTTTTCAAAATTGGGTTTATAGGGGCTAAAACCTTTCCGGTGAGTCTTAGAGGACCGAAACTTGAAATTTCAACTTTTTTAGACCCCTTTTACCTTTATTCCAAATTTCGTCCCAATCGGCCCCAAAAAAATTGTCAGGGCCCCCTCCAGGGGGCTTTGCTCTCTAGATAGGGGCCTCTCGTATTTTTTATTTTTTTTTTCGATAGAGTTCCCGGATATAAATTCGGCCCTTACCTACCCTACATCTACCAACTAGGGTTGCTTATCCAACTGAAAACATCGATGTTTCGGTATCGATAAAACATCGAAAGCTGATATCGATGTTAAGAAAATATTGATAGAAAAACATGGATGTTTTCTCAATATCGATTTTTGGATTGTAAACTATGTAAACTAAATTATGGGTAGCAATTTGGGCGTGATACCCCCCTAAAAATTTTCGGGGAGCCTGGCGGTAAGCTTCCTCCGGCGGTAAGTAAGTCTGTATTGGATTTTTCTAGACCTACACTCTAGATGCGCCAATGCACTGAGACAGAACTAAATACATTTGACGACGCCAAAATAGTTATAATACTACTGAAGATCCGAAAAAGATGCGTAGATCTGCGAAGAAATCAGGACAAGGGCAAATAAATGGAAGAATTGCCAAAAAATTGGGAGTCATGGACAAACAAATATCCATAATGATAAGAAGACTTGTTATAAATTTCCAACACACCAACCAATAGAGCTGTATAAAAAGATTAATGGAGTACTCAGCAAAGACTAGTCCTAGGATATGCTTACGACCTCATAGTCAGTATTAGGAGTAATCATTACAGGAGCATTAGTGACCTCATGCAAAATGCCCCAAATGTCATTATTTGATGGTGTCTACGTCAACAGGAGGGTTTAAGCGTCAATCCCAACCACAATTGTACCGAGGAAAGAAGGTTTAATCTAACAGCCCCCACCTTCGCAAGTGAGGTTAAATATCTGGGAGTCATCTTGGATCAGAAACTTACTTGGAACCAACATCTTGAAAGAGGAACTGACCAAGCAATAGCCGCATACTGGAAATGCCGAAGATTATTCAGCAAGACTTGAGATTTAAGGCCCAAGAAGATCTATTGGTTATTCACAATGGTTATAAGACCCATGGTCACTTAGGTGGATGACACACTGGAAAAGTAAAACAATAAACAGCGCAATACCAATTGGCATCTGTAGTAGAAAAGTATCGGATCTCCAAAAAAAAAAACAATCAAAGATTGCTTTGAATATGGAAACGTATGTCGCATTATTGTTTCTTTATTGGTCAGGATTTTTGGCATGACATTTTGACATTAAAGTTTATTGACAAAATTAAAGAAAAATATCACTAAAACATACGTTTAAAAAACCATAGCAATCTTTGATTGTTTTTTTTTTGAAGACCCGATGCCCACCTAACTTGAGCATATCATCAATTTCTTTATTTAAGATTTGAGACATGTATGGCGACATCGGATAGGGATTCTTATGAAATGGTTTAGCATCACCGGTATCTATGGACAATGTAAATTTGTCAGTTCTACCCAGACGGTCTTTACTCACAATTTCATTGAAAGAAGCGATAACCTGTTTAGCACGAGTTCTTTCGAAATTAGAAAGGTCACTTAAGGAACAAAAAAGTCGCACAGGGTCATAACATAAATTTTTGGCACAAACATTGACAGTTTTGACTTCATGGATATCAATATTACCATAAACTTGTCAAGAATTGTCCCTAAAACTAACAGAAATCTTAAAATGGTCGGCAAAAATGAAATAATGAGGCAGCGATGGCACAACTAAAACTGTTAGGACCTGACAAATATTTCCAACAGTGATTGGGAGATCAACTAAACCAGTAACAGTTTTCTGAGTACCATCTACCGTACACATATTCGCAACTGAACTTGGATAAACATATAAACCCAAACGTTCCAAAATATCCAGGCCTTTACTACCCACAATAGATGTGGTAGCACCTGAATCTAACAACACTAAAATTTCCAAATCGAACAATTTGACAGATATGTAGGGCCGATTATCTAAACGTTTTCACAATTCACACTTCCTATATTTCTCATTGAATTCAGAAACAAATTTAAGTCAATTTTTCCAGTCTGCACTGCTTCTGGAAAACTTGAAAGAAGAGGACTTCTGAAAAGTTGTACAACTGTCTCTAGGTTGCACAACGCCTAGTTTTTTGTACAATTAGGACATGAGTTAGACTTTACATTTATGTGACCACACTTATAACAAAAAAGTTTACGTTTCAAGGTGCAGTTGTCATGATAGTGGTTTGGCATGTCACAATTCCAACAAGTGATTGGCTTTGTGTGTCCTATGGAAGTCCTACCCACGTTTTATCTGTTTAACGTAGAACTCAACGTGGTTCTATCAGAGTGGTACCAAAGGCTGTTGAAGGGAAGCTACTAAAGCCCCAACTAAGAGCAATCTAGATCCAGCCTAGAATTCGTATAAAAAAACAGATCGAGCCCCAAACTTTAGAAATAATCTTACCTCTAACTGAGGGATACTCTAGGCCAAAAGTGAAGCCTTTAACTTCTAAAAGCTGCTCGGAACGATCCTATTGAAAAAATGAAACACTTGTTGTAGGTTAATATTTCCTGAACCGAAACAAAATCCGAAATGAGAAATGACCAATGGACAACTCTAGACAATGATTAACAAGAAATTAGTCTAACTTGAGTTTTTATGGCTCAAAACTCCAAAAAGTCTTGTCTAAAAATAATGAAGGCCAAGACCGACCGCACAGCATAAGGTCTCAAATCAAAAGGGGTGATTCTTCCTCTTCGATTTGGAAAGGGCAACGTCAAACTTCTAATTTTGACATTAAGAAAAGGGCGTGTTAAGTTTCATCCCAAAAATACAAACTGAAAAGTGGGTTTTTTATAAATGACTCCAGATAATCAGTGAATGCTGAAAATTGCCTATAGAACCTATATCAAAAAATAGAACAGTCTTAAAGAAAACGCCTAGACAGCGACAGCTGTTCAATGATAGATGTATGATGGAACTGAAAACTCGAAAAAAGTAAACAACAACTATCCTAACCTCAGATTATTTATTAATTGGATTTGCCAACTAGAGTCGATGGTACTCTCTCCTTTCTATAAGATTCTAATTAATAACAGCGGGCTCTGCGTTACTGAATCTAACCTTCTTAGACCAATTAACTACAACTGCAAACCTTAACCAAAAAACTTTTAGTTGAAGGCAGTACTCAAGGTAATAAAATCTGGGCACAGAAAAGATAGGATTTATTCTTTTATTTCTTTATAGTTCTATATGGAATCATATCCACCAAAGCAAAACAAAGTAGCATACTTGAAGAGAAATTGAAAATGCTACAGTATGTCTTGGAATTACAGGAGCAATGAACACCTATCCAACCGCCGCAATGGTGTTATGTTGGGGCCACCCCTACATAGTGGGGAAAGAGACTTCATGAGTCATGGAAGCCTCGAGAATAATGCAGTCCTTAGTGAAACTAAAGGAAGAGGACTTCGTCAGCCACGATATGAGCATTATGAAAAAATGCATAAATGTGAAGACAAAATCGATTCACCACATGCAACCCAAGTACGCATTTGAACACTCCGTCAAAGTGACTATTGAGAGAGAAGATATCTTACCTGTATTCCCGAACGTCTGGTATATTGGCGGATCGAAAACAGAGCAAGGGAGTGAAACAGGGGTATACGGCCACTTTGTAGAGTATCAACAGTCCTAGGAGAAAGCGCAACAATGTTTCAAGCGAAAATATTTGCAAAAGAACTTTGCCCTAGAAAGTACTTCGGAAAAGACCTGCGAAGAGCGAAGATCCATATCAATTCCGACAATCAGGCAGTCTTAGTGCTGCTCTGAGTAGCTCTGTCATTAAGTCCAGACTGGTATGGACAACTCCCAATCCCTAAAGCAGCTGGCGTCTCGCAATAGAGTCACCCTGTCATATGGGCATCAGGGCACCAACGAGTCGAAGGGAATGTAATAGCAGACCAACTTGCAAGACAAGGAGCTACAACACCATTCCTTGGACCAGAACCTTTCTTTTTTTATGGAAGTGAATGTGAAAGAAGCCAATCCTATAGGAACATTATAGGCACTTAGATATAAAGGGAAGCAAAATAGATCCAACCAGGTCGCAGTGCGGAGAGGTCCATAACCTAAACATCTCAACCATCACAATATAGGTACTCAGAAAATGCTACGAGAAAGTTGTCAAAGCCAAAGACCAAACCAATTTTCCATTTTTTTTTACATTCCAGGTTAATAAATAAGCGTATAATTTAAGACAATGTATAAACAGATAATAAATCGAAAAGTATTTATTAGGAGAAACTTTTACGCCGATGTCACCCGATTCAATTTGCCGCACATCGCACATATTCATATTAAATTTAATTAAAATTCGGCTTGGGCTTTACCCTCTCGCCAATTTATATTAAATAAATCAGTAAACTGACGCAAATCATCTAAATTACATTTATAGATTTAACAATTTACTGTAAAGCGAAACGATTTATTTTAAAT
The DNA here is from genome assembly GCA_917834065.1 of Ceutorhynchus assimilis. NCBI lineage: Eukaryota > Metazoa > Arthropoda > Insecta > Coleoptera > Curculionidae > Ceutorhynchus > Ceutorhynchus assimilis. The sequence continues at coordinate 37,064,827 of OU892282.1, forward strand.
AAATGTGGGAACCTATATTTTTCATTGGGGACTTTGATTTAATATTAATATTATTATTACCTGTTTTGGATTTGTTCAATTATATAGTAATTTCGGGCCTGATTTAATTATTATATCGAAGAACTCCTCCGTCACTGTCTTCAGTGGCGCAGCCAGGGGGGGGGGGGCAGGGAGCCCGAGCCCCCCCCCCCCAAGGCTTCAGAGAAAAATGGAAAAATAATGAAGTAGACAAAAGCTCATATCATAAAAAAGGATACTGGGTCTGTGTTTCTTTCCTATAGTTTTTTCTGCATGGCTCCCCCCAGACAAAATTTCTGGCTGCGCCACTGACTGTCTTGGAGTATAATATATATTAAAATATATCCTTCTTATTGCAATTCAACGTGTATAATAAAGGTGCGATCGAAATGCATTGTGTGTATTGTGTTTGGCGAGGATAGGTAATTATTTCCTCTAAAGTACCGACCGTCATTAACATATTGAGAAACGTCTGATGTTATATGTAGACGTGCCATTAAGGCAACAAGAAAAAAAAAACATAAAATGTTATAATAACATACATATGTGTCACGGTGAGACAAAAGCCGTGTAATTCAACTTAAAGATTATGCACCGCACTATATTATGAGACCTGGTTACATCTGTAATAGATATGTATATTTATTTGATGATGTCATTTCTTCATTCTTACATTACTTCAATCAGATTTGATATTTTAATAAAGATGATTATCATCAAGTAATATAACAAACTCTTAGAACCTCACCCAAGCTGTTCTCGTCTCATTTCATCATTATACAGCAAACAAAATTAAAGAAAAACACAAAATTCCATAAAATCAAATGAGATATTATCATTTGAGGCCTTTGATGTTCGAAAAAGAAAAACAATATTGGTTTATTCATAAATCTTCCTATATGGCTTAGTCTAAATGGTTTTACAATTTTCCGCATAGCTCGGAATGATTTTTAGAATAACGATGAAAGCAAAATAATCAATTCAAATGTTGATGCCGGGCCGTTTTGCACCTGTTTATTTGATCTGGCGTCGCGAGATAATTAGATTTCTTAGTTAATGTGGAAGTTTATTCGTTTTTGTTTATTCAATGGTACTTATCGAAAGGTTTTATAAATATTACCAACCAACTTCTAATTCTATTCCAACCAACGGTAATGGCCGAAGAAGAAGTTTGCCGTTGGTCTTCACAATTGACAATGTGAAATTGATGAAGGACTTGACCGACAGGGTAAGAATGAGACAGGCCTGTTGCACTGGATATGCGATTGTCCTAGTCATAGACACATAAATTTATAAATATGATTATTCGTTTATTCTAGAAATAAGTTTGGCTACTGAGGAATAGTTATTCAGATTTTCCTGTTCCAATTCAAATTCTGGAAAAACTCTTCGCTGAACCACATCTCGGGCATGCTCAATAGGATTTAGATCGGGAGATTGAGAGGGCCAATCTGGATAACAACAATAAGACTTAATTTAAACTGCCAATACTTATATACTTCTAACATCACAAAACCGATTATTTAGAAGTTCGGTTGGTGAAGAGATTCATCCTATTCTTCTGATCTTGTTCCATTAAATTTGATCTTTATCGAACAAACTTTAAAAAATTACCATTATTTGGATATTATGGATCATCATCCTTTGGTGTTTATCAATTTGCTCAAATAATTTTCTTTGTTCCGCCACTGTATCGAAAAGGTGCATTATGCTGAAAACATACATCATTTAAGGCAAGTCATTTGTTAGTAATGGTAATGGTAATAGGATGCACAACTGCTGATGGGTGTTGTCTTGCCTGTCTGACACACACAACAACGTCCTATCCGAAGATATTTCATTTATTTTAATTATTAACGTCTCTATTTTCCCTTTAAGAGGGGGGATGTAATTTTCACTTTACATAGCTATCACTGAGAGCGTTATCCCGTACAATAATTTCATAGCTCCGGAATGATATTCCGAGAATACCACTAAAATAAAATAAATATGGTCGTAAAAAGTGTTGGTAATAAACCTCTCGACTCTTTATCTCTTTAGTAGAGATTTTCATTGCGAAACGACGCTTTTCACTTTATTGCCGACATCTTGTTACATACACTGTATTATGGTTTTTATCGTTGTATAAAGCCAACTTAGATATTTACTTATCGTTTTTCTTTTTTTTTCTAGGTAAGTGGCGAATTGCATTCTTAAACAGGTGGTAAGTAGCCAAGTTATAGCTCAAGAACCATTAATGGAACATTAGAACAAAGCCTTTTTTTTTTCGTAATAATCGATAAAATCTCATCAATATTTCTCAATCATTAATAATTAATCCGCTTTACTTTTTCTTTTTAATGTTTTTATAAATAATAAATCGCTGCAAGTCCGTAGAAAAATAACCCCGCGGACGGAAATCGATACCAGAAAAATATTGCATGTTATCGTCGTATCATTAAATCGGACTTTTTTTTCTGATACAAATACTTAACTGTCGTAATTTTTTTCAATTATTCAAAACGGACGTATAATTTTTACTTATTATTTTACTTTCAAACCAAATCCGGAACTTGTAATTAGATTAATAATGGAATAGAACAAAAAGCAATGATATACCGAATAGAAAAAATGTTACAAGGTAGTTGTTGCGGAGGGATGTTTCCCTACCACATTTATTTTTAGCAGTAAAAATATATATGTGTATGTTTATTATTTGCTTTTGGCCACTCCAATGTTTTTTTGAGGGAGAAAATTGAAAACAGAAGATCTGTATTGTCTGTTGGAAAACAGCTGCTTCTCTGAAGTTAAGCCAGGTTGTCACGGTCCAAGTATACTTGGATCAAGTACCTTTGTTTCGTCTACGCGCCCTGTATATAGTTGAATGGAAATTGATTCGTTTTTCTTTATTTTTTGTTTTCTCTTATTCTAATTGAATTGCGCGTGCTCTATGCCTAAGAATGATACGGCTTTGCTAAATTTGGCTTTCAAAAATGCGCGGGTTAAACACTAAAAAGGGTACCGGCAAAGTCCTTACACTTCCTGCCGACAAGTAGTACCAGGTGCCAAAAACACTTCTCCGTTTCGTGTGGTTCGAGACAATAGACCCGCGGTTTTTCGTCTGCTGCAACCGGTTGAATCAAAACGGTTTCGTTGCACTCCTACGCATGGGACCTGAACTTCCTAAATGAGCTGGCCAGCTGAGTGGAGTTTGAAAGTGGAGCAAGGTAAGGTGAAAAAATATCCTTTTCAGTTTCGATATCTTTCAATTTCATTTTGAAATCTTCCATCGGTCACCATTCTATCGGCAACCTGTGGATTTTCCAGTTTTAATTTCGCACATAATGGCTATTATTCATTATTCATTCGAATGATTCCAACACTCGCCTTCGGCTCGTGTTTGAATTTTCATTCTCGTGAATAATAGCTATCATTATATGCTCGTTGAAGAATATACTATTCTCGATTTTGGTATGAGAATGACATTATTCTTGCACGCAAAATCGTTGAAGAATGAAGCTCGGCCAAATTTATGAGGCGCTAATTTTGTGTATAGTTAGGACGGTTTCCCAGTTGGGTTTTATTCTGCGGTATGTCTCGGGCGCCACCCTCAGGATTAAAGTGGTTGAGAGCCCACGTGCACCAGGAGACTTTGTTACAGTGGAGAAACGGTAATCCAGAGGTCACAACTCACAAGCGCTACTTTATCAAGACTCGGCGAGTCTCTGGTATAAACACCTGAAAAACGATTTCCTGATAAATTATTTTTTTGTTTTTGGGTCTAGATATGCAATGAAACAGTGAATTAAAAAAACAAATAGAAGCGTCTGTATTACAAAACAGAAAAAATATATATAAATATATACAGGGTGTCCCACGACGTTTCTCCCAGGTAATAACTTTGGAACGCGTCATCCAATATAATTGAAATTTTGAGGATCTGTATAACTTTTTGTGCCGCTTTTATAGTTTAACCATTATTAATTGAAACTTCATAAAAAAGGCGGCTCAGTTGATCTCTTTGAAGTCACGTGGGAATCCATAGGCGTCTCAATATTATTATCATGACAAATGAAAACAAATTGGTTAATAAAGAATAAACATACTCCAGATATTTCTATAAAAACTGGAATGACGAACGCCATTGCCCCGAAATTCTAGCTGATTTACTTCTAGAATACAGTGGAGTTAATGCATTCAATAAATGGGCAAAATTCATATAGTAGGTAATCCTTAAAATTCCGTTTTAAACTATTGAAATAAATCAAATATAAATATTTGAATGGGAATATTATTCCTTTATGTCCGATTGACCAACCTTTATTTTACTAGTAAAATAAAGTGCTACTTTATTGCCTACCTGGACTACCTGACAACCTGCCAAGGTGAAACAGGTCCCGACAACCTGCCAAGGTGAAACAGGTATACCTACGCAAATTTTACTTTTTTCATTGAATTTTTTAAATTTTTAACAAAAACCAGTCGCAATCGTACATAAAATCATGTATATAACGCATACATAAACAGGCTTTATTGACTCATTATTTAATAGCCTCGCTCGCAAGCTCGCTCGGCCATAAAATTATTCGTACAATAAAGCCTTACTTTATGTACTTGTTATATAAATAGCTATTATTAAAAATTCAAATTTGAAATTGATTTTTATTCACTTATCTATGTAATTTTATACTTTTGTCGACTTCTAAAGAGAATATCTCACACTGTCAACAAGAGCGGCTCAGCTTTGTCGGCAAGCGATAAAGCCCAGCGGCATCGCCGACAATTTTCAAGTTTTTTTGCCGGCGTGCGGTGTCTTTGTTATAGCGTACCAGGACTAGGCATAAAAATATAAAAATTTTTATATTATTATGAGGGGTATTTTTCTAATTTTGAGTAGTCACCATAGAGATGCGATTTTCAATTGATAATGTTGATACTTTACCAATATCATCCAATTTCACCACTTTCGCTTCAATTTCGTGGTATGTTATGGCATTTTTCGTTAGAAAATTTAATTACAAAATCAGCAATGCCATATTTGTTAAGGCTTAGTTAAAGAAAATGAAAAAAAAAAATTATACAGTGGAACATACGAGGATGCGTTCTGAAGTTATCATGTGGGAAAAACGTCGTGGGACACCCTGTATATGGTACGTCCTTACCTATTCCCAAAACTATTTCAGTAGTGAGGTGCGGAAAGTAACTAAATTCTTCAGACAGCGTAACGATACCAAATATCAGCGGAATTTGTCGATTACGCTACCGTTGGCCACTTTCGCACTTCTGACGGGCGGTGGCACTTCGAGAGCTCCTTTTTCTCGACAATTTTCTGCGTAAGAATTCGCAACTCCGCTATCTACGAGAGCTGATAACGGTGTGTTGTACAAGTAAATCAACATATAGGACGGCAATCAGAGCTCGTGTATGTGTGAGATTCGAGGTGAGGATTCTGCGGTGGCAGCAATCACGTGTCATGACACCTTGCTTCCCGTATTTTAAACAGAAAAGTTTAGCCACTCTTCGGCATTCCGTTCGGGAATGTTCTAACTCCCCTCATCTCTAGCATTAGAGCCGAGGTTGCGGTTGACAGGGATTCTGTGGATTATTCCGAGTAGGTATCGGCCTTTTATACCTGCAGTTTCGTCGGGTTTGTTCGATCTGTTAAAGGGCTCCTGCAGTTTGCCAGTTTCTAGACGGGTTATCAGTCAAGGATACTCTGGCAGGTGTGGAATACGAATTCCAGCTTGAAGAAGTTGTTAATTCGGATAATAAAAGCCCCTATGATTCTCGGAAGGGAACATCGTTGGTAATCTCACTTTTCCGGATATGCTGTCGATATTGAGGTCATAGGTTTCGGTACAACCACTGCAGTTCTTGGTCGGAGTTAATATTGCCATGTCTTCTTATTAGTGTTTGCAGATCGGTGATGTTTTTGTAGTCAACGGCTGATTTTAATTTCCAAATCAGCAGCATAATTGATTGGACAGTAAAGGTTGCAGAAATCTTGCAGGAATTCGTTCCAGGTGTTCCAGTGACTTTGGTTGTTTCAAAACTAGAGTGATGCTTTGTCGCGTAATATTTCCGGCATGTGCGGTAATAGTCGGTCTATTAGGATTTCTTGAGAGTTACAGATTTCTTGTAATCTCGCAATGAACGTCACCGTTAAAATATAAATCACACTTAAAGTTTCAGCGGGGCTAACAGGGAAGTGCCTGGAGGGCTATAAGCGGTCGGTGTTGTGATAGGTGATTGGACAACCATGGTGGGTATGGGAGTAGTAATGCCGGATGTTGTGATTGATGTGGTGGACGGTTCGCTTATTGAAGAGGATGCAATATTTATTTGTTGAATGGAGGTCGGGGTGTCTCGGTTACTAGAAATGGTTGTGGGAATGGCAAAACAAAAGCGTGACTGGAAGGTGTCGGTTTAGCTTTTCCGAATCGTAAAAACTTAATCAGCCTTTCTTTCCTCAACTGATATATCCAACTCATTCGTACGTCGTTGGTGCCAGGATCGGACAGGTTAATGCCTATGGTCGTTGGGGTGTTTACTATAGTAGTGTCTGTTAAGCTGTTGGAAACTTTGGTTCATGTGAGTGTAACTGGTGGTTTTTCATCATCGTTTACGGTATCTCCAGGCATCTTGCTTCTCAAAACTCGGTTGAATTGGTCACTAAAGGTTCAATAATTTGGAAACTATTGGGCTGGCGTATTTGTAAGAACGGTAAATGCAATCAGCAGTCTCGGTTTAGTCGAAAAGCAGGTATTACGGCTTATTCGAACTGCACATGCGCACAACCAAATTCAGATAACGACCTTATTGGGCAGTATTCGCACACGGTCAATGGGGTTGGTCTGGATACGGCTAAGCTTGTACTGGCGGAAGCATCAACAGGTCCCTGCTCGGGCGCCAAAACGATTTTTAGTCACATTTAGCTTTCAAAGGCTGTGGTCCGAATATACCCAGGGTTGTGGTTTTGCGGTCCAAAAGTAATCAAATTACATTGGTTCCCGGAAAAGTGGTTACTTTTGGACTTCGGTTTCCTGAAATCTGGTCAACCAAATGTCAAAATAGTTACCAGCCATCGGATGTCGGGTCTGTTGGTTTTATCTGCAATTTCTGTCAATTATTCTTTATTTCATATTCGTGTTCATCAGGTCACCGGAATTTTCAGTAACCATCTGTCAACCGATTAGGTTACTTTGTTTGGTGGTCCATTTATCATCAACCATTAGACCTGTTCTTCTCACAGCCGGACCAATGTTGTTCGATGCATGTCGATTCTTTGACAATGCTTGGAGTTTTCCTTGCATGGCCGTCTAGACAGAGCATCAGCATTTTTATGCAAGTTTACAGGTCGATGTTTAATTTGGAAATCATATTGCTGCAACTTCTCAATCCATCTAGCAAGCTGTCCTTCGGGAGTTTTCATTTCTAAAAGCCATTTTTGAGCTGCGTGATCCGTTCGAATTAGAAACTTACGCCCGTAGAGATACTTATGAAAATGGTCGACTGCTTTTACCATGGTAAGCAACTCTCTTCTGATGACACAATAATTTCGTTCCGGCTTTGATAAGGTTCTGCTGTAGTACTCTACGACATGTTCTTGTGAATTTTGGATTTTTGAGAGGACAGCTCCAATACTGGTATTACTTGCGTTTGCGTCCAAAATCAATATGCCTTTCTGATCGGGATAGGACAACACTGGGCTCATACATAATGCTCCTTTTAGTTTTCTGAAAGCGGAATCGCATTCTTGGGTCCAATTAAATGTTGATTTTTCTTCCGATAGTCGATGAAGCGGAGCAGCTTCATTGGCAAAACCTTCCACCTTCCACATATCTTCGGTACTGAGAACATAAACCCAGAAAACTCCTTAGTTCATGTTTGTCACGTGGCTTTGGCCAATCCCTGACAGCATCTATCTTTCCTTCCATAACTTGTATGCCATCTTCAGATATCACATGACCTAAAAACCTAAAAATTCCACTCTTTTTTTAAATAGAAAACACTTGTTTGGGTTAAGTTTCAAGTTGGCATTCCGGAAGGGGTCAAAAACTTCTTTCAGGTTATTGAGATGTTCTTGGAACGAATGTCCCATGATCATGACATCATCCAAATATACCAGGCAAGTTCTTCATGTAAGGCCTCGTAAAACAAGATGCATCAGTTGCTCAAACGTAGCTGGCGCATTACAAAATCCGAAAGGCATTACGTTGAACTGGTATAACCCGCTTGTGGTACTGAAGGCAGTCTTCTCTCTGTCATCTTCGTGTATTGCCAGTATCCACTTTTAAGATCCTAGGTGGAAAACTTTTTGAAACCCGATAGAGTTGTTAATGTATCGTCTATTCTCGAAAGAGGGAAGCTGTGCTTCTTGATGACGTCATTAAGCTTACGGTAGTCCAAACAAAATCTAAAACATCCATCTTTCTTTGTAACCAATACTACTGGCGCAGACCATGGACTATTTGACTCTTCAATAATTACCTCTTGAAGCATTTTATCAATTTGGTTCTCCACACGCACCTCACTTGGACGATACTTGGATCATATCGACTGTTTAATCCAAGCCCAGTTGAATAGATTCTAACATCCAAGTTTAAGTAGGCTGGCTGCCAACTTACTTGTTCCAAGTTATCATTCAAGCATACTTGGCACACGAAAAAAGGCACAAAAGGCAACGCCGGAATTGGTCGTGAGCGGATAGAACAGATAGAACGTACAGACAGCATTTCTCAACCGTCACTGAGTCTGAACTTCGGGACTGCACAACACTATAACATAACTTATACAAAAGAGTGTGAATTTGTGTGTGTGTGTGTGTGTGTGTGTGTGTGTGTGTGTGTGTGGTTTTTTTATATTTGAAGTACCTACTGAGCAACTGAAGCATGTACTTCGATCAGCTGGGCTTCAATCACTAATGTCTATGCAAAATGTCTTGTGTCCGAGTGGTAAAGTATCGCAGCACGGTGGTGATATTCAAAGCGCAACATTGCTATATAGGAAAATTTCAATAAAATATTTTTCTAAAAATCCGTCTGCACTCAAGAAACGCCAAATGCAAGTGAAATTCTTGCAGCATGAAAACTTAAAAAGTAATATACCGGCAATGAAAAAATCACTGGCGTATCCATTAACGCTCTTCTGTTTAACCCCCCATGTCGCTATATCCGCGTAGCTTTGGTGTAGTTATATGTGTAAGCTGTGTTCGCAACGCTGCGCCGTTACCACTTGTAGCGACACTTACCGACCTAGACGGAGGTTATTTTTTTTTTGCATTGATGGAGGGGCTAATTATTTTTCTCTCCCCGTTTTGTCGCCGCCGCCGTCGTCGTCGCACCCAAAGGCAATTTTCAAACGGAGGTTTTTCACCAGAAAAAAAGTAATATTCACTCTCCGTACGGTTATTCGATTTCAGCACAGATTTTTTTTGTTTGTCACGTCAAGTGCAGCTATATAGGCCGGTCTTGGTTTTAGCTAATTGAAGTTTTTTTTCCTCTCTCTTCTGAGTGAAACTGAACCCTGTCAATCGTTTTTTTTTGGGCGACAAAAGAGAATTATCAGTTTTCTTTTTGAAGCAAGAGAAGTGAATTTTTACAATAAAAATTCAAATTCCACTCAGTTAACATTCAAAGCAGAAACCTGTACAAATATTTTCGATCCCTCCGCGTACACTCCGGCCCACAATCATGGTAGTCGTTTAAATCTTATTTTAGCGGCCCTACATGTCGCATAAACCCCCGGCCAAAAAATCCCCATTGTTAGAAATGGCTGACGCATCGGTATTGATCAGTCCTGCGCTTGAAAAAACTGAAAAAAAAACGAAAAAAAAAAAAATCCGCCAAATAATTACATTTTTTCGGAGGGACGGGCCCGCGCGTTATAATATGATATTGATGTATTCGGCCGAAAAAACGAATTAAAAAAAATACAATTCGCGATGGCGATTCGGGCCGCCGACGATCGCGCGGAGTGGGGGATGTGAGTGCGGGGGTGGCGCCATCTGCTACTTTGACTTAATTAGATATGAATTAACACTAAAGAGTTTAATATCCGAATGTGTGTTTGATGAAAATGATTCTTTATATGGAAAGAAATAATTCAAATGGGAATGATAAGGTAATAATTCAAGTTTGCAGAACATTAGTTACAAAAGTGATTGTGACATGGAAATCGTAAGGCATTAAAAACCGAAACGCGACATAATGGTTGAGTTGATCACTGATGTATATTAGAGTATATATTCAAGAAAGAAGCTTCCAAATGTGTCCTCTGAGCCAGTTTCAGTAGTAGTAGAACTAAAACCAGTTTCGGATACCAAAGTTTCGAACCGATACACGAGGCACGATTCTATGGAAATTCGGTCTTGTATCTGTTTTTTGCAACTTTTCTTGTGGTATCTTCAAGAGCGTCTCCGAACTCATAGAGCTGGCGTTTGGACAATTTCAAACACTTGAGAGTAACTTCAGATGCTTTGAAATGCCATTGGACGTCTGAAATCAGCTATGGACATTTTAAAGCTGCTTTTTGTACAACTTTTAAAGTGTAGAATCAGTAAGAGCGATCTCAAACTCTTTGGAGCTTTCATCAGGCTCTTTAGGTGTAAGTGGGGCCTCAAATTTCTAGAATCATGCTCAAGAAATAGTTTGATTCGTTCAAAATTAGCTCTAACGATCACAGTCCACTGCTATAAACAAATTCAGTCATTTGTACTTTAAGACAAGAGAACCTATAGGGTCGTGGAATTCAAAAAAAAAGAAGATAACGTGTAGCCCCTTTATGTACAAATGAAACCACTCAAATTCCAACAAACAATAATTTTATTTAATATTTGTTCACAATGTAAGTAACAATGTCACTTTTCTTTAAAATTTGAAGTTAACAGTATGGTTGTTCTAGGGCCGATACTTTTGCTGTCGATTAACGAATTTGATACGTTGTTAAAGTTTTGCATGTTCCAAGGGCTATATAAGTATGATGTGGTTAGAACACATTCAAACCCCTGATTATTTTTAACGGCTGTCAAATCAGAGCAAAAGTACCTAGTGAATCTAATACAATATGTACCTTGCCAATCAGGAACTCTTCAATGGTAGTTGGGGTTTCAGTTTTGTGAACTGGAGCTTTTCGTGTTGTTTCCTGTATCCAGGAAAGAGGATAGATTGCTGGTGTGACGTCACTCCAGCTGATCTAGACTCCAAATAGTGATCTTTATGTCGAGTAGGTACCCAGAAAAAAATAAGGCAGTATCAGATTCACCAAGATTTGAAATATTAAATCCCCGAATTCTGTCAAAAAGCAAGTGTCTTGCAAAGACTATTTCACTAGAGTGTATTACACCGGCAATAAATTCGGTATTCACCTGACAATAATGCTACCTGGACAATACCAACAACATGGTATATCAGCGACCATTTTTTGACGTTGTCAAACTGGTATTTTTAATTTGAAGTTTTTATTAATAATTTTGCATTTTATTTATTTTCAAAATCTTACGTGAAATAGTCATGACGAATACCACTCGAGAAAAAATTGTGTAGGCAAAATTGTTCTCAAGGTTTTATTCAAGTTTGTTGCTTTTCGGCAATTTCGCTCATGACATTTTTGATAAAATCACTCGCCTGACGGCTCGTGATTTTGTCAAAAATGTCATTCGCGAAATTGCCAAGCAACAAACTTTCATACCTTTCGAAAATTTTGCCGACAAAATTTTTTCTCTTTTGATATTATACAGGGTGAGTTACTAAGCGCGCGGTGGTCCCTATCTCCTATACTAACTGAGATCGGAGAAAAAACCAAATACAAAACTTGTAGATAAACATGAGTACTACATTCCTAAATTCCTACAGGGTGGCCCAATAACTAGCAGTGACACAAAGATATTTTTATTTTTTAATGACCCTCCCTGTATAATATGACATTTCTGGATTCTGCGGAGAATTATAAACATATTTCATGTACAATGTCATATACCTATCTTCAACTGTTTCGGAAATATTGACAGTTGAAAACTGACTTTTTTGCATCTTTGACAGACTGTAGAACCTGATCGGTTAATTTTACAAGAAAACGGACTTCACATTCCTATCTTAGTCAAGTCAATTTTTAACTGTTAATATTTTCGAAACAGTTGGAAATAGGTATATGACATTATACATGAAATATATCTAGAATTTTCCGCAGAATCCAGAAATGTCATAATAGACAGGGGGAGTCATTTGAAAAAACATAACTTTGTGTCACTATTAGTTATTGGGCCACCCTGTATACTGGAAAATAATTTAGAAATGTAGTACTCATATTTATCTACAAGTTTTGTATTTAGTTTTTTCTCCGATCTTCGTTCGTATAGGAGATAGGGACCACCGCGCGCTTAATAACTCACTCTGTATATGAAAATTTAAATTGAAATTAGTTTATTATATAATTATTGTTGTGCAGCAGTCGCACTAAATAGGCAAAATTTTAATAAAAAGAATGTAAGAAGAATTTAACAAGATAAACAAAATAATTTTCTAGATTTTCCCCAAATAGACAAATCTTCCTTTTTAAGTTAAGGTACCTACCATAGGTACTACAAGATAAAACTGAGGGTGAAATTAATTAAATCCAGGAATTGTCAAAATTCCAGAGATGTTTTAATTAAAACTTTTTTAAATGAATTTTTGACATATCCGGATTTTTATTCTAAAAATTTTGACTTGAAAAATTGACACCTCAGAAAAACGTGGGACCACCAATCACAAAATGGAGGCACACAATTAGATGAAAAAAATAAATAAAATATAATATTTATATTTCAAAGGTAGATAACATAAGATTTATCAGGTAAAAACTCAATAGTGATATGATAGTATACAGTGATGGTAAAATAAATTAAAAATTATTAAGGGAAAATCTAGAAATCTAAAGGAAAAAATTACAAAAATGGAATCGACTTACCTGTCTAGTGGTTCCGCCAGAAAAGAGCGTTTTAGAACCAAAACCCTGTCGGATACCAATCTTGTGTTTTTTTTTTATAATTAACTGCGTAGTAACCATCGACCTATCAGAAGACAACACTCAACACACACAAATGACCGTGCTCACTCATCAATGAGAAACCACGTTGATTGTCAGTAGGATTGACAAAGACACGATACATTTGGGTGGGACGTAGCTAAATCAGCAACTACCCGAGTCAAAATAGCATTTGACCTAGGCAAAAATAATATAAAGCTGATTTTTGGTAGAAATCATGCCTGAGGGCTAAATTGCAATATACTAAAAGTCCTGGCCAATCCTCCTTCCGCAACCCCCTTTTTTCGTCCCCTAACCCTCACCTTTTTAATATTTTGATGATTTTCTCGAAAACTATCCACTTTAAGGAAAAATGTCAAGAGAGCTTTTTTGAAGCAGACAAAATTTTCCTTGCAATGACTTATTGTGAGCTTATATAGTGCCACGTCGTACGCACCAGTGGCGTATCAAATGAAGGGTTATTTTTGAAAAATATACTGTTTGCTATTTATTCTGAGTTTTTTTGATCTAAGCGTATTTTTTTTTTAGAAAAAACATATTTTTCTCTGAAACGACCATTGAAAGGTAGTCTACTTGCGAATCTATAAGAAGTTTATCACAATCGGCACTTTCATTTCACGAAAGGTTGTACTTATGACATCGGTATGTCATAACTTGAAAAAAAAGGTTTGTCGTAGATTAATCTATATAAATTCAATAGCGTTCAGACTTTGTATTGTACCTATTGAATGACTTCTGATTTAAAAACCGACGAACGTTTTTGACGTCATTAATTTGTTTCAGTCAATTTCTATTTGTTGAAAAAGGAAGGCAAAAGTACAAGCCCTCGTGAAACAAACAGTATCTTTTTTATCTTGACTGCGCTTGTGGAACAGAGTCCAATGGGAAGCGAGTTTGTCACGTGTTTGCGTCATATTTACATTCAGGGTTGGGAAGAAAACAGGAAGTGCCATAGCAAATAACGATAAGAATAACGATCTCTATCCGTAACAGAGTCCGAGTCTAGGGGCGAGTTCATTGTGCGATGTTATGGGATGGAACATTTATCAAAATTAAAGTGCAAGCGATGTTTTAAAAGACACTTTAAAGCACTTCTATTTTCTGATTTAGGGCCAAATTATGGACCGACTGGTAACGTTATTGGCAAGTTTATCCTGCTGGTAGGCCCAAAAATTGCATTCAATTTTCAGTTTTACCAGCAGGGTGAACTTGCCAGAGACCTTACCAATTGGTCCATAATTTGGCTCTTAAGACGTTGTGAAACACTTGACACTATATCACTTTTTTAATGGGTGTAATATTCGATTTTTATTGTCTACATCCATTCTACAACAATACAATCTGGCTACATTGCAACCCACTGTTGCGCGCGCATGTCGTGTTCTACTATTTCTTAACTTGTATTCATATAAAGTTTTCCCTGTTTATGCGAGACAGGTCAATTGCTTAATGTGTCATATTTTTCTATATTGTTTAATTGAAGATGGAAAAATGTGTTTTGTGTAAACTGCCATTAAGTGAGCGTGTTATTACTAAAGTTGGTGAGAAATGACTGAAAACATTACTGACTGCTAGTGAAAAGCGTTGACGTTACGTGAAATTTTTAAAAACCTAAAATCAAAAATAAAAAGTATTACAACCGGAAAACAATCATACAAGTATCTACTATTTTGATAAAAGAAAAAATTATGTCTGAAGCTATCGCCAGAACTGATCAGTGGGGTGCAAAATAACCACCAATATTTTTGGTTCTAGGGGGTCGATCTTTATATGAATAGATTTGCAATTTTATCACCTACAAAAAAATTGGTAACGATATTTTTCGTCAAGCTTATAGTTTTCAAATAATCTCGGGGCAAACTTTCTTTTAATACGCCACTGGTGCGTACCACGTGATAATATATGGATTCGTAGTACGTCGTTTCCAGAAGAATTTTGTCAGCTTCAAAAATGCTCTCTTGACATTTTTCCTTAAAGTGGATAGTTTTCGAGAAAATCACCAAAATATTAAAAGTGGGGGGGTTTGGGGGGCGAAAAAAGGGGGTTGCGGAAGGAGGATTCTCCAGGACTTTTAGTATATTAATATTTAGCCCTAAATTATGATATTTCCAAAAAATTAGCTTTACATTATTTTTGTCTAGCTTCACCCAAAATTTGAACTATCTTGACTCGGGTAAACCCTCTGACGTCAGATATCAAGTCTCAGTCAAACAGCCTATAAACAAACAGCCTTTGAATACTTTCGAATTTTGACAAAAACTGTCTTGACTATTAAATTTGATGTACAGACCGAACCAACCTACTTGACACATAGGGAGTAATAAGACGAGTGAGCTTTTACTCGGTTTTGGCGAATCATCAAGGCGGTGCTGTCGAAACCGAGTATAAACAAGCTGCCTAAGATGCACCCGATGTGTCTAGTAGTCTGGTCCTGTCTGTTTAGCAGGAAACCAAAGGAATACGTGCCTCGCAACTGAAATGGAGAGGAATGTTTTTTCGGGTCTTGAGAGGGAGAAGGAAATCAAATTAGGTACTTGCAACTAGACTTTAGTTGCTGCAGAGAGGCTCTTGGATAGGTACCTATCATATACCACCGGGTTGAGTACTGTGAGAGGTATCTACTAACGTCATTTGTAAAAGACAAATTGGATATTAGATGTAGGAGAAACAAAACATGTATATAAAGCAAGACGAGGTACCAGTGATTAGTATACTTTTCCATATTAAAATTTTACCTAAAATTGATTACTTTGAACCCTCAAATTCTATACTGACCATAAATGCCTAATTATTTTCAAAAATACTCCAACTGAACTTAACGATAGTTTTTCCCAACCAACAAAATACAAGTTCCCTTTAAAATTAAGTTCTTTTATCTTTTTTTGTTTCCATTATGTTAGTGTTAGAATCAAAGTAAAAATTAATTGAAACTTCTCCAAAAAAAAAAATTTCCAGTAAACCTGCTAAAAACTAAATTTAATAAAGCCAACTCCGTTCTAGGACACGTTCAAAAACAAAAGCTTTTCGCGTATCACAAACCCGGTGGTAAAATTGTGAGCGGGCCAAAGTTAAAGGGGGCGTTAAACGTAAAACACAATTTTCGAGCGAGAAAGTATCCCTATTCTCTAGCATTATAGAGGCCGTCTCATAACTCTTTATTGTGTTGTTTCCATCATTTAATTGTCCGGGAAATTTGAATTAAATATTATACCGTAATTAAAAAATACAAAAAAGCGTTCATCAAATATGTAAATTGTATTGAAATTTACATCACTTAAAACTTTTTTAATATTCATAAATTGCCGGCGTCGGCGTCCTTAAAATGTCGTGTGTTTGTATGTCACAAGTCGCGTATATCTGAAATTATGTATTTAAAACGTACAAACAAAACACTTTCGGATCTCTTTTTGTCCTTTGTGAAAAGTTTCACCTTTTATTATTGTTTTAGTTTAATTTAAAACGGTCGGAAAAATTTAATTCGTGCGGTACTTTTGTTTTCCGCAATAATAATACGGTAAAAGGTAAACCGACGAAAGAAGTCCAACAGAATAGGGAAATTAATTGTATTTATATAAAAGAGAGATTTGTATTGTTTTGAAAGAAAGACATTGTTGTTATCTATTGATAATTTTAAATTTGAGTGCAAGAAAATAAAGTGTGTCGCCTTCAATCACGATTTTCTATTGAAGTCTTGCCAAATGCTGGAGAAAACTGCTCTACAACACTACAATGAGCATAAAAAACGAAGAAGAAGAAGAAGAAGAAGAAGAAGAAGAAGAAGAAGAAGAGTTATGAGTCAACATTGGGTCTAGGGCGAGGAGTCTTGTGAAAAGTGTCATATTTTGTAATCGTTGAATTGAAGTTCACAAATAATCGAAAATTGTATAGCGTTTATTCCTCTCAGAATCTGTTAGTTGAATACCAATACATATACAGACCGGACCAACCTACTAGACACATAGAGAGTAATAAGACGAATTAGCTTGTACCCGATCTCAGTGAATCGAGGAGGTGCTGCCTAAGCTGATTATAGCGGAACTACCTGAGCCAAGTATAGCCAGACTGCCAAAGATGCACGAATTATAATAACATGCAGTGACATGGGTATCAGTCAACTGGTCCCATTCAACCTGATGTGGATGTCAAATGGTGCGGAGTATACACTCAAAGCCTAACAGGATCTTTTGTCAAATAGTAACTTTCATTTGCGAAAATTGCCGCTTAGGATTAGCTAGTTCTATTCTAATAATCAACTTTGCACAAATGGGGCATGCCTTATCTCACTTGCACTGGCAAACAGGAAATTTTATAGTTATCCATATATAAAATACGTCATGTAGTAAAAGTGCATGCATACTTTGAACGGAATAATTGATGCATGTTTAATCCTTATAGCTTAAGTAGGTAGAGTGTTGCACTGGAAATGCTTGAGGTTTTCAATTCCTATTCAAGCCACAAATATTTTTCTCCCGAATTCTAATTAATATTTATGCTGTGCCGCTAATTATTTCACAATAGGGTTTGTTTTTATAAGCTAAAAAGTTCAATTAGTACAATACCTCACACCTATACAGCTAATGACGCTTATGTATTGTGAACGAAACGCAATTTATGAAAAATATTTCCTAATTATAGCGAAAGCGCCCAACAGAAAATTCTAATAAACAGAAATTGATTACGTATATTTTACTCCTTTTTCGCTTTTGGTAGGAGCCGGGCTGAAATTATTTTTAATTAAGTTAATTAGAGTTGATTTATGGCTGACGATAAAAATATTAAATTAAATACAGGGATAAAAATAAAAGGAAAGGAAACAAGAGGGGTGGGATAGGCGCTGAGTTGCGCTGCTATTCAATGGCAACATTAAATCGTTAATAAGGCTTTTTCAAATTCGTATAACTTTTTATCATCATAGAAGCGAAATATTTTTATCAGACAACAACACTCCCTCTTTTCATCCAAATGCAACGGTATATTTCCTATACATAACTTGGGCGCAAACTTAGTAGTTTACGAGCAGTAAATTACAATCCCCGAACTTTCAAACTGTAACTGTATCTACCATCTACATAAATATCCAAATTTCACAAGTAGTTGGAGACGGCTGCATGGTGGCGCAAAGCGGGGTCGCAGGGGTGAAGCAGGGCGCGCACTTCCGACTGTATATAATATAGAAGTTGCCCTCTAAGATAAATAACTCGGGTTCAGATAGTGTTGCAGGCTCGAGGTGCACATTGTTTATATAACAAACGTTAAAGTTGGCAAACTTCGAACGTCGGAGGCGAGTATTGATTGGATAAACTTGGGGCCAAGGAAGTCTGGAACTTATGAACTAATTAAACTCCACACTTGCCGCTATCCCATGACAATGGGGATATGTAAATGCTGGCGACGTGAGATTTATCAAGACTCGCTCCCCCTCCTCTTTTCGCCGAATCCAATTATTTTAGAAGTTTTTTGATGGACTACTTTACATGGATTATACTTTCAACGACCAATTTATCCAGTGAATATTTTGTTGAACATGCATACTATTTATTTCTTCGATATACAAGACAAGGCGCGAATTGGAATGTTTGTAGGCTTCAAAAAAGGACTAAAATTAGAAACCATCCTAAGTGTACAAGGTGCAAGCCACAGATGAGCTGAATCGGTTATCTCAAACTGAACTGAAGTTTGATGTCAGTCAATGGCATTACAGTAGAGTGGTAGGGGGTTCCTGAAGCAGCTCTATATTTACTCTGTTCTTCTCGTTTCTAAAGTATAGTTATGAGAAGGCTGCTGACACAATTCAAATATAATATTCATACCAGGAACCAATTCCGGAACATCACATCCTGTTACAAATTAAATTGATTATTTGAACTTTAGGACAATATAACCTAGGGTCGTGGAATTCAAAAAATTAAGATAACGTGTAGTCCCTTTATGTGCAAATGAAACCACTCAAAATCCAACAAATAATAATTTTATTTGATATTTAACAATACAGTCAATGTTACTTTCTGTAAAATTTTACAGTTGACAGCTTGGTTGTTCCGGTGAATCTGACACCATGTACCTTTCCAATCCGGAGCACTTCAATGGGTGTTGGGGTTTCACTTTCGTGAACTGGAGCTCTTCGTATTGTTACCTGTATCCATGAAGAGGATAGATTGCTGGGGTGACGTCACCCAGCTGATCCAGACTCCAAACAGTGATCTTTATGTCGAGTAGGTACCCAGAAAAGAATAGGGCAGAATCCCTGAATTCTGTCAAAAAGTGAGTGTCTTGCAAAGGAAATTGAAATTGAAATTTATTATAAAACGATTGTTGTACAGACACTCCCTTCCAACAGAATCAGGTATGAACAGCTATTGCAAGTTGAAAAAAATATATTTCAATATAAAAAAAAAAATGCAATTAAATAATTGAGAATTATGGTAAGATAATAATAAAATTAAAATAATAACAACAAGATTAAATTAAAATGCTCGTTATGATTGAGCAAAATGCCGCTTTCCTGACAGCAGCTCTGGCAGGCAAAAATATGAACAAAATAAGGTAAAACAATTAAAAATTAAATCTTTGAATTCTCCCCCAAATAGACTACTATAGATACTACAAACTACAAGATAAACCTAACGGTGAAATCAATCAAATCCAGAATATGTCAAAATTCTTGAGATGTTCTAATTAAAACTTTTTCCAGAATTTTTGACCTATCTGGATTTCTATTAAAAAATTACACCCTTCAGTCGAAATAACAATTGACGGAGTCGAACAGAAAATGGCTATTAAGGCCTCTGCCTGGATTCAATAAAGAGTTGATAGGAATGGACACAAAAATTTGGTTTTCAACGAGTCTATTTAGAGCAAATGGTCCAATATTCCCACACTAGCAATTGATTCTGAAAACCAGAGCAGCAGCACCTATTTAAAGTCCAAAAATCTGAATTGACTCACCTCAGATAAACGTGGCACTACCAATCAGCACTAAAACAAAATAGAAGCGAACAATTAGATAAAAAAATTAAAATATAATATTTATATTTCAAGAATAGATAAGATAAGATTTATCGGTAAAAACTTAATAATGATATAAAATGCGTTGATAGCAAAATATATTGAAAAATCTATAAGGGAGAATCCAAAAATACAAAGCAAAAATTATTAAAAATAAATGGACTTGCCTGCTAGACTTCTGTCGAGGAAAGAGAACCTTTTAGAAATCAAAGCCCACAGGAAAACGATCCTGTGTTTTCTATACTTAACTGCATTTTAACCAGTTCAACCAATCAGAAGAGTACACCCAAAAGATCATATTCACTTTACAATGAAATCACAATGAAAACCCACGTGGAATAAAAGAGAATAGATGAAAATGCATTAGAATTATTTTAATTGTCTACAAATTATAATAATTTAAATTTAGGTCATGTCAAAAATAAACTCATCCGGTATTAGATGGTAGCACTGGTAAATGAATTCTAGATATTTGGATTTTACGCACATGATGGATAGATGGCAGCACTTGTATTATTTTGAACCTTGTGGATACTTTTAGATCATTAGGAATTTTTATCTTGCTGATTCAGAAATGGAAAAAATACTTTATAATGAAAATAAGAAGAGATGGAACATGTTACGTAAATGATAAATTTATCGTAACAACCCAAAGACTTACGCCCCTTCCCTGTACTCAATATTGTGAACAATACGTACATAAAGTATTTGATTTTGGTCTATACTAACCTAATAACTTTTTAAAACAAATATCGCCAAATGATAATACAAAGTACATTATTTAGAAACAATATTGTTTTTGTACTTGTTTTACAACGCGTGGCAAATTATATGGAATTAGCTCAATATTCTTCCATTAAAGGAAAATTACAATACTATAGCTAAAGTAATAATACATGTGACATTTTAACCAAAACTAAAACAATTTTATTTCAATAATTTATTCTGTTTCTGACAAAAAGTTGTCAATTGGTATCTAAAATATTAACAGTGTTATTATTTATTTTTCTATATAATTCCTTAGATTGAAGGTTTAATACAAAACATTTTTCATATTATCATCTGAATCTTTTTTTTTTGCAAATTTCCTTAATAGCTCTTGATTACAGACCCCTTTTTTTCTTCCCACAATATCAATTACTTATAATCAGACCTTTTGCATATTTTAGCATTCCTACTTCTAACTGTACTTTTTCTTCTTGCCATTTCCGATTGCTAATTTGGTATTTCGTTTCCTTGCCGCGCAGCAAAACAACTAGAAATTACACCATTTTCGCTAGGATAGTTACAAGCTAAGAGCCACCTTAAGCCGTTTTGTTTCAAATTGATTTAGTTTTCTATAATTCGTATGTACGATCTGCATATGTAGTCAATATCTTCAGGCTTATTAAATATGTAGTTGGTATTTTACCGCTCGGTCGGTAAGCTTTAATTAAATACTTTTGCTCGCAACAAAGCCCTTTTAAGCTGGAAAATACAAGAATTATATTATGCATTTAAAAGAAAGGTAAACATTTCTGCTGCTTTTTTGTAAGCTGACTTATATGCGTAGGGCCGCAATAAAAGCAGCTTAGCATGGCCGCGGATATGAAAAACGGTTACTCGATAATATCAACGTCAAACATTGCCCGTCCTTTTCCCGTTAATCCTGCGGGATACTTCTGTCCTGAGCCTGTGATCGTCACAAAGCGCCCGAATGCCGTGTTGCCACGTCGAATCGTTTACTTTTCGGCTTTGGTGTTTTCGTGTGTGTATTTTGATCTCCCCTTTCGAAGTATTTCCTTATTCGATGGGTCAAGAATAAATTAAATTAAATAATATCGTTATTTAACAACTCAAAGGACGATCGAGACATTTGTGAAAAAACTATAAGGACATTTAAAGAAAAAGTTATGATCATCCTCATCAAAATGATGAGGGAAGAAAAAAAAAATTGAAGAAGAATGCAGAAGAGTATAAATCCATCAAGAGAAGAATTAGAATCTAGAAAATGGAGAACGAATTTGAGGAGAACGTAAACAGAGCGTCATAGACGATGTCGGGATGAAAAACAAAATGATCCAAACTGCTCACGATCGAGGAGATATCTACTTGCTGGAAGAAGAAGAAGAATAAAGAGAAAAATAACGCAAATATTAAGGTGTCAATGGCTCTTGAACAGAGAAGAAGTGATAACAAAAACTGCTGAACTGAAAGACCAAATCACTGTTAATATTTTGAAACAATGATGGAAATACTCTCTTGATTGAATTATCGTATTCTATTTCCGCCTCCTCGGATCATTCAGTCTTGGATTTTCTCCTCCCACGACCAGTTCCAGTTTGAACGAAAGCGCTTTTTCATATTTACTCATCTTTATATTGTCAAAACGTGAAAGGAATGATAGTCGACTTTGACCCATGGAGTCACGAATTGAGCAATTTCGATTGAAACAATTTCTGCTTTCTGAGACGACTTAGCGTTTATGACTGTTCTCATATACAGACTTACTTGACACATAGGGAGAAATAAGACGAATAAGCTTGTACCCGGTTTAGGCATGCAGGGACGATCAATGAACCACCTTGACGGTCTCGCAGTCATCTCTGTATAACCCAACCTACGTTTTGCTTATGGTATCTTCTTTTTCATATTATCTTGTCTGTTAGAAATGCTTCAGCAATATCAAGTCGATTTTATTACATCGAAATTCAAATAAATTTTAAAGTCTACCCCTCATTCACCCCCAGCCCGTTCCATTAAAATTATCGCTTTTAATTAATTATAAAAAGTGTTAAAACAAGTTATTTTTAATTAATTTTCCTCCTCCGAATGCAAGTGTCGTGCCCTTAAATAAATAGATACGGCGTAAAAATAAATAACTGCTAAATATTTGATTTGATTTATTAATGTCCGGATTAGTTAAGTGGATTGGATTTCGTAATTTAATTAATAAACGTGGATATGACACTATCCATAAATTTATGCGCGCTTTTGAGTATTCATGCTAATTTGTTTATTAAATATTATTCTTGTTTAAATGAATTAATTACTCATCAAGTCTTCCTGGAAAATTAAAATTAATCCCCAAAGTCCGATAAACAACGGAAAAAGAAGTAAAAAAGTATACCTACACAAACAAAACAAAAAAAAGGTAAACTACGCCCCAGAACGACGTACACGAGGAAAATGTCCTCGTCCAGGATGGCGTCTTGGCGCTTACAGCAGCGTAAGCCATTATTTCCACCAATATATCACAATATACTTGGGGCTCTCTCAAGTATATTTTACATAATTTATAAATAAACATTCATAATGTACGTGATATTTTAGGCGGGGTATAATGGCATGCAAATTATAATGGCTCGGAATGAAAATTTAAATTTTAATGGTACTTCATTTCGTTCTTAATATAAAAAAAGCGTCGGACAAAAGTTGGGCATCTTGTCGTTATATTTTTCTCCATTTAAATACAAACTTAATGAAATTTTAAAACAAAAACACATAAATCATATGACGGATGACAAATTTAATACCGTGTCAAATACCGAAAACTGTCGATGAGAAAACATCCACATTGTAACGCAACAATACAGAATTGCCCCATTATTGGAGTGAATAATAAACGTTCCATTTATTGGCATTTTATTAACCCAAACAAATTTTTGCGATTTTAATATTTTACGCCTATGGAGTAAAATTTAATTTTATATCCATATAAAATGGATGGATGCATTTGTTGAAGTACAAAAATGTGAGGTTAAATTACTTCAAATTAGAGAGAAATAGCAAGCTACCAATTAGGCTCTCCAAACCACGTGATTTTTCAATATGGCGACCGTGGAAAATTTGACGTTTGTTTGTTTATCTTGAGTTTATTTGGAATATTTTCAAGCTAATTACAGTTTACTTTGTTATAATATACTTTTTGAGATGCAGAGTGACTATTTAAAGACTTGAATGCAGGAAAATCGGGATCTGGGCGAACGGTTAGTTTAAAAAAATGTCCAGATGACATTTTGATCCACAGTTCACATTAATGAGCAAATGAAGGCCTACAAAAGCTTAGATTCTTACGAATATTTCGAAAATGGCTTTATTTCAGATGCAGGAACAGTGGTAGTGAAAAATTTTCACGTTTTAATTGGAAAATTTTAAAACAAAGTGCAATAAAAAAGCCTGACATCGTCCTTGTTACCTTGTTGAAACTACTTCCACAATCAACTTCAAGACCCGTTTGTGGCATTTTTAATTGGAAGAAACACTAATGAAGTCAATAAAATAAAAAAATAAACAGAGTTCATTCACAAAACAACCACAAAATGCACTTTAAAAAGCTTTAAATTACATACTCTCATATACGGGATAATGAACTTCTGCCACAACGCACTTTTTGACAGGTCGTTGGAATGCCTAATTCAAATAACCGTGCTCCAAGCTCCGTACCCAATTTGACATACCAAAGTTATCGCGACGTCATTGTTTTTCGTGCCGAAATTGTTTGGTATATTTTTGACCAACCAGAGTGGGTTACCAAAATGCGACGAAATCCTCTATGGTTTTTCAATCGTTGTTCACATGAGGACCTCAACCCAACCTTCGCAAGAGTGAGAACATCTAGAAACATCCCCTCACAGGCACGTGCCGAACTAATTAAAATTCATATTCCTAAGCACTACGCTGCACTAAACAAAACTGATATAGAACTTGAGAAGACGTATGACCGACTGGCGCGAGCAGACTCGGGTAAAGATTAGGAAGCAACAAAAGTTTGTAAAGATTAGCATTAGCAATAAACTCAATAAACTTAAAGAGGACAAATCCTCAACAGTTAAGGCTTGTTCAAAGAAGTTCTCCAATCACATTTTTCACGAAAGAGTTAAGAATCTTTCTGATTGCAATTTTTCAGAAGAAGATTTAGATTTACTGCGCATTGGCTTGAAATTCTCTATTCGCCCTGAACTTGATAAATCCTCTCTCGAAGTTTTTTTCCACCGATATCGAGACCGATATGGATGCTGTCATTGAAAGCCTTCTGCATGATTCCGAACAGAAGTCTATTTTTAAGGTTCATTGCTATACATTTCTTGAGGATGAACTTTCTAAACGAAAGAAACCCGCTGGAAATCGTGCTAACACCCTCAAGAGTATAAAGTTCAAAATAAAGTCTTATAGTCACCAAAGCTGATAAAGGAAACTGTCTCGTGGTTCTCAGCGAAAATGACTAACAAAGTCGAATCTTTTCTAATAGATAACAGTTTCAAAATTTTGCAGAACAACACACTTTATTAACAAGACTAAAAAACTGCTCAAGAAACACTCTGATTCCATAAAGAGTCAAAATAACAGAATCTCCTTCCTAAGCAACCCGACTATGCCAAGACTTTATGAACTCCCCAAGATCCACAAAGTGAACACGCCCATCAAGCCGGTGGTCTGTCTAGCTTCTTAAATACTTACCCTACCAGTAAACCAACCTTTAAATTGAAAAACTCAGTCGACTTAGTTAATAAACTGAATTCAGTGAACATGCAAGACTCTCATATTATGTTACCTTTTAATGTAACCAACTTGTACACCTCCATCTCTAAACTGGAGATCATTCCCATCATCACAGACTTGCTACGAAGTGATGATACAGAAAAAAAGAGTTATTCTCCGCTGGCCTTGGTCAGGACTTCTTTATTTTCAATAACATAACCTACGAACAGCCACATGGCCTAGCTATGGGCAACCCCTTGAGTTGCATGTTGGCTGACTATTTCCTGGACTTTTAACTGGACTAATCCCGGTCCTAAATAACAATGGCTTGATCTTCTGGGCTAGGTACGTGGATGATTGTTTCGCCATCATCGATACAAATATCAGTTCCGTTGATTCCATTCTCCAGAGCCTTAACAATTTGCACATTTCACTGTGGAAACCGAAGTTGAAAAAACCCTGGACCCTTCGATTAAAAATATCTCCAATAGGCTGGAATACTCAATATATAGGAATCCCACTCAAACTGACCACATGATCCCTAGCTCTTCGCATCACTGCCTCTCATATAGGATGGCAGCTCTCTATTATTAGGTACTTAAATCGTCTGCTCGATATTCCGATGAACTCTTTCTCTCTTTCTTCTCAAATTTCAACTTAGAACTGAATACAATAAAGCAAATAGTAAATAATGGCTATAATCACACTCGATAAGACAGAGCAAGCGAGAAACAGACTTAGCTTATAGATCACAGAGTACTTCCAACCCCAGATTTTTCTCCATTCCTTACATTGACACTGTCTCAAATTTGCTAGAATTCTCAGTGATAATATCGGAAACCTCATAATTTCTTTCAAGTCTTTAAATTCTCTATGCTCACACTTAGTCAACTCTAAACCATGCTTACATCATACTACAAAAAGCAGAGTATTCAAGCTTATTTGCAACGACTGTATTTGTACTTATATTGGAAAAACCACTAGTCCTCTGAACATCAGAATTAAAGAACACATCAATTGACCGAGTAAATCAGTTTTCGGACACCACATACAATTCTCCAAACATAACTTATCACCTAATTCTAATAGCAAAATAATCCATAAACTTAGAAATAAAAACAACCGCAGAATAGATTTTCTAGAGGATTTGGAAATCAAGAGAGAGTCCCTAAGAAACCCAGACTATTTAAATCTACAAACGAATGTCAACAACGACAAGAACCCAATCTTCAATCTCTTCACTTAGAGTCATGAACATTAGTGGTTTTTTGAACCGACAATTTTCTTGGAGGAGGGACCTTGATGGTGAGTGTTTTTTGAAGTGACATTTTTCTATGCAAAACTGTCATTTTGAAGAATGCTTATCGTTGTAACTTCCTTGGGGTGGTCGGTGAAAAGAACAAACACTTTTTAACGCTTGCTAGTCTAACCCTTGGGCTGTTTTTGTTTGTCTTGTTTAATTTGTTTCAGTTTCGATGATTTGTCTTTGAAAAGAATTCAGGAGAGAATGAAAGTAGATTTCAATATTGTTTTGTTGCTGTTCTGACTTTGCAATGTCCTGGATCACATAGACGTCGCTACAGTCACATGCCTTGGTCTGCTCGCGATTTGCGTTTTACTGATTTTAGTACCGCATTGGAATGCGTTTAGAAATAGAGTTTGAAGGTAGAGTAGTTGTTTGTCAGAGTGTTCTGCGTCATCACTTGGAGTGCACTCTGGGTGCGCTATTTTTGAACGTATTAGGGCCTTGCGGAAAATGTCAACGAATGGCATGTAATATCGACAGTTGAGTTGTAGAGGGCGCTACTGTACTTGGAGTTCTTCAAATTTTGATGGCGCGTGAATAATTCAGTGTACTATTGACATCAAAAGTTTCGTTTGACCTGTGGTTTCAAGACAAACTGACGCTGACACTTATAAAAATATTCGCTAAGAGACAATGAACGTTTTGGAAGACATTTTAACTTATTCACTGTCCATTGTTCATATTTACTCAAGACATTTACCGCCAAAATTGAAAGCATTCCAAGTTTACTCGCGCCCTCTACAAAATTTCGGGGAATTTACTGAATATTTGCTGCCATTACGACGCAAGTTCAACACTACAATTTTAAAAATGACAGTGAGAAGTGCATGTATTATGTTCCTATCTAAAGAGGTCTTGTTGGAACATCCTTCATCTGAAGAAAGTGCTCCAGATAGTGAAGAGGAATTGATCCTATTGTTGAATCAGTGTAGAAAGAGTGCCAACCTATTCAAGAAAAAAGAAGCCGATAATTACAGAACTGCTGTTAACAAAGGGCTCGTTATTCTTCAACACAATGGCAAAGTCAACATTGTTGATATCCACAATTTAGAGGACTCCATCACTAATAATCACTATAAGGATTTTTTACTTTTTTAGTGCCTAACCGTTTGTGACCGTAGGTGGGTTCGGCTTGCTCACTCCGTGCACTCTGAGTGACTCCAGTCGCACTCCAGCCGTTCGAGTTTTGCTTTTTGGCGTATTACGGGTGACTCCATTAGCGTTCGACTATACGGAGTGGAGTAAATGGAGTTCACTCCAAAAGTTCTACCTCGGAAAAATAATTTTCCAGAGTAAGCATGCGCAGAAGTGAAATGTAAACTGTCAAGTTTGTTCTGTTGTCACGTGTGGTTGTTGGTGAAAAAATTAAAAATCTTATAATGTGGATGTGGGAATTGGTGAAATCATCGAGTTGAATAATTGATCTGATTTTAAAATTCATTAAACATGATGGAAAAATTTCCTTGATAAAGTTAAACAGAGGCAAAAGCATCATATTATTCCTTATTGTGGAGGAATTGAAATTAATTTATTATACACGAAAGACCAAGGACAAAAGTGAAAAAAAATTTGGTAACTGCAACGGTTGTGAAGTCACGGTTGACTGTTGTTTTGAAACAAAACAAATCAGCTGTTTGATATTTTTGATCCGACCGTTCCCGTCGTTCGTCTGTGGTTCGTGTATTAATTTTTCACTCTAATCACTCCTAGATCACGTGACAGAAATCTGTTCCTACTCCATTCCAACTCCGTGCTGAATAGTCGAACCCAGCTCGTGTTTTAAATGGTAACTGAAAATACGATGTTCTTTCAGGTTACCGTTTATAACACGGTTGAAAACGGTTAGTCACTAAAAAATCCTTTAGGAATAATCATAATGAAAATAACCTTATAATCACGTCAAACGCAGTAAAAACCAATGAACTATAGCCAAAAACTGGAATGCGCACACATATTGACGAACGTGAAGCCTAGTGCCGCTGCTGCGGAGGGGATACCTGCACAGCAGCTCTGTTTTCAAAAAAGACCAGCACCGGTGAGCCAAACATCATGCTATCTGGAAGTGCGGTCACATTACAGAGTCAGTTGAACATCTTGGGGGTTACTGCAGAGACCAACATGTCTTGGCACAGTCACGTGGCAGATATTGCTAAAAGGGCCTCCCAAAAGCTGGGGGTGCTATTTCGTACAAGACATCTGTACACACCAAGCCAATTGCTGACACTCTACAAAGCCCAGATTCGACCAACTATGGAGTACTGTTCACATATATGGAGTGCAGCACCCAAACATACCTTAATGCTTTTGAATACCGTGCAAAAACGAGCTATTAAGCTGATCAATGACCCCGCACTTACTCGTAACTTGGATGGTCTCGAACATCGCAGATCTGTGGGCGATTTATCTCTCTTCTACAGGTACTATCACGGAAAATGCTCTGAAGAGTTGGCACGTATGATTCCACCGAGAGTAGCACCTACCAGGCGAACCCGTCAAACAGACGGTAACCATGAATTTACTGTCAAACTAGAGGCACCAAGAACCTCATTATATCAGAATTCATATCTCTGGAGAACAGCATCGCTGTGGAATAAACTCCCTGCGACGGTTTTCCCTGCCGGTTACAACCTGAACCGTTTCAAGACAAACATACACCGACATTTCCGCGCACTTGCCGCTTCTCGAGCGTGATAGGTCATTTCCTTGCGGGTGCGCATATCCGTAAAAAAAAAAAAAAAAATTCCAATTGATGAAACCTGTGAAGGTAAATATGACGAAACTTTCGAAAACGTCATATGTCACCAAGCAACAGAAAAAAACAACATTCCCCTTTGTGGCATCTGTCTTTCATGGCTTCATTTTTTTGGCAGATACGGCAATGTGTGCGTATGTGTTGGTAAAAACAGCTTATTCTGTAACTTACGATCGCAGAGAATTGCGAAATCGTCGCTGTCAAACGCGAGATTTCTATTCAGAAAAAGCAACTTGCGACGGGCGTTGTTCAACCCAGTCCCTGAGTGGGGTAATTTGGGCGCACTCTGGGCACGTCAACTCTCGATTTCTGAACGATTTCAGCGTAACGCTCCGAGTAAGCACCTGGTAATTTATGAACGGTTTAGAGTTACTCTAGGGTCACTCTCACACCCATTGGGTGCGAGGTTCCTAAAGTTAATAGGTTGTCTGGTAATGGGTAACTTGATGACACATCTGGGGTGCTTCATGGAGATTTGCATTATTTTGAGGCTCCCCAGATAAAGTCAATAAGTTATCAGGCAACCTACCTCTCTCAAACAACTTTGCATTGGGTGTTCATTTGTACTGCTTAAAAATCATTTGTTTTGTTTGTATTATTTGCATTTGGCAAGTTTGACCGAACTCATGCTCTTTTTCTGCTTCTTTATCTCCTCCATACGGACCTGACGAGTTAGTTTGAGTTAATTTTGATAGAACTGTTAAAATCATACACTTTTTCAGGACCGACCCTGAAGATGGCCCTTCAATAGGCCGAAAGCGCTCGGTTGATATTCAACAAATTTAACACCATTACAAAAACTTTGCCTTTTCTTCAAATTTTCTGATGTACATATATCTAATCCCCCCCCTTCTCGATTTAGATTGATGATTCTGTGTAACAATCCATTTATCATTTGTTGAAGAGAGGAGGGTTTGATAAGTTATTTAAAATCCTACCGGAACTAGTGGGTTTTGAATACCAATTTGTGATAAGGGTACCATTAGGTTTGCGATGGATCTCCATGTCCAGGAAACATATTTCGCTCCAATTTTCTATCTCCATGGTGAATTGGAGTGATGAGTGGAAGCTGTTGAAGGTATCTAGTAAGTAATAATCATCAACATAGGCAAATATGAATGGGACATGGAGTTGTAGACTTTTTAAAAAAAGATTCTTTAATAATTAATTGAGATGTTGTCGTTA
This sequence comes from Ceutorhynchus assimilis, assembly GCA_917834065.1. Taxonomy (NCBI): domain Eukaryota; kingdom Metazoa; phylum Arthropoda; class Insecta; order Coleoptera; family Curculionidae; genus Ceutorhynchus; species Ceutorhynchus assimilis. The sequence continues at coordinate 37,095,555 of OU892282.1, forward strand.
AGGGATTGAGTATTTTGTGGAGATACTTAGCTATGTTGTATCCCGGTGAGTTGACACATGCAACTAAACCATGTGTTTTTCTCAAGCAGTACAGTTTTGGAGAAGCTGAGTTGGGACGTTTTAATTCCTTTTCCTCTCTGATGCTTATCAGGTTTCGAAGCGTTGCCGAAAGCTCGATAGTTTCTTCTTTTTTGGTCCTGTCCTCTAACCCACGTAAGTGAAACAATTCTTTTATTGTGAAAATAGGTTGGAGAAGGAGGAAAATTGATGTATTTCGTCATCTTAAGCCATTTTCAAATCATTGTAAGATATTTACTGTATTCCTTTTACCCGTTGAGTTACTCGGAGCTGCTCAATGTCAAAAGCTTGAACGTTCCTTTTAAAAGTGCGTTAAGCACTCGAGTCGCTCATAGTGCATCCCCCTTTCCCCTGATGCACCAAATTTGCGGGGGGTGCCCTTTTAGGTAATGACGGTAATGTTAATATTGGCGATTTCGACTACCGATGAGGGCGCTGGCGTTTGTAAACAAATATGGCGGGAAACAAGTATTATTTTGACGTTCAGCATTGTATTTATATGCATTCGTATTTCTTTCGCTAATTTTCTCGTTGTTCTCCTAGTTTTTTCGGTGGTTTTTTACTATATTTTATAAATCTTGAACGTTGTGACTTTCTTTTGTGCATTTCGTATACATACAACACGAAATGTGGAAAATGGGGGCCCGTCTTTGAGTTTGGCCACAGTTTTTCTCCGATCTATCACCTCTTCTTGTCCGAGTACATTCAAAATTTTCACGCGTTCACTATTTTTCTTAGGAAAATAGTAAAAGTGAATAGTTCTGTCTGCATCTTTTCGGGTATGGCATTCGTATACACAGCAGTCTGTGTTGTGCTGGAACTTTGAGGCAGATGCTATCAAATTCCTGTAATAAAGCACCTCACAGAATCACAATAAAAGCTTTCCCTTGATTATTTCCCACTTTTCGACACAAAACACGTCGTAATTTTAATTAGGAACGAACAGAAAACATCGAAAAAGCAAGAAAATATTCCAATACGGTATGTTAACAAACAATCTATTACTCTTTTATTTAGTTCCAAATATTTCCGCCAGGTGCCGCATTGATTTTTGAAATCGCCAATTGAAAATTAATGATAAGATCTGAATTGTGTGTTTTTGAGTGACTCCGAGGAGCTCGTTCGGTGCAACTCGATGTATAAAAGGAATACAGTAAATAAGATATAATTCCTCTAGATATACACAAATTAGGGTAGATATTAAAGGTACTCAACAGTGACAGAATGATGAGATCTATCCCATAATTACTGTATTCCTTTTATCCGTTGAGTTACTCGGAGCTGCTCAATGAACGTTCCTTTCAAAAGTGCGTTAAGCACTCGAGTCGCTCATAGTGCATCTTCCTTTCCCCTGAAGCACCAAATTTGCGGGGGGTGCAAGAAGTCCTTTTAGGTAATTAGAATAATATTGTGTGTTTTGGAATGACTCCGAGGAGCTCTAGAGCGACACGTTCGGTGTAACTCAATGTATAAAAGGAATACAGTAAATGCTACAGAACGGAACTGAACTAGAACCCAAGATACAAGGTGAAACTTATTTGGATACCAGGCCATAGAGGAGTCGTATGCAACGAAAAAGCTGACGAACACGCAAAGACATCATCAGAGACAAAACTTATCAGGCCAGAGCCGACTTTAGGGATAATAAAACGTATGACCAGAAGCTACATCAAAGACTGGGTTTGTAAAAAACAGCGACAATACCGGACAACTTTCAGGCAGTAACATGGTAGGGAGTTCATCGACCAACCATCCAGAAAAAAGGCCGCACAACTGCTACAAATGAGCAGGAGCCGACTGAGAACCATAACGGAACTTTCGACTGGCCACATACCAGTAAAGGTCCACCTGAACAGGATGAACCTGTACGACGACGACTTTAATTGCAGACTCTGCAATAAGAAATCCGAGACAGCCAGACACATCTTGGTGAACTGCGAAGCACTGGAAAGCAGAAGACACAGCATTTTCGGGCAACCAAATGTAGACCCGGAAAGAATACTGAAACACCCAGTAAAAGACCTCTAAAACCTTTCCAAGCTTCATGGGGACAATAAGTCCGACAGACCTGAAAGAGGGTAAAAAAAATTGAAGGAGATTTTATGATAAATACTACGAATTACGTATTTCCAATTGTCCCCAGGTTTTATACTTTTTCAAGTACCCTTCGGCTAATCAAGTACATACACCTAAGTCGCTCACAACTCACTCTACAACACTTTTGCCCACGCCACTGTTGTAACTTTATCTGTTCCGTTCTCTCAAGAGAGTACACTTTTAAAAGCGATTAAAACGGAGGTATATTAAAATGATTAAAGAAAAGACGAAACGGGCGCAATAAATATAAATATCGGTGCATTTCAATTTGAGCGTAATCGGCTCGTGCAAAGAAAAGTGTTTGCTAGCCGCCATCTTGAACGCCGCCAGAGTGAGAGAGAGAGAAAGAAAGAGTTATTATATTATATTTGCGGACTCGCGGCAAAAAGCCGCCTCTCGGGAATCGTTTTTGATTTAATTTAATCCTCGGAGAAATATTAGTCTGCGTGCAAACAGAGATCGAGGACCTTACTCTGCTCTGGATGATGGGCATTACACTATTTCAATTCATCATGTAATGCTTATAAGATTTATAATCAAATAATTGAACCAATTACATTCAATTATCGAAACGATTTCCACAAATCACGGTCATACTGATCCACCACTGTAATTAGCGAAACTCGAGAACGTAAAATCAAAAAAATTGTTGCCTGCTCCATGATTAAAAAGGAAATACCAATCGTGGATGTTTATTGATTATTGGCCCAATAAGACCGATTGATCAATCACCAAAAGGAGCAATAAGGCATAAAAATCAATTTACCTGTTCACCCGTCATTACCCGCGAACGAAAATTGCCATCTTTAGTTCGAGATCTTTCATGTTGTTGGGCTACGGCGGTTTTTTTTATTGCTGGAATAATCGTTGATTAAACGTTTAATGCTTGTTTTCGGGTTATTCTCAGAAAATTTTAATTTAGTTCTAAAATTACTTAGTAGATGAACAATAGACAGAATTAAGGCATATTATTATCTTATCTCAAAAAAAAAACAAAATTCCAAATTATCACCGGCTCACGTAAAAGCATTTTATGGCCTAGACTATTCCCCTAATGTTGAGCAATTTGTCCTTTTTACGAGGAACGGCCCATTACTTAGATAACATAACAGTGGTTAGTGAGCTTTTAGGGGCATTACTACGGAATCGATACATCGTGCGCGGATTTTAACAACAATTTCGAAAGGAATCAAATATGCAAATAATAGTTCTTGCTTAAATTCATGTTTTATTTATGAGTGCAATATTTACTTTAGTGGATTATTTTCAGGAGGAGGAAGAAGAGTAACGACTGATAGGCACGAAGCGGGGCTCCGGTTACTCAGCGAAATTGTTGTAATACGTACTTTAATGTTGATTTACATTTTATATATTAAATTTCCATTTTCGTATTTCCGTCAGTCCGCGTGCTTTACAGACGCAGACGAAGAATAAATAATACATCATAAACGAATAAAATATATTTTGTATATATGTATATAATTTTCTCTTAGAATTGTGCCAGTTAATAATGCACAACTTGGGAGAGTATAATTGTTATTTGTTCATTATCCGGTGGTATCTCAGTCTCTTTTTCTAAAGCCAGTTACAGAAAGGGAAATAAAAGAAACAATAATAAGTTTGAAAAATGGTGCTAGTCCGGGACCTGATGGAGTAAGATCAACATGGTTAAAGCTAGTAGTTGATTTCATAATGCCTCCTATTACCTATATGGTGAATAAAATTTTTGAGCAAGGTAAATTTCCAAAAATCTTCAAAAAAACAGTAGTTGTACCTATTTTTAAACAGGGTGACCCGGCTCAGGTAACAAACTATCGTCCAATCTCTTTAGTAAGCAATATCGCTAGGATAATCGAAAAGACAATGAAAAACAGAATTGAAGACTTCTTGGAAAAGCACAACATCATTTCGAATAAACAATTTGGTTTTAAAAAGGGTGTCTCAACAGTAGACGCAATGCACATGTTGGTTGGCCATTTGCACGCTGCCTTGAACTCTGCTCAGAAGCCTATTGCTATTTTCCTAGATTTGGCAAAGGCTTTTGATACGGTTCCATATAATAAGCTTATGACTACCCTAAGCAACTATGGAATTAGAGGGATAGCTGGAAATTTAATTGAGAACTACCTAGAAAATCGGGAACAGAGTGTCTTATATAACTCGGAAACTAGCGAACCTAGATTTTTGCCCATGGGAATACCACAAGGCACAATTTTGGGTCCTCTACTCTTTAAGGTCTACATTAACAGTCTATTAAACCTAAATAGTTCTGAAGTCCTGGTTGTTTCCTATTGCGATGACACAGTGGTGACAGTGGCTAAACCAACGTAAACTGAAACAAAAGAAGCGGCAGAAGCCCAAATCAAACATATACACGGCTGGTTAAATTCTAATCTTTTGAGCTTAAACACTCAAAAAACCAAATACATTTCCTTTTCATTGAAAAATAGTGGCCAACCAGATTTCAATGCTTTAACTATACATACATGTCAAAACAACTCCATCTGTAACTGCAACTTGAAAATATTCAACACCTATGATATCAAATACCTGGGATTACAAATTAATCAGTGCCTAAAATGGGAACATCACGTGGCTATTTTAGTTGACAAGTTGAGGAGAACCATGTACAAATTTAGGCAACTTAGAACTTTTTTAAGCATAACTGTACTTGAGCAGGTTTATAAAGCCTTGTTTGAATCATTAATTACTTTTGGTCTTCCTATTTGGGGTGGGGGTTATGAATGCAAATATGAAAATCTGAAAATACTCCAGAAATGGGTTCTGAAAGTGATTCATGGAAAACCACAGAGATTTGCGACAAGTGAACTATTCAAAGAAACAGGTTTGCAGGACTTCGATACATTATATATAATGGCATGTGTAGGTACTCTTTGTTCATAAGAGGGGAGACATTGAAAAAATTACTCATAATCACGCTACAAGATCAATTCAAAACCAAAACTACAGTACCCAACAACCTAAAAACTGTACATTTATCAAGTTTATTGACTACACAGGTATCAAGCTATACAATACTTTACCCTTGCAAATTAAAAACATAAATAACTTGAGTAAATTTAAAACTGAAAGCAGATTATTTGTGATACAAAATATAGATATATTTAAGGGCATTTTGACATAAGTCTTTGTGGCATTTATGGCTCTACTTCCTGTTCTCTTTAACTTCTGGTCTGTTGAGTTTATCCTATATTCTAGTGAGTTAGATTAACTTGTTTATGTTTATTTTATTTTTTTTTGTTATATTTTACAATTGAACTCTGTTCAACTACTTGTATTTGCTGCTCGACATCTTGAATTATTATACTGTAAGTAAATTGTGCTACCGTTGAATTACTTTTTTGCACAGACAAGTTCATTTGAACTTATGTGCTTTTTCGCTTTAAAATTATTGCAATTGTATTTTAAATGAATGAAAATAAAGAGCATTTGTATTGTATTTGTATTTGTATTTGGTACGCCCATGTTCTAATAAATAGAACCATAAAGTTCGCTTCTATATTAAAAATTATAAAGTTGAGTCTTATATTGAACGAGACGCCTAAAAAACAACTACTACGAAGAGCAAAAATTGAATTTTGTATATATTTTGTTATAAATTACGGTTTTTATTGCTGAGCATAAAACCCTAATCCAAAATTTATTGCGAGGAATATTAAATTATTTTGTTCGTTTGCAGAGAAGGCCGAGCTGCGAGAGAGAGAGACGGCAATAATAAAATATAAGATATTAAAGCTAAAGATTGCAAACCGTTTTATCGTGCCGTCTTTGTCGCACTATCAAATTTTAAAGAAAGGCAAAATTCATCGTTCCGGCCTCCACATAAAGTTTGGCTATTAAAAATACAAGTTTATAATCTACCCATTTTATATATTGCTATGTAGCCCATAGTCTCGACTCAGTTCGACTATCTACCCCGCATTCACAACCCGCGCCTCGCTTCTTATATAATATACATTTTGCAAAGTTTTTATTGCCGCAATTTTACTAATGCCCCAAAACAAAATGACTAAAATAGAGCCTGTGTTTTGGAACTTTTGTTTGTGCTTATATAAAAGGAGCATTTCTGGTTCTTTGTTGCCGATTTAAATTTAAATCCTCGGTAATGATGCGCGTCTCGAAAATACATTTTCGTATATACATTGTACTGTTATTATTTAGCTTACTGTTCTACTACCTATCAATAATCATCTTTACAATTTATATATTACATACAATACAATGCAGATTTTGTTGAAGAAAGTAATCTCTTTGATGATTTTACTCGATGTATTGTAACCCTTCCTAATATCTCAGGAAAACTAAATATTGCTCCTCAATTGTAGTAAAATTGCGTGCCCTCTGCAATTAAATCGCAATTTAAAAATTTCGAACCCCGAACAATAGTCAGAAAGTAGTAGGTATATAAATTCGCGAGGTAAATATATATAACGTTCGCAGGTTGTGCCTGCCAGTATAATTCATTTCGTTCATACATACACACGGTTTTGTTGGCGGTATCATTAAAACTATATATGTTAGCAGGCAGCGCACATGCAAAATGGAAGGATCGCGTGAAATCCGCCAAAAACAGCTCGCATAAACATAATTAAATTTCAGAATTTATTTTGCTTAGGAGGTTATCTGATTCGGCGAAAAAATGCACCGACGGTGTACGTTTGCCGCCCCCCCAGGCCTCCCCCTTACAATATACATTTTGCCCGAGTTTTAATCGTACTGAATGTAGATAGTCTGGTAAAATACGCCGAAGGAAATTATCACGAAATTCACATAGTCGTATTTTATAAAATGTTATGATTAACCATCACGATAATAAAATCCGGTGAACCGACATTAATTTCATGAAAGATCAATAATCCGGGAAACTAATTTAAAATATAGATTCAAGGGTGCGGCCCAAACAGCCCTTTTACACCCCCCTCATTCTATCGGGCCAAGCCTTCGCTGGCCTCTATAATATCCCATGGCGTCTCTATATTAATTTCAATTGATTATATTAACCCTTTCGATGCTTTTGGGATCGGAAAGATATCGTGATGATAAAAATTGCTTTCGAAATTGGCCATTGTTAATAGGTGGTGACGAAGCAATAAGTTGATTTATATTTTTACGAGGGTGTGTATTGTAACAAGCATTTGAATATGCTCGTTACAATCCCAACTTTGTGTTGAAGGAGCCTAAATTTCATCCTCAAAGATAGTTTTCGAACATACCTTTATGGCCCTTAAAATGCGTTTTTTTTTTTAAAGATAAAAGTCAAACTGACATTAGGTTGGCAATACAATGTAAAATTGTCAATGCTATCAAATTTTTCATGTAGAAAAGGCTTGTGTTGCCAACATAGTTACTAAATTTTTGACTTGGGGAATTATCTTTAAAAAAAAAAACAGATTTTATGAGTTCAAAATATGAAAAAAATTACTTCTAATTTTATTTTTTTTTCTAATGATTTTCAATAGGGTTCCACATTCATCTTCTGACAGGTGATTTATACTTTCTCTAACAACATTGTATTCCAAATTGGTACCTACGGTTTTAGGGCCGTAGAGGACAACAATCCCTGAAAATTTCTGCTCATTTGGACTTATAGTTCCATCGTGTCAAGCGATTTGGGGTGATTTATCAATTTTTGAATTTTTCTGAGTGCCCTTTTTTATAGAATCCGGCTCCAAATCTCAGAATAATTTAGTGTATGGAGTTTGAGAAGTCCCTAAGAACCAACAAGACACAGAATTTCAACAATTTTTTTTTACAAATTTCATCGTTTTAGTAATGGGGTAGCTACCTTATGATTTAGATTTTGGAAAACTTTGAAAGGTCATCACTTTTTTTCTATCATCAAAGCTGAAATGTTTCAGCGATTCTTGTTCCAGTATAAGATAACAATCCCTGAAAATTTCAGCTTATTTGGACTTATAGTTCCAGAAATAAAATCGTGTTAAGCAATTTTGGAGCGATTTATCAATTTTTCAATTTTCCTGAGTGCTTTTTTTATAGAATCTGGTTCCAAATCTCAGAATAATTTAGTGTATGGAGTTTGGGGGGTCCGAAAGAACCATGAAGACACAAAATCTGAACAAAAAAATTTTTCAAATCTCATCGTTTTGATGACCTTATGATTTAGATTTTGGAAAACTTTGAAAGGTCATAACTTTTTTTCTATTATAGATAGAAAGCTGAAATTTTCAGCGATTCTTATTCCAGTAGAGGACTACAATCCCTAAAAGCTCATTTAAACTTATAGTTTCAGAAATAAAATCGTGAGTGCTTTTTTTTATAGAATCTGGTTCCAAATCTCAGAATAATTTAGTGTATGGAATTTGGGGGATCCCAAAGGACCATTAAGACACAAAATAGTTGACGACAGTTGTCCAGTTTTGGCGTTATCAGCCTTCAAATTTAAAACTCTTTAGGAAATCGGTTTTTATAAACATGTCACTGCATTATTGACTTGGGGGGAGTAATAATTTTTTTTTTTTTAAGTGTTCTATTGTTTATTTGCTTCTATAACTAACAATAATATATGGGCAAAAGGGCACTAGGAGTCAGTGTTGCCAATCTGAATTTGTGAAATTACACGATATGCTGGTCAAATTACACGTTTTTACACGCTTTCAGTTCTCACAATTACACGATTTTTACACACAATCTTGGTAGGTACCTATTTTGTAACATCTGAGCGGTTTTCTCGCATCTACTTTTTCGACATTGGTTCAAAACAGTTTTGAAAACAATGGGCAATGGTGTTACCATTGCCCGTTTCAAACCTGTTTTGAAAAAAGTGGACGCGAAAAAACGGCTCAAGCCTGGAAAAGAGGTTACTTTTGGGCCTCAGTTTCCTGCAAGGATACTACACACTACTACTACAGGATAGCCTATCCTCATAAGGCCTATGTAGTTCAATTCTCGAGGCACCCCTGCCATGCCAAAGCACCAGTGATGACGTAGGAAGCGTGTCGTTTCTCGTCTTGATATAGGGTGTTTGCACCACGGGTTATGATTCCGCGGGCTTTTGCTTCATGCAAACTTGGCTTTACTCTAAGGTTTTACTACAATTACTACAGTAATTAACATTCTAAAACAACTCTTTTTCATATCTCGTTTACATCATTCCTTTTCGCCTATTATGTTCATCATAAATCTAAATTCGAAACTACGACCGCTGGCGCAAACAGCTGTCGACTTAGTTAATGACGTCGGCAATTGACCGCGATCACCAAAAACGAGGCCGATAAGCAATCCTTAGTAGTGTGTATTATCCTTGCCCATAAAGCCCGTATTACATCTGTGTATTTATCCGTGTAGTTCAGGGTGCCAACATTATTTTGTTTTTCATAATGCTGATTTATGTTGCGTTTGAAGTTTTTCGGTTGTCACCCTGAACTACATGAATAAATTCACAGAAAAATACACAGATGTCATACGGGCTTTAGGGTAGTTACTTTTTAATTTGACCGTTGTTGATTTGACAGACAAAATATGATGGAATGGAATGCAAGGAAAGGGAAGAGAAAACGTCAAGTCCTATTTATGTTCCAATGGGGTCGTGGCTTTAGATTGAAAAGCCGTGAAACAGGAAAAGAATAAAGAGAATGTAAAATTTTTCAAATTACACGCAAAATACACGCTTTTTGTTTATGTTCGAAAAATACACGCAAGCCAATCAAAATACACGCAAATCGTGTAATTACACGCTAATTGGCAACACTGCTAGGAGTTGTCCTGGAAGTTGAAACTCCACCTGGTATAAAGCTATGACTAATTTTTGAGAAAATTTTAACTTTGAAGGCTCATAACTTAGAAACGGGATGATTCTGAAAATTCTGAATAAAGCCATTCTGTGAACAATTTAATCCTTTATCCAATGAAACATGATTCATTGAAATCAATCTAGGCGTTTCAGATTTATGGCCCATTTAATAAGACCATGTCAGGCTGGAAAAACATCATCCCTATTAATTTTCTTTTTTATTTTTTTCCGGGCTTAACAGACGTCCTATCAGAAAATGCCAAATACCTTTTCTGCTTGTTTTGACCTCCTCTATACAGAGAAATTTTATTAATTTATTTTTCCAAAATTCGGAAAATTTCGATTTTCCATTTTATGGGGTAGGGTAGCATGGGGTTAACTGAACCATCTATTGGTAATTTTTAAATTTATATTTCTGTTTGTAAGCTAAGGCCAAAATACAGCTGACACAAAGTTCATTAAAATAAGATCCAATTTTTTAATTTTTCATATGCCTGCAATATGGTTCAGTTAACCCCATATGCAAGTTAACTGAAACATTATGGGTAGGTTAATTGAACATATCCTTAAAATAATAATAAAATACTTGAAAAAATATTACATAAACAGTTAAAAAAAATAATGAAGATTTTATAAAAGCTTAAAAAAATGAGAAATTTAAATCACTGAAATCAACGAAAAATGATGTCATGTTTGCAAACCAAGGGCTGCTTTTTATTGGAGGTGGTAGTTTTAAAACAACATCTTCTTTGGATACGAACCCCAAAAACTTTGACTATCATAGTCTTCTTCTGAAACCTCACTGGATATCTCATTGTATTCGTCAAAATCCTCTGGTGAATCTGAACTTTCGTGATAACTTATATTTTCTTAGATGGAAGAAGAGCTAGATTCCAAAATTCGTTTCGTTAGTGCTTGTCTTTTGGTTTCATTCGCTTATTTTTGTTTTTTGTTTTTTTCTTCGCGATTTTTAACCTCTTCTTCCATATCATCATCATGCAGGTTGTACAAAAACTGAGAAAGTGAATTTCACAGCAGAGGCCATGGATATTGGAGTAGCCAGCGTTTACAACGTTCTTCGGGAACACAAAAACGAGCATGAACTGAAGCCAGCCAAAGCTTACAAAAGAAAAAAATCTGTTTTGGACAATATAGATATGGAAACAAAAAATTCAGTTCGGAGATTAATTCATTCATTTTTTATCAAGAACGAGTCTCCTAGTGTAAAGGCAATATTAGCAGCTATTCAAGAGCGAGAGGACATCCCTAATTTCAAAAAAAGCTCGTTTAAAAAGTTGCTCCGTGAACTTGGTTTTCGGTATGGTAGAAGAAGTCGAAATAGCATGCTAAAAGAAAAAACTGAAATTGTGAGCTGGAGGCGACGCTATTTACGGAATATCCGAGCAGTAAGGGCGAGTGGAATATAGTTATTTTCCTAACAAGTGCGCAAAGTGTTACTTTTCCGCACGCAAACACAGTTATACGAACGACGCGAAGCGGAGTTCGGATACGTGTTTGCGTGCGGAAAAGACACTTTGCGCACGTGTTAGGAACAAAATTTTTCCTACGAGCTTCATATCAGGTAGGTAATAACAAAAATTTGAAAAAAAAACCGATAATTTGTTTAATTATTTTTAATTAACTTGAAGGGAACCTATGCATTTATCAAAAAATTACATAACAAAAAAAAATAACAGAAAATCCTCGTCAGAGCTGTTCATCTTAAAGCGTTTAAATTTGATGAGAAAGTTTGTAGATTTTTGCATATAAATAGAGAACAAATCTGATGTGTCAAAGTTAATTTATAATTGGTGTTTGTATAGATGTTGGCTGATATAGAAATAGAGGAAAAATTTGTCATCATGTGTCAAAGTCGACAGGTGCACTTATTGTTGCTTGACAATTATAATTACTTTTCGGCACTCAGTGCGGATAAGGCCTGTATCCGCACTGAGTGCGGAAAAGTGTAACTTTGAGCCCGGAAATGCGTGCGGAAAAGTACTACTTTGGCACGCTCGTAGGAAAAAGATTTATTATCTGGACGAAACCTGGATTAATGCTGGCCATGTCACTCCAAAAGTATGGAGCGACGAAACTGTCACTACGGCGAGGCAAGCTTTCGTAAATGGACTATCTACAGGACTGAAGAATCCCACAGGTAAAAGACAAAGAAGACTCATTATATTACATATTGGTTCAGACGATGGATTTGTTGAGAACGGCTTGCTCCTCTTTCAGTCAAAGAAAACTGGAGACTATCACGAGGAAATGAATTCCCAAGTCTTCGAGCAATGGTTTGAAAATATTTTACCTCTCTTGGAAGAAAATTGTGTCATAGTGATGGACAATGCATCTTACCATTCTAGAAAAATTGATAAGAAACCGACATCGTCTACGAAAAAAGCTGATATACAATCCTGGCTAACTAGGAAAATTATAGGCTTTGAAGAGGATATGGTGAAGGCAGAACTATTAACGCTCGTAAACGAAAGTTTTCACAAGAACCAATACGTAATTGATGAAATGGCCAGAGCTTGCAATAGAACAGTCGAAAGATTACCTCCGTACCACTGCGAATTAAATCCTATTGAGTTGATATGGGCACAAATCAAAGGAGAAGTGGCCCGAAAAAATACAACCTTCAAAATTGCAGATGTTAAATTTTTTTTTAATGAAGCAGTCTACAACGTTAGTCCTGAAAATTGGAAAAATGCTGTTGGGCATGTGCTGAAAGTGGAGGCAAGTATGTGGACTATGGATGCTATGATGGAAACCAGAATAGAGCCCCTGATTGTTAACGTTGATGGTGATGAATCATCATCATCGTCATCCGACTCGGAATAATTTCTCCGCATCCGCGTTTTCATGTTTAGCTTTTTTCCTAATAAATTGCATTTTTTATTAAATTAGGTAGGTAGTCACCTATACATTTTATCCAAATCGCTCTTTTAATATTAAACAAATTGTCTATGCCAAATAAACAAATTATGTGATTATAGTTAAATACTTATAAATATATTACTCATTATTATAAATAATAACATTTGTTTTATTTAAAATCGAGTGTTTCCCAATCTCAGCATACACATAAATTTGTAATTTTTTTTTGCTATTTATCCCTCAGTAATAAAATAGGTACCCTCTTACCTATAATATAATTTATGTAAAATTATAATAAATATGTAAACCAAAGTTAACAGCAACAGGTAGGTATACAAAATATTTGGTGACCTTTTTGGCGGTCATGAAATTTTAACCTTTTTTAAAAAAAAATAAAGTTAGAGGTTGGAGTACTCCCTAATTATTATATAAAATCATCATTTTACCTGTGCGAGAAATTACTGAGTACCTACCTACATTCTCGAAACTAGAAAATTTATATTCCATAATGAGTTAATAATTATATAGGTTACCTGAATTAGAGAATACTTAAAATTAGGTATATAGATTTTTATTGTAATTTTAACCCAAAATAATTTATTGGAAACGCATTCATACTCATATACTGATAAAATGAATTCATGCTTTTATTAAATTTGATTAATCATGAGAAGGTATAAAGTGGGTGAAAACCCGCTCGTCTATTGCCTGTCAGACCCCTCGAAGGTTTAGCGCCCGGTTTTATTGCTATATTTCTTCGGTGGTCCGACTATAGACTTTCTTCGACGGGAGTGTTGGTAAGTATCAAGGATTTTCCTTTCTTACACCTAGCTGCCATTTTTCTAGGAGCAGCTTTTGGATAGAGACGAATTTGTTCAGGTGTTATAAGTTTTGAAGTTCCAGGACAAGGTTCGTTTTGGTTTAACTTCAGTGTCTCGCTTAAAGGACCAGAAGTGGGACTCCGTGCCATGTAAAATTCGACATATCGATTGCCGCACAGTGTGCCGAGCCTTTAAAATCCTGTCGATATGTAGAATTCTACATGACACGGAGTCCCTGGGCAGGTGTTGGTTCTATTGTCATTGGTAACAGGTTGGTAGGTATTTCTTCGATTTGGGGTTGGGATAATTGACTTTGTTCAGGGTTTGGTCTGTCTGTCACATACGATCATAAAAACGCCTCTTCAGGAAAAATGTCGGGATTAAATGGATCTATGCCGGTCGCCCTGAATCCACTGCAAATATTTTTCGGAGTGAAAGACTGTAGCAAAGCTTCTCCTACGAGACCACCGACTTCATATATCGTATAATCGTCTTGCCAGGATGATTCAGCATCCACCTGTCACAAGCAGCATTATAAAACTTTTCAAATGGACCGAAAACTGCAACGTATAGAGGCTGCAGCTTGTGGCTACAGTGTGGGGGCTTATCTCCATGACCAACCATCCACCGTGTGTTTTGATGGGCACACTAACACCAGCATCAAATTAATGTTAGCTTCGGAGGGACTTCCAGTGACTTGGACTCATTGCGGAAGTTATATTTCCGTTTCCACAACGCGTATGGCATTGGTCTGGCTGAAGTTGACGCTGATCTCTCCGCCTTCAGGTCTTACTTCTCGTCCGAGAAACTCCTCCGGTTACAGAATATTAGGGAAAGTCAGAGCAAATATTTCTCTAGTGGCTCTCCACGTAATAATAAAAATTTTTAGATAAGGTGACGCGACCAGAGGATCAAGCACCCTCTGTAAGGTTGGACGATGGCAAGCTTAGTGTATTTCTTATTAATATTCAGTCCTTAAGACACAAAACAGATGAATTATTTCTTTTATTAGAAGAGCTTAATTTTCCAGAAATCATCGCCATTACTGAACACTGGTTAAATATGGATGAACCTGTGTTTGTCAAAAATTACACCTCAATAGCTAGATTTAATCGAAGTAATTTATCTCACGGAGGCACTATGATAATGTCCACTAATAATGACTTTACTGCAATAACCAAGTTTGATAATTTATTATCGGAAAAAATATTTGAATTTTCCATCGTCTATCATAGTGGTTTTGACCTTTATATTGTTTGTTTATATCGATCACCGGACACAGACGCGCACATGTTTTGTCGGAATTTGCTGAGCTTGCTTGACTCCTTGCCCTTGAATTGCAAAATAATTTTATGTGGTGACTATAATATAAATTTTTCCTGTGTGTGCGCTGCTCAAGAATCTCTCCAGTCCATTTTCGACTCCTTTGGGATTGTGATGCATGTAAACTCTCCAACCAGAATAACCAAAACTAGTTCTACTACCATTGACTATGTCGCTTCATCTTTTGATCCAGAATTGGTCAACTGCTCTATTTTTAGTGCAGGGTTTTCTGACCACGAAGCAGTATTAACGAATTTCTCATTGAATTCCTTACGTAAGGGTGCTTCCCGCAAATTGGGCAGAATATTTTCGGATGGAAATTTTTTAAATTTCAGTCAACTTTGCTTATCAGTTGACTGGGTCGTCCACTCAGATGATGTTGACTCCGAGTTCTCTAGATTCATAAATACCCTATCTGACCTGGCGACCAAATCCTTTCCTCTCAGACCCATCAAAGTCAAACGGCATAAACCATGGTCCACTAGTGGCTTGCGTACTTCTGGAAAAAATATGCGATCCTTGTCTCATCTAAAAAAATTCTCGGATAGCGTCTTCTTCAATGATTACGTAAAATTATACCGAAAAGTCTATCAGAAAACCATAAAAGCCGCCAAAGACATTTATTATAATAGGAGGCTGGCAAACTCCAAAAATGTTGCAAAAGAAACATGGTCAATTGTTAATGACTTGAGGAATAAGGCTTCTTCATCTAGCAAAATTCCTACTTCACCTGAGATCCTTAACGATTACTTTGTTGATGTGGCTAAGAATTTAGTGAATACCTTAACTCCTTCCCAGGACCCACTTTCATATCTCCCGAATGCTAAGGTGAACTTACACAGTTTCTTCTTCACGCCTGTAGTAGTTCCAGAGCTTCGCAGTACAATCAAAGATATTAAAAACAAATCTTCATCTGGGACTGATGGACTCACCCTCAAAATGTTCTCTAATCTTCCTGGTCGCACATTAAAACATCTTACTACTCTGATCAACAAGTCGTTTCTAAATGGAGCTTTTCCAAACTGTCTTAAGATGGCGATAATTATCCCACTGCATAAGGGAGGTGATAAGGAGCTACCTTCAAACTATCGCCCCATTGCACTCCTTCCTACGCTATCAAAGATCATAGAAAGATTGGTTAAAAAGAGGCTTCTATCATTTCTCTCTAAATATAATATTCTAACTACCAGTCAATTCGGTTTCCTAAGTAACAAATGTACTAATGATGCAATGTTTTCCCTTTTCAATAATGTATACTCCAGCCTGAACTGCCACCACTCTACAGCCTCAATTTTCTGTGATTTCTCCAAAGCTTTCGACTGTGTTAATCATAATATCTTAATTAACAAATTACAGTTCTACGGTTTCAGAGGAATGGCTCTCGAATGGTTTAAGTCTTATCTTGGTAACAGAAGTCAGCTTGTGAGGGTGGACTCGACCATGTCCTCTTGTAAACCAATTGAATGTGGTGTGCCTCAGGGTTCAGTTCTTGGCCCTATTTTGTTCCTGCTATTTATTAACGACATTGCTAGTCTGGATATTAGCGGCAAAGTTTGTCTCTTCGCAGACGATACTAGTTTCACTTGGAGCAACCCGGATATTACGGAACTCCATAGAACCGTATCTAGTGACTTAATCACCATCAAATCATGGTGTGACTCAAATCTCCTGTGCCTCAACCTCTCTAAAACCAAAATTTTATCTTACAGAGCTTCGCTCCAATCTGTAGTACTGGATAACAATACCATGGAGGCCGTTGATTCCGTGAAATTCCTGGGGCTTGTTGTTGATAAATCTCTAAAGTGGGACCTGCATATCGACGCCTTAGCAAAGAAATTAAGTTCGGCCTGTTTTGCACTGAGATCTGTTTCCAGGGAGCTTAACTCGGCAACTTGCAGGATGGTATATTATGCTCTTTTTGAGTCGCATTTGCGTTACGCCCTTCCATTCTGGGGCACGTGTTGTGCGTCTCAATTTGAACGCATTTTTAGACTGCAGAAGAGAGCTCTTCGTTATTCTTTGGGACTTGGTAGTAGAACTCACTGCCGGGAATTTTTTATCAAGTCTAGTATATTGACTCTTCCATCTTTATTTATTTTCGAATCCGTCTGCTTAATTCGTAAGCACTTAATATCAGCTATCTCAGAGAGGCCATCTCACAATTATCCACTGAGGAACGCAGAGTTGGATCTTTATCTGCCAATCCCGCGCTCAGAGTTAGTTAAAAGTTCAATACTTTATAATGCTAAAAAGATGCATAATCATCTACCGCCTAACATCAGGTCCATTGCATCTTTTCTCGAATTTCGCAGGGCGTTGAGGGTGTATTTACTGAGGAGAGCCTTGTACACAGTAAGCGAGTTGTTTATGGTTTCCTAATTCTAAATTTTGAGCAGCTTACTCACAGGTTTTGTTTTTGTTCCTGTATCATGATAGGTTATTATAAGTTATTGTTTGTTTGTTTTTTTAGTACCTATAATATGCTTACTCGCACAGTATAAGCAGTTAGACCTAGATGTTTGTTTGTTAGTTTTAATCAAATTTTGACCATGAACTATTTGTTCAAGTGTTTGGTTTTGTCTGTGCTTTTGCATTTGTATGTTTTGTTTTTTATTTTTTCAGCTTTGTCCACAAAATTGTAAAATTTTCTGACAATAAAGCAAATTCTTTCTTTCTTTCTTTCTTTCTTTCTTTCTAGAGTTGGGAGAATTATGCAATTTTCTTTCGCGAAATTGAGTGTAGAAATACTCAAATGGCTTTCGTGGTTATCAAGTAGGATCAACTTTGAGCGTTCTTTGGACGGTCATTCATGCTGAGCAAAGTGCTGTAAAACAGGTAGAAATAAAGTGCTGTTCATCCATCCAGATGGAGTAGCGGCGCCTTTTGTACCAGGTGGAGTTCCGTGCAACATGTTGTCCTTAAAATGGACACGAGGGAATATAAAGAACGGTGGTACGTAACGGCCTGTAGCGCCAATAGCTTGTGGACAGTAGTTGCTCCAGTTTCATTCAAGTTATAGATGTTTTCGCTTTGGAAGTCAAATTTTGTTTTTACCTCTAGAAGGTTTTTGAAAAAAGCTTCAATATTTGTTTTGTTGAAGCTTGTTATTCTACTCATGCTGGTCTGTTCTGGGGTTCTTAATGAAAGTTTGTGTCTCTTCATAAAGCTCACCATCCATTCTCTTACTGGCATACTTTCTCGGGTCCAACTATCTTTTACACTTTTGTTGTTGGCCACTGCGTATTCGCAGGTTAGAGTGCGGGTTTGTTTACTTGATAGACCATAGTGAATATTGCAAGCATGTTGAATATATTTCTTTAAAACAAGTTCTTCTTCTTGCGAAAAAATCATTAAATGCTCATTGTTTGGTCGAAAGTTAATGGAATTTATGTCTTTACCTCGAGCTTTATCGACGTATCTTTTCAAGGTCTGTCAAGTTCAAATTCTGGGTATATTCAGGGTCACGGCAACACTTCTCACCAAAGAATCTTTTTCCAGAACTTCTTGGACTGCTTGCTTCACTAGTTCGGCTGAGTATGACCTGTTGTTGGTCGTGCGTGCCCTGATGCGTGGCATAATTCTGGAAAAATTGGTTTTGTAAAGAAAAGCGAACAAAGAATTACGAAAAACACGATTTTACAAAATGCAGATTAACTGGACACCTGTTGTTCATTTAACCTGTTCTGACTTGTGTCCAGCTAACCTGTTGTGTATGTAAAAAATATAAACAAATAATTTCGAAGCAACATGAGGTTTGCCAATAGTTCTAATAATGGTAATCAATACTAAATTACTCACCCTTAAGTTCTCTCGTTCTATCCACTAAGATTTTAGGTGTATCACTGATTTCTGCATGTGGCACAAAATATCTGGGAGGCCGAAAATTTGCAATGCCGCCAATAAAATTATTTCAGGTTAGGATCGCTTTATTCGTAATATTTTAGAGTGTATGTATAAACTTATAGGGACACCTGTTAGCAAGTCATTGAACTGCCAAAATGAGAGTCTTTTAGCAACAACAAGATGGCGGATATATGCAAGTGTTCAGTTAACCCCCGGTTACCCTATAGAAAAGGGCCGGAAACTCCTGGAAAAACGGGAAATCAAGGGGGAGAAGTGGGTTCCGACATTTCTCTGGACCTCCTCTATGACGTAGTGAAAGAAAATCCGGGAAATTTCTGCTTCAATTTTTTTGGTCAAAAAAAAAGTCCATTGATTTTAAAACTTCCAAGTGAAATATCTCGGAAATGGTAAGTCGGAGAGGTAAGACTCACCAAACTTTTTTGTAGATCTCGACGAGTTCTACAATCTGCTCTTGAAAAGTTTTCCTCTACGACTTACCGTTACGGAGTTATGGCCGGTTGAAGATTCGATTCGATAAAAGGCCAAAAACCAAAGTCAAAATTTCAAGATAGCTATTTTTTAGAGGGGATCCCAAAAACTCCTAACGTTTTTCCCTTAACTAGTCCGATTTCCTATGAATTTTCACTATTTTGTGGCGATTCGGCACCGCTTCATTAAATTAGCTTAGCTGTAACTTTTTTGTCTTTCAAACTTTGAACCGATTTCTTTGAATTATGTCTTAGGGTTCCACATTCATCTTTTAACAGGTGATTGATACTTTCTTTATCAACATTGTGTCCAATTTTTTTTTTCCAAAATCGGTACGGTTTTAAGGCACTTTAGCTCTTGAAAATGCTGTGTATAGGTAGGTATAAATAGTCCTTCAAACGACTTGTTTGTCCCCCCATCGAATCTAAGCTTATGTGTGTGACGTCAGCAATACAAACTATTTGAAACCAGAACTGTCATGTCACAGGTCACATATCAACCTACTCGATAGGTGGGTTCGCCTTGCTCACTCCGTGCATTCCGAGTGACTCCATTCGCCCTCCAACTGTTCGAGTATTGCTTTTTGGCGTATTAGGGGTGACTCGATTAGTGTTCGACTATACGGAATGGCGTAAATGGAGTTCACTCCAAAAGTTCCACCTAGGAAAGTGAATTTTTCAGAGTAAGCATGCGCAGAAGTGAAATGTGGAAATTATCAAGTTTGTTGTATTATCACGTTGTGGTTGTTGTTTAAAAATTAAAAATCGTTGTGTGGATGCGGAAATTGGTAGAATCATCGAGCAAAATAATTGATCTGGTTTTAAAATGTATTAAACATAATGGAAAAATTTCCTTGACGAAATTAAATAGAGGCAAAGGCATCATATTATTCATTATTGTGGAGGAATTGAAGTTAATTTATAGGACACGAAAGACTAAAGACAAAAGTGAAAAAAAAAAAAAAACTCCTAGATCACGTGACAAAAATCTGTTCTGACTCCACTCCAACACCGTCCTGAATAGCCAAATCCAGCAGGCCACTTGTTAATATTCAATATGGCACCTAAAGAGGGTGAACATCATGAAAGTCAGAAATAGCTTACAATGTAGTTATGTATGTACTTTGAGCCAGTAGTGGGATTCTTATGGAAACAATCGCCCATCAACGCCAGACCATATTGGATGATTATTCAGGATGGCTTTCCAATGGGTGGAAAGAAGAACATTTAAACGTCGAAGCAAATTACAACTTATGTCTAAACTTTCAAGTCAACTAACTTATTGTAAACGACAAATATCCTCTGCCTAATATTTCTAATCGTCTGGACCAATTGGGAAAATGCCAATACTTCACCACCCTTAACCTCTAGCCTCAGGTTTTTACAAAATAGAAGGATATTTCCAAAACCGCTTTTCCGTAGAAAATGGCCATTACGAATTCGTACGTATGCCATTTGGATTAAAAAATGCCCCGTCCACATTCCATGCTGTGATTCTGCGTCAGGCCCTGCGATTTTTCTCCTTAAAAGCTTTGATACATTGATAATGGTGGAACTTTGCTATATTTATGAAAATGTCAATGGTCATCAGCTGTTTGACGTTTTTGCTCCGACCGTTCCGGTCGTTTGTCCATTAATTTTTCACTCTAATCACTCCTAGATCACGTGACAAAAATCTGTTCTTACTCCACTCCAACTCCGTCCTGAATAGCCGAACCTAGCTAACATAGAGGCAGGCTACTTCTTAGTATTCAAGATGGCACCTGAAGAGGGTGGACATCATGAAAGTCAGAAATAGCTTACAATATAGTTATGTATGTACTTTGAACCAGTAGTGGGATTCTTATGGAAACAATCGTCCATCAACGCCAGACCATATTGGATTTTGGTCTAAACGAGCGCTCTATTGGTTTTTCAGTGTTTGGTGGAAAAAAAAGGTATCGAATGATAGAAGAGATATTTTGAAAAATTTCAATTAAATTGATGTAAGTGAAGGATTTTTGATGTTATTCGTGCCCTATGGGCTCGAATGTTTTGTGATGGGAGTTTTCATTGATAACTCGCGCCCTGCGGGCGCACTGATTTACTCAGTGTATTTATTTCATATTAACGATACTATCGAATCGTGGTTTCGCAATCCGGGCCCAGGTACATTTTATCGACTTAACTTTTACAATGATACTTTCTGTCACAGGCTTTCATCTTCACTTCACCTTTACCACATCCTTAAGTCGTCTTCATTTTCCTTTACTTGTGGCTGTGAATTGATGAAGAACCCCTCTTTTTTGAACCTAGTTC
Organism: Ceutorhynchus assimilis; assembly: GCA_917834065.1. Classification (NCBI taxonomy): domain Eukaryota; kingdom Metazoa; phylum Arthropoda; class Insecta; order Coleoptera; family Curculionidae; genus Ceutorhynchus; species Ceutorhynchus assimilis. Next base: position 37,117,154 of record OU892282.1, read on the forward strand.
CAATGGCGGGGAACATTCTTCTTCACACCCATTGCTTCCCAAATCTTGTATACTGAGCAGCTAGAAAAAAAATAAATAAAAAACTAAAATCATAATTTCGGTATATCCGATTTTTAAAATGAATTCAAAATGAAATATCGATATAAATGTAAATTAAAAACCTTTCCTCTAATTTTCCAATTATTAATTTTCTCTCTCTGGCACAACGGAATAACTTCGAATTATTTCGACGCGAGGCCCTCTATCGTCCGCGCAAAAAAAAAACAACCATAAAGAAAACGAAAATATTAACAACCCCTGTAAAAATTATACTATGAAAATGAAAAAGTTTTAACTTTTCCACTCCAAGTTTTCGAGTATTTTTCATAAAAAGTTTTCCCCAACTAAAGCAATATATAATTTTAAGTTAAAAAGTTTGTTGCTACCTAAACGAATCTTTCAGGGATGCTACAGTTATAGCCACATAGCGATGTAATTTGCATTTGTTTTTTCGCTCGGATTTAAATTTTTCTATTTAAACTTTTCTAATTTTTTTTGTCTGTTTGTATAAGTATAAATTTATCGCGTTCCGTGTTAAAAGTTAGAGAAAATATTTTTAATACCAACTGAAGTGTTGATATATTTAAAAAAATATTTCACAATGCAAAATTATTATTTAATGAACGCCCTAATGATGATGATGACTAATTACCGATAATGTCCGGTTTCACGCTCACGTAGCTGTCAACTTCGAAACATCTCAATTCCGTTATTATTTTCACTAATTCAGGGTGACAGTGTCACGCCATAACCGGGGTCATAAATGACCCTCTGTCAACTACTGATGACTGAATCTACCTAAAAAAAAGCCGATACTTCAGCCACTCCCTGATGGCCTCCTCCTCATCGGGCCTTATTATTAACGCGATACCGATCTTTAATAAAAATTATGAGCTCCCCCGTCCATATTTAATTAGAAAGTAATTATTAATAGACGAAGAGAGGTAATTTTGTTTTTTAGTTTTAAACAGTGACAAAAAAGTCATTATGATCGAATAAATCACCCACTTAATTCAAAAGTGGCCCTTATCCGGACAACAAATCCTTGTTCAATAGTGCAGAAAAAACGATTTTATCGTCCCAATTCTGAGTGAAAAAGCTGTTTCCGAACGAGGAAATACGTGAAAATCAGCTAATAAACCCCCCTTCCCGACACTCGCACACACACACACATACAACCCCGTCGAGCTTTATTTTCGAGAGAGGGCCTTTACCCCGTCACTTCGGATGAAACGAAATCCTCAGACACTTGTTGGGTACGTTGTAAAACCGACTTTCCGGGTTATCGGTGTCACGACCTTGTCAGGGTTTTTGTTCTCGTTTTCGGTGCGGTCACTTTCAGGACTTATCTTTCCTTTTCCAGGTTTTCGAATGAACTTTGGGAAAAGGATTTTGTCCATTACGACTTTATTATGGTGACATATTCGAGTTCCATGTCCATTCTAGTAAACACTATATGGTGAGCAATAAGTATTTTGTATAAATGAATATATGAAGAATTGAGGGGCATTATTATTGTGTCGTGGTCAACTATATCGTCTGACCACGAGATTACTGATCAAAACATCATGGCAGAATTTCTTTATTTTATATGGGTCAATCTTTATATTAATGTATTTATTACTTTTACGGACAATTCTATACTATACAAGTATATTTTATCTATCCTGAGGGTATTTGTTACAGTTTTCGAGAAAATTGCTTTTGCCTCATTTGTCTCAACATAAAGAACTACCATATTGAGGTTTACCAACATAAGAATAAGTATTTATGTGTTAGTTACCCTAAACACGAGTTGTTTATGAGTTATTCAAAATATGTAGATCACTGTCAACAAAGATATCTTCTTTTACACTGAAGGATGATCATGGAAACTATTCAGGAGGGCTTTCCAATAGGTGAAAAGAAGAACATTTAAACGACGAAGAAAATTACAACTTGTCTAAACTATTAGGTCATCGAACTTGCTGTAGACGACAAATACCTTCTGCTTCATTTTCCTGATCGCCTGGATCAAATAGGAAAATGTTAATACTTCCTTGACTTAGCCTCAGGCTTTCACCAAATAGAAGTAGATCTCAAGGTGGGTTTTTCCGTAGAAAGTGGCCATTACGAATTCGTACGTATGCCATTTGGATTGAAAAATGCTCCATCCACATTTCATACTGTGATTCTGCCTCAGGCCCTGCGATTTTTCGTGATGAAATGCGATGAAACGTGATTATCAAGAAAATTACACAATTACAAATTTTTATTCGAAAACCAAGTGACGAGTGGATACCAGCACGTTTCCTTCCAAAAAGATCAACTTCAACAAATCTTACAAAATGACTGAGGACTTGACCAGAAGTTTTGATCTTGGCAGCCAGGTTAATGCTGACTTTGAGAAATCCTAAATACTTTATGAAACACATTTCACATGCTGCTGTTATATTAAAAACTTGAATATCAAAGAGTGAGAGGCATTACTTGAGGCGTATTTTTTCTGAAAGTGATCGGGTTCTTTTTAAACCTATGTTGCACGTAAGTGATACAAGTGATAGGAAAAATTCTTTGTTCAATTCGATCATTTCGAGGTATTGTGACGTTTATTTGAATTTTGTTTGGGATTATTTTTTCAATTAATTGCTGTATAGGGATAAACACTGCCACAGTGGTCAACTTTATCGTCTGTCCACGAGATTACTGATCAAGACATCATGGCAGAATTTCTTTATTTTATATGGGTCAATTTTTATATTAATGTATTTATTGATTCTACGGACAATTCTAAGTATATTTTATGTATCCTGAGGATATTTGTTATATTTTTCGAGAAAATTGCTTTTGTCCCATCTTGAGGTTTACCAACATAAGAATAAGTTATTATGTGTTAGTTACCCTGAACACGAGTGGTTTATAAGTTATTCAAAATATGTTAGCAGATCACTGTCAACAAAGATATCTTCTTTTACACTGAATGATGATCATGGAAACTATTCAGGATGGCTTTCTATTGGGTGAAAAGAAGAACATTTAAACGACGAAGCAAATTACAACTTATGTCTAAACTATCAAGTCAACGAATTCATTGTAGACGATATATCCTCTGCCTAATATTTCTGATCGTCTGGACCAATTGGGAAAATGTCAATACTTTACCATCCTTAACATATAGCCTCAGGTTTTTAACAATAAAAGGATATTTCCAAAACTGCTTTTTTCGTAGCAAATGGCCAGTACGAATTCGTACGTATGCCATTTGGATTGAAAAATTCCCCGTCTCCATTCCATATCGTGGTTCTGCATCAGGCCATGCGATTTTTCTTCTCAATAGCTGTGATATATTGATAATGGAAGAATGTTTGAAAAGTGGAACTTTGCTATATTTATGAAAATGTCAATGGTAAGACCACTGTTCAAGTAAGGAGATAAACTGAATACATGAAAAAGGTGATTATCAACACCATAAGAAGAACATTTAAACGACTAAGAAAATTACAACTTATGTCTAAACTATCAAGTCAACGAATTTATTGTAGATGACATATCCTCTCCCTAATATTTCTGATCGTCTCGACCAATTGGGAAAATGTCAATACTTCTCCACCTTAACCTCTAGCCCGAGGTTTTTATTAAATAGAAGGATATTTCCAAAACCGCTTTTTTCGTAGCAAATGGCCAGTACGAATTCGTACGTATGCCATTTGGATTAAAAAATGCCCCGTCAACATTCCATATTGTGGTTCTGCGTCAAACCATTCGATTTTTTTTCTCCAAAGCTGTGATACATTGATCATGGAAGAATGTTTGAAAAATGGAGCTTTGCTATATATATGAAAATATCAATGGTAAGACCACTGTTCAAGCAAGGAGATAAACTGAATGCATGAAAAAAGTGATTATCAACACCATAAGAAGAACATTTAAACGACGAAGAAAATTACAACTTATGTTTGAACTATCAACTCAACGAATTTATTCTAGACGACATATCTTCTGCCTAATATTTCTGATCGTCTGGACCAATTGGGAAAACGTCAATACTTTACCCATCCTTAACCTCTAGCCTCAGGTTTTTAACAAATAGAGGGATATTTCCAAAACCACTTTTCTCGTAGCAAATGGCCATTAGAAATTCGTACGTATGCCATTTGGATTAAAAAATGCCCCATCCACATTCCATATAGTGGTCCTTCGTCAGGCCATGCGATTTTTTTTCTCAAAAACTGTGATACATTGATAATGGAAGAATGTTTAAAAAGTGAAACATTGCTATATTTATGAAAATGTCAATGGTAAGACTACTGTTTAATCAAGGAGATAAACTGAATGCATGAAAAAGGTGATTATCAATTCCATAAGAAGAACATTTAAACGATGAAGAAAATTACAACTTATGACTAAACTATCAAGTCAACGAATTCATTGTAAACGATATATCCTTTGCCTAATATTTCTGATCGTCTGGACCAATTGGTAAAATATCTCTGTATCATCCTTTACCTCTAGCCTCAGGCTTTTACCAAATAGAAGGATATATCCAAAACCGCTTTTCTCGTAGCAAATGGCCATTACGAATTCGTACGTATGCCATTTGGATTAAAAAATGCCCCGTCTTCATTCCATATCGTGGTTCTGCATCTGACCATGCGATTTTTTTTCTCAAAAGCTGTGATATATTGATAAGGAAAAAATGTTTGAAAAGTAGAACTTTGTTATATTTATGAAAATGTCAATGGTAAGACTTCTGTTTAAGCAAGGCGATAAACTGAATGCATGAAAAAGGTGATTATCAACACCATAAGAACATTTAAACTACGAAGAAAATTACAACTTGTGTCTAAACTATCAAGTCAACGAATTTATTGTAGACGACATATCCTCTGCCTAATATTTCTGATCGTCTGGACCAATTGGGAAAACGTCAATACTTTACCCATCGTCAACCTCTAGCTTCAGGTTTTCACCAAATAGAAGGATATTTTCAAAACCGCTTTTTTCGTAGCAAATGGCCAGTACAAATTCGTACGTATGCCATTTGGATTAAAAAATGCACCGTCCACATTCCATATTGTGGTTCTGCATCAGGCCATGCGATTTTTCTTCTCAAAAGCTGTGATACATTGATAATGGAAGAATATTTGGAAAGTGAAACTTTGCTATATTTATGAAAATTTCTTTGGTAAGACCACTGATCAAGCAAAGAGATAAATTGAATGCATGAAAAAGGTGATTATTAATACCATAAGAAGAACATTTAAACGTAAGGTGTCAAAGCTGAGACCGCGGGCCCCTGCTCGAATAAGCTGCCCTGCCACCCTTTTCCGGCAAGTTCTCACGAGGCAGGATCGACTTTTTAGATAGGGGACATCGGGACCTTCAATCTGATACCCTACTTAGGGCATAACTCGATGGGGGTAGTGTTACGTTTTTTTCAATTTTATTAATAATTTGTTAAAAGATATTTCCGGCAGCATTTGGTCTCAGGCAGGAATACAGGTTAATAGATGCACATAATACTATATATTGATAATAGTGTCGACACATAACTCGATTGGGGTAGGAAAAATGCGGTCGTCTCCCTAACTATTACGAATTCGTACGCATGCCATTTGGATTAAAAAATGCTCCTTCTTCATTCCATATCGCGGTTCTGCGTCAGGCCATGCGATTTTTATTCTCAAAAGCTGTGATACATTGATAATGGAAGAATGTTTGAAAAGTGGAACTTTGCTATATTTATGAAAATGTCAATGGTGCACTGTTCAAGTAAGGAGATGAACTGAATGCATAAAAAGGTGATTATCAATACTATAAGAAGAACATTTAAACGATGGGGAAAATTACAACTTATGTCTGAACTATCAAGTCAACAAATTCCTTGTAGACGACATATCCTCTGCCTAATATTTATGATTGTCTGGAAAATTGTCAATACCTTACCATCCTTAACCTTTAGCCTCAGGTTTTTACCAAATAAAGGGATATTTCCAAAACCGCTTTTTTCGTAGCAAATGGCCATTACGAATTCGTACGTATGCCATTTGGATTGAAAAATGCCTCGTCCACATTCCATATTGTGGTTCTGCGGCAGGCCATGCGATTTTTCTTCTCAAAAGCTGTGATACATTGATAATGGAAGAATGTTTGAAAAGTAGAACTTTGTTTTATTTATGAAAATGTCAACGGTAAGACCGCTGTTCAAGCAAGGCGATGAACTGAATGCATGAATTATCAACACCGAGGTAACGTGTAGCAAGGTTTCCTTCCAAAAAGATCAACTTCTACAAGTGTTACAAAATGGCTGACGACTTGACCAGAAATTTTGATCTTGGCAACCAGGTTGATGCTGATTTTGAGAAATCCTTCATGAGGAACTTTTCACAGGCTGCTGTTATATAAACTTGAACATCAGGGAGTGCGAGGTATTACTTGAGTCGTATTCTTTCTGTCAATTTTCAGTGATCAAAGTGATCAGGATCAGTTGCTAGTGATCAAACTGGAAGTGATAATTGGTAAAAAGTATATACCTTTGATCTCATTGGAGCCTTTCCACAAACTGATCTTACCAGGTCAGATTTAATGATTTGCATGGAGTATAATTGTACTTTGAAATGGGAACCAAATCGTGTTGTTCTGCTTTTCCTCCTGCCCTATCTGGTAAGGCCTTATATGATGATAATTTCTCAAGAATAGTAATTATCGATTTCTGTATACCTTTGCATCCTAATCGTATGTTGAATGATGGAATTAAAAATGATAAATGTGCCAAAAAAAACTCGATCATTAAAATTGTACCAGAGCAACCGACAATAATTAAACTCCGTTCAAAAATTAATAACACTCTTTCGTAGGGCGATTTAACAAGACCGAAAGTAGCCCGACCGTGCTCGTTTCGAAAACCCCTAATAACATCTGAGAACGCAAATAACATTTTCAACGATTTGAGCCCGGTAATCCGGAGAAAATACGGAATATTGAAAGTAAAACTCCCGGCCAACGCCAGCCGCACGTTCGTCGGCGAGAGAGTTTCGCTAAAAAAGACGAAAAGAAACAAGACGACGACGAGAGGAATCGAAATAACTGTCAGATTTGCGGATTAAAGAGAGCGCGAGGTGATTTAACTGGGATTGTTTAATGATTGTTTTCATTCATCGTCATATTATTCAAACCAAATAATAAAATGTCTCATCCGACAACTGCAAAATAAATTAATAAATATTAAATAATGAATAAAACACCCACACACACACATACAGTATAATATGGGTATTCATATACCAAAGCGTATAGCCCGACAAGGCACTGTTTTCATAAGTTTAATTCAAAAGAATTAAGTACATACGGCATGCATATACAGTGTTTAACGGCCATTATAATGTAGATACGTCCTCGTAAATACGTCTCAGGCGAAATTTATATTATACAATTTTACTGGACGACGGTATATTGTATTTTGTGTTCTTGAGAGAGATCCAATGAGACGGTCAGAAATTAATTTTAAATGGGATCAGCTCGCGGCTCTTTATTATGCGAGTATAAGTCAACTTGGTGTTCTATATGCGTCCGAACTGTGGAGAAGAAGTTTTAATTGGATGTCACAATTTAATTAAATGTATGTTTGTACTAAAAGTAACTTGAAGTTGTTATTTCTGTTAGTCTAATAACACGATATTTAAGACAATGTAATAAACTAATTAAAATAATTTCTTTTTTATTTTCAGGTACGTATTATAAAAGAACCATACATCTTTTCGAGTCGTAGCCAACACCACCCGGTGCACAAGCCTTATGGCAATGGTATGTAAATTGGACGTATTTCATAATTAAACCTTTTCTTCTTTCTCTCTCCGGCCGGCTGGCCTTAATCTTTATTTTAATTTAAATATAAATTTATGTGCACATAATTTCTTTTTAATTTTTCGACGGTTTTTCTTCTCGGGCGGCGCAGTTTTTCGCTTGCGCCCGCCTTCTCAAGCCTACCGGTGTCGAGACACGTTAATTTATCGCGTGTTTGTGCCTCGAGTGGGCTCAAGATTAATATATTAAATTATTTAAATTTTTTTTGTTCGAAGAATTTATTACCGGAATAAGCATTTTAGCAATATTGAAATTGATTTTATTTGAAAACTCTTAACCGGCGTCGCTCTATATAATAATGGTTCAATGTGCAATTTAAATGGGGTAAAAAATGGTTTAAGAGTGGTTTACTCAAACAGTGCGGAAAAGTCACTTTATACACTTATTTGGTATAATATTTTCTTCACAAGCATGAGATGACTCTTAATACAGAAAGTTTAATTTTTGCACTGCTCCAATAAACTTGCAAAAAATTTTGTTTCCCAAATACTCAAATATTCACCGTCTAGGAATTTTAAAATTCACAATTACACAGTATTTTTCTTCAATGTTGTCCACAGTACAGCCTATAAAGTGAGTTTCACCTGGAACTGTGTTCATAATTCTTAAAATATCTTTCGGATTTTCTTGGTTTTTATTCAATAGTTGCCTTTTTGAAAAGGCTTGGAAAATTTCCATTGATTATCGTCGATTTCGAGACCGTTTTTATTATTAAGTTAAGATTGAGGGTCGCATAAAAATAAATATAGTAGAAATAAGCTGGAAATACCTGGTTTTATTTTTGGAAATATTGTTTTATGCCTTGTTGATTCTTCTTCACCCTATTATTGTTTTTTTTTTGGGGGGGGTTATACGGGGGGGGGTATAAGCATCTCTTGATTGTCGCCTGCGGTTTCGTCAATCTCTCTTATCTGTGTCCTAATGTGTTTCCAGCAGAGACTTCTAATCAAGGATAGACAGTAGACACCACAAGTCATTCATAAAATTACTCCGCCAATAATCAGCAATAAGATCTTGACAAAAATTATTTATCTTGTTTTGGCAGCATCGCTTTCGAGCGACCTTGCCATATACTCCATAAGCAAGCTAAAAACAATAATTATTGACCCGGCAACCACGCTAATGTCCTTTACCGAAAATGAATAAAAAATGTGTACGATACTCCAACAGCATTGCCGGTTTGATTTGTAGAGTGGCTTCTTCGAGGATGGTTACTGTTTTCGCACTAATTTTCCTAAGTTTCTTCACATATCAAAGTTCGAAAAAAAGACAATATGATCAGAGAAAACAGTTTCTTGGTGTATTAATTATTCAAACTTGTTCAGAAAATCATACGAACTGTGATCACAATTTAAATTTACGTCGCGATATTATTTTTTTCTGTCGATATGGCAATGGCGCAGTATTGTTTGTAAATACCAGGGTACATTTTATGATTTTGATTGGGAAAAGGTTGTGATGTCTATCATTGGTTAGAGGTCAATGGTTTCCAGCATACGTTTCTATTACAGTAGTTTCGAGTTCCATCTGTTGTCTCGCAAGAATAAATTATCAAATACTTAGTATCGAAAGTGATGAGTCTGTAAGTCACAAGACTTTTTAAAAATTACTTTGGACACATCACATCAAACCTCCTATTCAATAGAACTAATCTTTGGATAATATACATATATAAACTTTAAAAAGCGACTCTGGATGCTTTGGGATATGTTTTCAATTAATTTTAAAAAATTTGACTCTGTAACAGTGACTGAAGATTCTGGAGACATTGCTTTGGACACTTTGAAAGATTCAAAAATTCCTTTGGAACTGGTTTCTCGATAATTTTCAAAGATGCTGTTGGTAAGAATGTCTATTTTTTCGAAATTGCTCCAGAAACTCTTCGAACAAGCTGTTTTCCGACAATTTTGGAATGCAGAACATGTATGAGTGGCTTCAGACGTTTTTACTTCGGAGGCTGCTTCAAAAGCAAGTTTGGACACCTTGGAATTAGGTACATACTCTCGAATGACTTCAGATTTTTGGGTAATGGCTTCAAACATATCAATAGTTACTACCAGTAGTACCAGGGAGGATAATTTGGAAGTTTCAAGAATGATCCAGATGCTTCAAAAATTGATTCAAAAGTTTTAAAAGCATCTCTGGAGTAGCTTCAAATTTCATCTGTTTCAAAAGCAATTCTGGGCACTTTAGAGCAAGGTGCTCGGGACACTTTAAAAGACGCTCTGAACTCATAGGGCTAATGTTAAAAATATTTGAAAAATTTCAAATCTTCAAGAGTAACATTCAAATGCTTTGCAAGTTTCTTCGTTTTGAATGTCACTTTCAATGTTTCGATAATTTGAAAAGTTCAGAAGTATTTGGAGTGGCTTCAATGCCCAATAGACTTCTCAAAATTTTTAAAACCAAAAGCCTAACCAAGAGAACAGATAACTGATATTGTGGAAAAATAATTGTCAAAATCCCTATTCTCTTCTCGAGCCATTGTCATTGGCGTTGTTCAGAAACAAAAGAGACAGAAAAAAAAACCCGAAATCAAACATTGTAGTTTGTACATTTTATTACCTTTTTCCCAGCAAACAGTGGCTATAAAACCGACTATATACGACGAGCAGTTCTGATCAACGGCTAATGGAAACCTTCCAATAGGCGAGTTGAAATAAAAACTTTTCATGTATACGTACCATAATAAAATCGTTCCTATATATACCGTCGTGTACATATATCGCCGTTTGTCCGTTTTGTTTCAAAACTTTTTACCTATTACGGTGGTTTCCCTGGCATGTTTTTATAATCCAGTACAAACTGTTTTTCCAAATAAATTCTACTTTTATGTTATATCGCCGAAACTTTCTGTCCCTCTGTGAAAAACATCGGGGGCAATATATGTTTGTGGACGTTTTTACCGTTGTGCTGTAAATATAGTTTTTTTTTTCCTGGGTGCGGTTGATTTAATAATATCCTCGTATATGCAATCAACGACAAACCTCCAACAGGAAAAAAGACTGCGTCTGGTTTTTTTTTTTAAATTAATCTGCATTTTGTATCTGTAAGTTTGGTAGGGTGGTATGCCGTAGCATGGTTATGCCAGTAATTTCCGTTTGAAGGACATTTGGCATGGAGCCAAGGCCTATAAGTAGGTTTAGTTTGAAGGCTTTGGAGTATACTCCGCATCCCAAGTCTGTTTCAGTTTTAGAACCATCAGTCTAGATGTTACTCACCTCTGTAACTGTGTTGTTTCGAATGCCTTTTTGAAGACAAAACATGGTGTTGCAGGGTCAACTCTGGCCTCCAACAATGGAAGCGAGTTTGTTGTTTCACGCCATATGCGGGCTCTCTGCAAACCGACTTCTGCACTTGGTTCTATTCCAATAGTGTGGAAGCGCATTATTGTGGTTGGAACATAATTATTCAGGGGCGTCAAACATTGAATTACTTCCAAAGCCCTAGTTGGTGTTGTTTTCATTGCTCCAGTTATGTTGAGGCTTGTCATTTTTGGACCGTTTTCGGCTTATATTAGTCTATTCTTTCTTATGTCCCCAGACAATAGTCCCATAGGTAAGCACAGGCCTGCCTGATGATGATTGTGTAGATCCACATAACTACCTTGGGGGAGAACCTTCAGGTCTTACCAATAGTACGTCTACACTGTTCATAGGCGATATATGCTTTCTGTATTCTCTTAACAATATGAGAGTTCCATGTAATACCCCGGGAAAATTAGACTTCCTCTGTGGAATGAGGCCGAACACGCTGAATTTTTGCAGAGACCTTTGTTTTGATGTTCTAATGAAGCACAAAAAAATCGAATATGCCTTCCCTTGTGCGTCTTGAGATATCGAAGGTCAAAGGTCACGAAAATCGGTTTTTTGCGAAAATCTCGCTTCCAGTGCATCTGACGTTGAAGAACCGAAAACAAAACTTACGTAATAGTTATTTATGTATCAAGGGAATTATGCAGGTGTTAATACCCCAGGGCAACGTTTGTGCCCCGAGGGCCTCCGGCCCGAGGGACACCAATTGCCCGTGGGTATTAACTCCTGATAATTCCCGTGGTACATAGATAATTTTATATCCTACTGAATTTACTGTATTCTGTCTATTTTTATAAAGGAATAAGCCATAAATCAAAATTTCTATTTTTTGTCAAAGTGTTACCTATTCAAGGTAAAAGCGGGAGTTATGGAAATCCTTAACTCCCTTGGGAGTTATGATATCCTTAACTCCCTTCCTTAACTCCCTTGGGAGTTATGAAAATCCTTAACTCCCTTGGGAGTTAAGACCCTGTTTATGATTATCGTAACCAAGGTATTATATGGTTTTAATAGGTCAGTAGGATATAAAATAATATTTTTTACAAAATTGTTCCTATACATTTTTTTATACGACCAACCATTTCCGAAATATAGCGTGATAAAGCGGAAGCGCGCATTCAAAATAGGTGATACTGTATTATACAGGGTGACCCCGTTCAACTGGTCTAAAATGCTAGGATATATAGAGGAACCATAGAGAAGTAATTTGAGATGGGACACCGATAGTCGGAAGTGCGTCGTTTCCAAAATACAGGTTGTTGAAATTTAAATAACTCCCTCTCATATCATCTAGAGATGGGTTGTTATTTAACTATCTGTTATTTTGTAACTGTTATTTCTAAATAGCAGTCAGGAACTGTTGTCGATAATGAAAAATAACAGGTTTCTGTTACAATTTTGGCACGCGAGAATTTTTTATTTATTCAAATAAAATAACATAACCTAATAATTGGATAATAGATAATATAATGATTATTGCATATTTTTTCCTTTTTTAATTTCAGTTATTGCTTTGGAAAAAGAGAATCACGCCCAGAGGATGCGAGGGGAGTTTTATATTCATAAGCAAAAAAACAAACTCCCATTATTGAAATTTTTTTTCAATTATTTTATTTATTGAAAGTAGTGATGAGCGATATATCACGAACTGTGATTTCCTCACTGATATTTGATAATCACGGATCACGACTGCTACCAAAGTTCTTTAGAAAGCGTGACGTGATCACGGCAACGTAGCAAACTAATTTCTTGTTTTTTAAGAATAATTTCTTCTTTTTGTAATTTCAAATTCCAAATTCCTCTGCAAATTCCATATCGTCGTGATTTGCCGCCACGATATTTGGTAGATTTTAGCTGCCAAATATCTCAACCGCTAGTAGAAAAAAATAGCATCTGTCTGCATCAATTTCAGTTGTACTAAAATATATTAGAAGTCGTGAATAAGTCACGCTTCAAAATCACTGATATTCAAAAATCATGGCATCAGTTAACAGTGTGATTTAAAAATCACGGTATGGTATCGCTCATCACTAATTGAAAGACAAAAATAGAATAGTAGGTGATTTCTTTAGGTCTGTTTGTTTCATGCCGAGAGTGAGTGCTGCCATCTATCACGAAAAAGTTGGAGATACATAATAGCTTTGTTCTCGTTCGAAATTTGGAACGGTTCTGGGATGGCGTAGAACTGCTTGCGCACAAAAAATAATGGAGAACTTTTCTAATACTAATTCTGAACCGATTCGGAACCAAAAAAACCAAAACAAGCCGAAAATCACAAGATTCCAAAACAGTTCCTCCTTCAGAGCAAGAACTGAGAGAACCGTTCTAGAACAATCCCAGAAGTGTTCTTATATAGTTCTAAATAAACCAAAACGCTGTCAACACAGTTCGATTACGATTCTGAAAAAACGAAAACGCGTTTTAGAACATGCGCATGTGCATAATGATTCCGAACAAGTTTTGAGTGAAACCAAAACAAACCTAATAGCAGCAACCTGTTATTTTAAACTGTTATTTGAAAATAGTAGTAACAGTTACAACTGTTATACCAAAATAACAGTTCGGACCCATCTCTAATATCATCTGGAGGGCTAATGCTAGGCTGTTCAAATTTTCAGGGATGATTGATGTAGGAATGATATTTAATAATTCACATAATGCATGCCCATTTTCTACCTGGAACCACCCAAAAAAAAAATTGAAACAAAAAGCTTTTTTTTTGAAATTTTATTTTAATTTTTTTTTGGGATGGTTCCAGGTAGAAAATGGGGGTACATTATACGAATTTTTAAATATCATTCCTACATCAATAATACCTGGAAATTTGAACAGCCTAGCATTAGTCCTTCAAATGATACGAAAGGGGGTTGTTTAAATTTCAATACCCTGTATTTTGGAACGACTCACTTCCGACCATCGGTGTCCTATCTCAAATTATTTCTCTATGGTTCCTCTATATACTCTCAAGACGCACAAAGGTAGGCATATTCAATTTTTTTGTGCTTCATAAGAACATCAAAACGAAGGTTTCTACAAAAATTCAGCTTGTTCGGCCACATTCCGCAGATGGCCTTTTTTTTTGGTCTAGTTTCCCTGGGGTATAAGTTTGCAATCGAGTGTCACTCCCAGATATTTGACCTCGGTGGCAAAACTTAGTTCGGTGTTTAAGAAAAGAATGAAATTACTAAAACCAAAACAGAAATTGATTTTCAAATCAAAAAACTTCGTGTATTCAGTGGACTTGAGAACACTCTGTGGTTATCCAGAAAAGGCAAGCAAAAATGTTATGAGTGCTCTGGAGCAGAATACAAATCTGCAATTTTTAGATCTTTGAACGAACCGGAAAATTCCCCTAAGTTGGAGACAACCTGTTCCACCGAAAAAATATGAAACTAGAATGATAGCAGATATTATGATCTTTTTGCCTGATTACCTCCAACTGAAGCTGCACTAATTGAAGAACGAATAAATCTTTTCCCATCTATAAAAAGGAGTCATCTGGGATAATAGTTCTCCAAAATATCTTTACATACAAAGATGTGTATGTATTTTTTTTTTATCCTCGTTAATTCTCGAACATATTCCCTCGATGTATGTAATATACAATGTAGGGGTCGGTTTTAGCGCGCCAGATATAAAATAACTCCCCGATAAACTGGCGAAAATAAAAATGTACCATAAATGGGGTAGTTTTCCCAGTTTAATATTGTCCGACGGTGCAACATTGTTTTCTCCTGTGCGCGCCGGTGATAATAAATTCGCGTAATGAAAAATGCGATGCAAGGATTTTTTGACGAGGGAAATCGTATATAATAAATTTCAATTTGAAAATATCCATTCGAAACAACAAACAAACCTCTCAAAGTCTCGATCAAACTTACCATTTCGTTTATAGAAAACTTTATCGGAACCCAAACAATAGTTCTTTCATTCGGCCCTTATTGCCTTTAGTTGGTAAGAAAAACTTTTCCATATCGAAATGGAACTTTATAATTACTTCGGAGAAAAGCGAATTATTGTTTTCGATAAAAAAAAATTCTTTGATAATAAGTTTTCCCTAGTCTGGTCTAAAAACCTTAAATTGTATAAACACTTCAAAAAAGAGTTTTAATTTATGTATTATACAACACTTTATATTCTTTTTGCTGTATTTGTTCATTTTCCATCAGAACGGGGCTGAGAGAAGGTTTAAATTTGGTTTAAATGAAATAAGTATGATTTTGTTAAATAACAGATAGCATGCAAACTAGTATATCGTAAGTATTGACTGGAATATTCGAGGAGTTTGGTCCACTTGGCAAATCATTGATCTGATTTGCTGTGGCGAATTCTCTAGAAAATTAGACTTAAAACGATATACAGGCCAGACCAACCTACTAGACACATAGGAATTAGGTACCTTATAAGACGAATTAACTGTGTAGGTATATAAGAGCCATCCATATTCTTGAATAAACATTTATTCAAACGAATTACCTATCAAATAAGAAATTCAAATTTGAGCTTTCCCTATTTTCATTAGAACATCATCGCTATAGGATTCCACCGACGATTATAAAATGCAATCGTCAAGCCAAATTGAACGGGAAACGACTTTAAAATCTTGGCAGTCGTCCTTCGTGTAGTGGTGTGTCATTTTAATAAAATACGCCGCTTTAATTTCTTGTTTGCAGCATACAGATTGCTCGTAAACCCGCAGTTATAGTAAATTTGTAAGTTTTATCTCGCCGCTTGCACACACTGTAACTTTATTACCTCGAGATGCGAGCAGCTTCGGACGAATCCGAGTATTCCATGATAGAGTTTAATGATTTTTTCCTTTTTTTTTTTTGGGGGGGGGGCGATTTTTTATTGCTTACATATTTTCAAGCTTCCAATTTGCTAGTTTTTAGGTTTAGTTTGAAACTCTTCTCATTATGTTCAGGTTGTTTTATATAAGGGGCTATTTGCATTACATTTGTATATGTATTTGTATACTTTATATGCATATCTACCGCATAGAAACGCAACAAACGATAAAAGAGAAACGAAATATATATGCATATATGTATATACTGCTAATTTTATCGTTTAATTCCCGTTGTAAGCGCACCAAAACGGCTCTTGAGCGTCTTGTGATGTCTAAAAAGCACATATATTTCAAAGCTTTGTCGACAATTAAAATGCCATATTTTATATTGTTACGTTTTTAAATAGCGCACAGCGCAAGTAAGGCTTCTTTGGCAGACGAAATGCTTTTTAGGAAAAGATCTGAAAGAGCTGCTGCTATGACGAAAAAACTACTAAACAAAGCGGAAAAGATTAAAGGGGACTTATATGCCTTATGTTTTATTGTTAAGTGTAGAGTAGCGACATTTTTTTTCACATGATTGCCTAGTTATGGAATATGGAATATTTCGACTTCACAATGAACAAAATAAAATTGGCGACTAATAGCTTTAGACCCTACAAATCGCCAGGTGAAGACGGGATCTTTCTCGCACAACTGCGAAAAGGCTACGAGTACTTGAAGTTACATTTACAAAACCTTTTCAAAGCAAACCTGGTCCTAGGGCACATACCGCTATCTTGGAGGGAAACTAATGTTATATTCTTACCAAAAACTGGTTGTCGACTTGAGGACGGAGCAAAATCACACCGTCCCATTAGTCTAACCTCCTTTCTTCTCAAAACAATGGAGAAAGCAATTGACCAGTACTTCAGAAGCGAAACTCTTGACAAAACCGCTCTACTCAAAGCAATTTGTCTATCAGCCAGGCAAATACACAACAAGTGCTTTACACATTGAAAGTACAATCGAGGGCAAAGAGATTGCTTTCACAGCATTCATTGACATAGAGGGTGCCTTCGACAACACATCACATCAATCAATCACTAGAGCCTTACAAGAATGGAATGTTGAAGTCCCAATTGTGAAATGGATATAGAGTCGATGTTAAAACACCGTAACGTTACGGCTGAAATGAACGGAGCATTAGCTACCGCTACCACGATCAGAAGATGTCCTCAAGGGGGTTTTCTTTCTCCACTATTATTGACACTAGTGGTGCACAAAATCCTTACCAGACTGAGTAGTGCTGGATACCAGCCTATGCAGATGACCTGGCCATTATAATTAAGGCGTAATAACAAGCCGAATGCAAAGTGCTCTAAACATCGTTAAAAATTGGATACACCAACGAAATGAAATTTTTGAGGGTCACCCTGGGCCAAACACTCACTTGAAACAAACAGTTAGAGAAAACATGCTCTAGAGCTATATCAGCCATCTGGTCATGCCGCAAGCTGGTTGGTAAAACATGGGGGCTAAAGCCAATGGTATTCTGGATTTGCCAAACTATAATGAGGCAATCCAAACCACGTGACTTCAAGATGGCGTGGCGGCCACACATGGACCAAAAAACACACAAAAAAATATCTAGTTTCTGCCCGAATTAATAGTTTACGTACCTAGTAATCAAATATTTTATCGAATAATCGAAATCAAAGCTGCAAGCAAAACTAGAAGCAAAATAATTAAAATATGCATGAAAATACATGTTCGAAACAAACTTGCTGGCCGCCACGCCATATTGAATTTTTCGTTTTGACAGATGGATTGGATTGCCTAATAAAGCCCATGGTCATATACGCCTCATTGGTATGGTGGCCCAAAACTCAGCAAGTCACAGCTCAGATCAAGCTAAACAAGGTACAAAGGCTGATATGCCTAGGAATAACGCGACCTGCCCCACCGCAGCCCTAGAGACGTTGCCTAACATGCCATAGACAGATAGTTTTGAAGTTCTGGATGAGAGAGTAAACAAAGTTAACTCAGTCAAAAAATATTGCAAATTTTGCAAAAAAAAAGTAGTTTCTTTAATTGATTGCACCAGCTGCAACTGCAGTTATCACCCCAGCTGTGGAATTTAGGCAGGAGCAGTTAATATTGAGAATAAAGCGATTTGTTGTAATCCTTGTGATCAAAGTGAGGTTAAGTCCGCCGAAATGAATGAAAAGCAAATGAAAAATCTATGGGAAAGTATGTTTGGAGAACATTTCAAGCCATTTAAGATCACTGTGGAGAAGTCCGAATTGAAAAATTCGATGCAATTCATGTCAAATAGCTTTGAGGAACAGAAGGGAACATTCCAGGACATGATGGAAGAAATCAAACACTGAAACAGGAACTTGAAAGAGTAAAAGAGAGACTGAAGGGGATGTGCAAGAGCAATTTCGAATAAATAATAAGAAGGAGGCACCTATAATATTTAAGCTAAAAAGCAACGAAATAAAGGGAGCTATATTAAGTAAAATAAAACAACTCAAAGGAATTAAGTTAAGTGAATGTGGACTAGCCGGAGAAGCAAAAAGCATCTTCTTTAATGTAGATTTAACTGAACACCACCAACTACTTTTTAAGAGAGCAAGAGGAATTAAAAAACAAAAAAATTACAAGGCAGTATTTATTTTGTGGCTAATGGGAAAATTTACCTAAAAAATGGAGAAGATGACAAAGGATTAGGAGTGAGATGGATCTCATATAAAAAACAGTAAGAAAAAAAAACTAAAAAATGTGATATGTATAGAGTAATAACTAAATAAAATAGAAAGCAATGGCCTCGGCAATGGCTAACTTAACATTGTAGAGGACCTAAATATACAGGGTGTTTGGCGGTTAGCCAAACTTGGCAAGCCCATAGATAAGCCCATTTTGAAGATATTTTAATAATACACTTGTGCCCTTAAGTAACTTTTTTTTAAAATGTTTATGAAAATGTTTGTTTCGTGTGTTTTTGGTCTGTAGGGTATCAGGAGGGGTATCCTCGATCTAATTAAGTAATAATTAGGCACAAATACTACCGAAATAATTAGCATTTTTATAAACAAAAAAAAAAAAGTTACAGAAGTCGTAAGGTCCATTTTTGAAAATTCTTCAGAATAATACAAAAGCAATGATATAAAAAAAAACGGGGACCTTAAGGGCACAAGTGTATTAGGAAAATAGCTTCAAAATGGGCCGATCTATACGTCCATCAAGTTTGGCTAACCCCCCGCCAAACACTCTGTATTATACATCAATATTAGAAGCTTGAGAAATAAATTGAATGATCTAAACAATATACTTTTTTCAAGCAACAAAAACATGCATATGTATAATAGTGTTGAGTGGAACATGAATATATACTATGAGAAAAATTACTTTAATATCCCTACATATTTAGCTGTACATACATGACTACCGTGGTACCAGGGGAAGTGGCACATCTATTTATATAAATAATAGATTAAATTATGTTTTAAATAATAAACTAATAATTTCAACTAGTGACTGTAACATGGTGTCAGTATATTTACCACAACAAAACCTGATAATTTTTGTAGTATATATGTATGTATGGATCCCCAAAAAATAAATGTACTGAGTATATGTCAGAAATGGATAGACTGTTAGAAAATCAAAGATCACCGTGCATCATCATTGGTAACCTAAACCTTGATCTTTTGAAAAACTCCACATCAATAAATGAATAAAAAAATATGATTGAAATAAATGGATTCCGGTTACAGAACACACTAAATTATCAGAATGCAACACGTACAACACAAAAAAAAACTTTATTATTGGATCACATTATAACGAATAAAAACATACAATGTAAAATAAGACTGCAAGATCATGATATTTCTGATCAAAAAATTATATTTACTGAAGTTTAAAAAATAGTAAACAAAAAATCAAAAAATTTGTTCTTGACACAAATGTATGGAAACTGAAAGTAGAAGAAGAAATAAATGGAATAGAAAACTACACATTCAAAACACTAATTGAGATGATTAATAAAACAAAAAATTGTATAAGAGAAAAAACAATTAAAATTAGAAAAAATAGTCACTGGGTGGGTTACCAATGACTATTTAACAAAACTTAAAGAACGAGACAAACTGTACGTGCGATGGAAAAGAATACATAATGAGTTCACTGAAAATCTATATAAAAGGTCAAAAAATAGCTTGAATAAATTAAGGATGAAGCGGCAAAAACATATTCGGAGAAAAAAATACAAGAAGTTCAAGGAGATGGAAGAAAAACATGGGCGATTCTCAATGATTTATGTTGTAGAAGCAAAAAAACAAATACACAAGTGAATAAAATAACAAATGCAAATGGAGAGATACTCACAGATATAATGCAGATATTGCAGCTGCAATGAATGGGCATTTCTCAAGTAGGTATAGGAGAAATTCTAGCTTCAAAAATAAACCAGACACAGAAGGACGTATGTTTACTGAAGAGGAAGAAAGTGAAAGCATGCCACTACAAAAAACGAATCTAGAAGAAATCAAAAAAATAATGTGTGAAATCAAAAACAATAGTGTTCCTAGTGTGGACGGTATTACAAAAAGAGACATAGAACACTTTTTAATGTTATCGCACCAACAATTGTGAAAATAGTTAACGAAGTACTAGATACTGGTCAATACCTTGAGGAGCTTAAGACAGGAAAAATAATACCGGTTTACAAAAAAGGTGCCCACGATGATGTCAACAAATACCATCCAATTTCATTATTGAGTGCTTTTAGTGAAATTCTGGAGAAAGTAATTAAAAAAAGAAGGATAATAGAGTTTTTTGACTCAAATTTTAAGTTCGATAAAAATCCATTTGGCTTTCAAAATCATAGCAGCACAATTGGAGCAACTGTAGACCTTCTTCAGTATGTGACAAGCGAATTGGATAAGAATAAATATGTAATATGTATGTTTATTGACTTGCAAAAGGTATTTGACACGGTTGATATTGATTTAATGCTGAAAAAATTTCAAAAAATGGGACTACGAGGCAAATGTCACGATTTGTTCAGAACTTACTCTTGTGGAAGAGAACAGTGCACCCAAGTTGATGGAACAGTAAGTGAAGATGCAAATGTTAGTGTCAGCATTGTTCAGAGTCCTGTACTTGGTCCATTAGAATATCTCTTATGTGTACGTAACTTAAAGTATGCAGGTCTTACAGCAAAATATGCTAAATTTTGTGATAACACAGTGATTATGTTCTCTGGAACAAGTGAAGAAGAGCTTGAGGGAATAGTAAACGGTGATCTAGCAAAATATTTTAGCTGGTTGTGCTATAATAAACTTAGCATAAATGTCGAAAAAACACTATGCATGTTATTGAGTTAAAGTAACAAAAAACAAATAAATTCAGAGATACAATTGAATAATAAAGTATTGAAAAGATTTAAAGAGTACAAATATTTGAGATTAATAATAAATGAAAATCTTTCATGGACTGCACACATTGAAAATGTAATAAACAAAATAGCATCAGTCCTGGGTGCAATTGAAAGGTGCAACCACATGTTAACCCATAAGACTAAACATTTATTATACAACAGTTTTATAGAACCCCACTTCAAATACTTGATAGTTTGTTATGGAAATGCGAGTGTTTATCTATTACAAAAATTACAGAGACTACAAAAAAAGGCTATAAAAACTATATTTTCGGTAAACTACTATACAGCTAGTGAAAACATATATAAACAATACCCATTTTGAAAAATTGAAGCATTAAGAACTCTTGAGCAAGCTAAACTTGTGTATAAAATCGAAAATGAACTAATTAAAACTAATGTGGAACTACAACTAAATTATGACATAAATAACTATAACATAAGAACTAAAAAATAACTTGAGAGCTAAATATTCAAGAACAAAAAAAGCACTGGATTCTCGCATTTCAAGATATATTCAAACCTACAACAAGTTGCCCGAAACCATATTCGATAGGGATGTAAAAGCAGTGAGTCGTAACCTTAAAACACATTTGAAAAGCAGAGACTGAATAGTGAATATATTAATTAAAATTTTATTATAGAAAATTTTGTTATCTTCTCATAGAAATTTATACTAAGGCCTCGGTGCCAGTTTCTTTATTATTACTGATTAGAGGTCTGAAAAAAACATTCTTGAAAAAGAAACATCTAACAATATTTCAAGCCGAACTGCTTGCCGTAAACATATGTGCCAAAGAGTGTCTCAACCAAAGCTTCAAAGGAAAGCACATCTTTATACTATCAGATAGCCCAGCTGCCTTAAAAGCCTTAAGGGCTTTCAAATGCACTTCAAAACTAGTCTGAGAGTGTAAACAGACCCTAAAAACACTAGCGACACAACCAGGACCCGGATCCCGAACCCCCGATTCGATAGTATCGTCCATATAAATTACATAGACGATACTATCGAATCGTGGGTTCGGGCTCAGGTAACGCTGATGTGGCTGTCTGGTCATCCAGACATAGAAGGAAATGAAGAAGCAGATAGCCTCGCAAAAGAAGGGGCCTCAATACCATATCATGGACCAGAACGCTATTGTGGCTTAATGAAAAGCCACATCATGGAAGAACTCAACAAATGGGAGAAAGACCAACTGTCATCATATTGGAGGCACACTTCGAGACAGTCAAAAAGATTTATCAACCTTCCAGCAAAAAGTGCTGAACAGCTCCTAAACATGACCAGACCAAACATTAGAATGGCCGTAGGACTGCTCACAGGACACTGCCTGGTGAAATACCACCTAAGGGTAATGGGCAGTGCAGAAAGCGATCTCTGCAGATACTGCTCAGACGCAATAGAGACCGCAGAGCACCTGCTCTGCGAATGTCGAGCTCAATTCTGCAAGAGGCTCAAATTCCTCGAGGCCTCGAAGGCCAACACTGTCACCAGAAGAAGTGGGCCAACTGACACCTAGAAAAATAGCTTCCTTCGACAAAAGTCTACGCTTCCTGGAGATAATTTAAGATGTAGAGTCACGTACAAAATATCTGCAAAGGTAGCAGTGTTGAGCGGCAGGAAAGCCGAAACGGCTCCCGCCACAATCTACAGTCTATGAAATATGTTTACTTTTCCGAATGTCGATATGACTTCTTTGGAATCAAAAACTAGAACTATTAGCCTGATGATGATCCGCAGGGGTTCAGTTCATATAAGATTTGGAAAAAACCTGACATACGTCAAAATCGAAGTTCAACGTGAAACCCGGAATCGTGACGTCACTATTCCTGTGTCAAAGTCAAAAATATTACAGTCAAGTCGGACTAAGTACTGTGACAGTTTAGACAAAACAAATTCACAGGAAAAACTTTCATAAACACGCTGATATTGGTTGATAGAGCCTTACATCAAGTAGAACCTACAGAGAAGTAACTATACCTACTCGAGTGTCTGAACTCTGGTACGGCACAAATTTTCAAAAATTCTCAGGAAAATGAATCATAATGCGAAGAAGGATACACTCCGTGCAAAAATTGATTAAACAATAATGTTCATAAAGATGTATTAAGATATTGTTTGAATTACTTCAAATTGGCCCGAAAATCGACCCTAAAACAATAGACTTAGGCTCTCGATCATTTCTTGACACAATCAGATTCTCCTCAACAACCAACTGGAAATCGCACACCTCTCTTTCCCCCAAAATACCCTATCGATGACGACAATCCTACGCTGATTAATGCAGTCCATACAAGCACATAAAGGATCCCATATATCGGGGACCGAATATCCACTGCAATGGAGGTTTGTGATTTGCAAATGAAGACGAACTGCTGAATATACGGTGCCCGAGACCCCCTATAGCCCAGCAACATCGGCCCACCGCCGCAGCCATATCCCAGAGATGACGGTCTAGTTCCGGCATCCGAATTAATCAAAGTTTAAGCTCCGTAATAATGTACACAGAGATTTCTAGCACGTCAGCATTATTCCTATTTTACAGCAAAACTCAATCAGGGACTAATATATTAGTGCTGTAAATTGGCAATCAATGTTTCCATGCATATGTATATGTTCGTGCATGTGTGTATGCGGAAGAGAGCCTGGGCGCATATATGCACAGGTATATGTACACATAGAACGTATTTACAGAACGATATTCGTCTCGCTCTCTTTCCCTCCTCCACCCGGCTGTCCCCGATGTAATAACTGAGCAGTAGATTGCGTCGTATATTAAGCAACATCCAATATAGACGGGACAGTTTTAAAATCAAATTTTCTCTATCTATCATGCCGCTGGGTTATAATTTCCAGCAATAATACAAAGCGCAGGATGTTAATCTGCTAAAACCGATCACGCGTTTTGATTTTGGCGGAATAAGCGATCGCTAGATTAAGCGCTTTCCGCCAGAAATCATTCTTTAATAATGTTTTTAGCATTCAGGACATTGATTGGAATTTATTTATCGTTCTCGGATACATTTACCTACTACCGGAGGGAATAAATTTAAAGGAAAAAAAAAGTTAGGCCACAAACTCTTTTCGTTTTTATTGTCAGACGATAAAGGAACCGGGGTAATCGAATTTACACATCTGAATAAGAGGACCCGAAAATGGACTCGAGGGCCGACGAAACTTTTATTTTTAATTGCGTTATTTCACCAAGATTTTATTGTTCTTTCTAGCGCATTTAATTTTGCCGCTCAAAGAAAGTTAATTATATTTTTTTAAGATGTCGGATGGGTATAGTTTTTTTTTCGACTCCGGCGCATCGCTTTGAGAAAAGTCTGTCGCTCGAAAAAGAATGAAAAATGCATTTTAAGGAAAATATAATTTTTACGAATATAAATTATTTTAGTAATTATATCGGGTCTTCAAAAAAAAAACCAATCGAAGATTGCTTTGATTTCGAAAACGTATGTCGCATTACTGTTTCTTTATTGGTCAGGATTTTTGACAAGCGATTTTGACATTAAAGTTCATTGACAAATTAAAGAAAAATATTGCTAAGACATACGTTTGAAAAACCATAGCAATCTTTGATTGGTTTTTTTTTTGAAGACCCGATATTTGCTTCAAGCCTAATAATTTGGATGGGAGCGGAAATTAGCTAACTTTAAGGCAAATGATTTTTCTCTAGCTAGATATGAAGAGAAATAAAAAAATACGATTCTTGGGGTATACTAAAGATAAGTAAAGATAGAATAAGGAGCAAGTCATCGATTATCATACCAATACAATGAAATTAAAAGAGTGACATTAAATAGGTTCTGGTTTTGAATCTAGCGCCTGTTTTGTGATTGGCAGCATTGGTATGACACATGCGACGTTGCCAATGAATCTCTAACTGTTTCAGTTTCAGATATTTGTATGATAATCCAGCAAGCTTGTCTTCGACTCACATGTCTGATGTATGTATTTACACTTCGATCTACTTCGTTTTAGTTTCCAGCTATTTTAATCGCTCATTTTAAGTTCGTGTGGATTTATCTTGACAAATGTCGAAATTGAAACCATTTTAGATTAAAAAAGCCACAGCGCCGCAATAAAAATCCGTCATTTGAACGGAAAAAGGGCACAAAGTTGCATTCGCGATTCAAATAATAATATAGTTTAAGTTTTTATTGCCTCAACCGACATAAAAATGTTCGTAGGTCTTTCCATCCACCTGCATGTAAAACTCTAAAAATGCAAACTTGTGTTTTGTTAAAGTGTAATGACGGACAATATTGCCTCTAGTAAAGAATGAGGGTAGATAAAATATTTAGGTGCTTAGATGATATGTGTTTTTATTTTTACAATACAAAATGGCTTTAACCAAACAATCACCAGATTTTGTATTACTCTATACGTTCCGTAACGGTGGTTTTGTATAAACCGTTCTTACCCTGATGGCAAATGAACCGCCAATCTGGTCGGTTCGGAGGTTTCGCATATTTTCCCAAAGGTATTATTGTACGTAACAAGAGGCAGGTCACCTCCCCTTCTAATCGATCGATAAAGCACAATCACGCCGTGTTAATTATGAAATACTATATTGTAAAGTGTTGACCGGCGTTTGATTTCCTCCACTGTTTTAGTTTCGAAAACTACATTTTAATATGATGCGGTTACAGTGGTCCTCAGAACCGTTATTCAATTATTTATTAAAATGTGTAAGATTTTATTGGAGCAATTAGTTGTGAATGAATTATTGTCGGAAAAGCTCGTGTTGTCGAATAAATCGTTCATGGAAATCAATGAGTTTGTGATTGTGTAGCATTTTCAATTTCTCTTCAAGTATGCTACTTTGTTTTACTCTGGTGGATATGATTCCATATAGAAATAAATAAATAAACGACTATCTTTTCTATGCCCAGATTTTCTTACCGTCAGCCTTCTATTAAAAGTTTTTTGGTTCAAGTTTGCAATTGTAGTTAATTGATCTAGAAAGGTTTGATTCAGTAACGCAGGGCCCGCTGTTATTGATTAGAATTTTATAAAAAGGAGAGAGTACCATCGACTCTAGTTGGCAAATCCAATTAATAAATAATCTGAGGTTATGATGGTTATTGTTTACTTTTTGATTTTCCAGTTCCATCATGCATCCGTCATTGAACAGCTGTCGCTGCCTATAGGCGTTTTCTTTAAGACCTGTTCTACCTTTTTGATATAGGTTCTATAGGCAATTTTCAGCAGTCACCGGTTATCTGGTAAGTCTGTTGTGTGCAACCCACTCTTCGGTTCGCATTTTTGGGATGAAACTTAGCACGCCCTTTTTTTGATTTTCATCAATGTCAAAATTAGAAGTTTGACGTTAGAAGCCCCCTTTCCAAATCTAAGGGGAAGAATCTGCCTTTTCGATTTTGAGACCTCATGGCGTGTGGTCGGTCTTGGCCTGATTGTTTTTAGGCAAGACTTTTTGGAATTTTGTGCCAGGGAAATTCGAGTAAGACTAACTTATTGTTGATCGTTGTCTAGAGTTGTCCCTTGGTCATTTCGGATCGTTCCGAGCAGCTTTTGAAAGTTTAAGGTTTCACTTTTGGCCTAGAGTATCCCTCAGTTAGAGGTAAGATTATTTCTAATGTTTGGAGCTCGATATGTTTTTTATACGAACATCGTTATAGGGTTCTAGGCTGTATCTAGACAGGTCCTAGGCGGTATTTAGGCTGGGTCTAGATTGCTCTTAGTTGGGGCTTTAGTAGCTCCTCTTCAGCAACCTTTTGGTACCACTCTGATAGACCCACGTTGAGTTCTACGTTAACCAGATAAAACGTGGGTAGGACTCCCATAGGACTCACTCACCATACCATAGTCCCATAGTCTAGAACAAACTTAGAACTGCTAACTGCTTCTGTCTGGATCTACAGTGAGACCAAACATGTAGATAACCCCATTTTAGGAACTTCTGAGATTTCACATACATTTGAAGATAACACTGAGGTTGCCCAAACAATAATTTCCGCCTTTCTGGTGTTAAATTTGCCTGCTAGAGTGTAGCTTAAGCTGTAGTCTTTCACTTTTCACAAGTGTAAATATCAAACAGTTTTAGTCATGTTTATTTGAAATTCATATTTTTATATATATTATTTACATTCATTTTGTTTTTTAATTCAAATATTTATAAATTGGGTACAAGCCTAAATCTATACACTTTTTTAATAACGTCCTGGCTATCCCTATTTAGTATTGTAATTATTTCTAGTGAAGAAAGCCAGGTACATTATTGTACCTAATTAGTTGTTTTATTGCTAAGCTCTCTAATTGCGCAGGTTTTGTTTATAACATCATCAGGTAATCTTCCTAGTTAAGTCACAATTAACTTGATGGCGTCCAGAGATAAGATGTATACAGGAAACCCATAAACCCATGGCCTCCGAATTGATGCTGACTAGCCGTACGCAGTATAATTAGGCAATTGCCAAGAAAGTACGTTATAACATGCGTAGCGAAAGTTCTAAGAAAAACTAGAAGAAGTCGCAGACACTCAATTCGGCCTCGACACATTATGAATCCAGATATTGTAAATAGGTATTCTAAAAATGATGTTCAATAAGAAAGCCATTAATCAATTTCCGTATGAAATGCTGCATTAAATTGTCACCTTTAGGTGTCAAATGCATATATAGATTACCCAAATGTAATACACGATTTATCAGTCAATTATCGTGCACGCGTCCGCTATTATAACCAAAACAATTTTCAAATCGTTTTTCAATATTCTCACACAAAACAATTCGAGTAAAAACAGGACCATTAACGCGCAACCTGTTGCTCAGCGGCTACATCACACATACACACACAAAACAAAATAATTTTAATATCCATAACCAGGCCGGTCTAGATTACGCTAAATTACATAGACCGACAAATATTTGAAATTTTAAAGAGGCAACAATTCCGGAACAAACGAAAATCGTAAATAATTTCCAGCGCGCGCGAAAAACAGGCGTTTTCGCACTGGGAGTATAGCACCGGGTCATACACGCATCGACCGAAAACTGACCCGATTTGAAAACAAATTACTTATTATTAGCGGATGTTGATGAGGTTGATGAATTACCCGACCGATAATGCGATTAATGCATTTTGGTCCCCTTTTTCGAGAGTTTTCACTAAATTTGAACGATTAATAAGAACCAAGAGGGATGTCGTTTTATGATACATTTGATCAGAATCAGCACCTTTTACTTATTCATCCAAAATACATTGAAGTCAATTACCGATAACTACTTCATCGTTCAAAAGCCATCGAATAACGCACGCCGAGGACTTCCGGCTATCTCAGCTCCACCTCTTACGAGCTCGAATAACATCTTTAAAGATTTAACAATCAATTTACGTGGCTCTAAGCATTTTAGTCACCTCGTAGTCGACCGTCGACGTTATAAACGGCGGCAAATTCTTTCGGTTCTCTGCCCACGTCTCCGATTTTATCGGCATCATCACACCCGGACCCGAGGACGTGCTTCTCTTCTCTCCCGTGTCGACCTCTCTTCGGTGACGACGCGTGCCACGCGTTTTCATTCCGTTTCGTTCTCAAGGAGAAACGATCGACATGGAAAAAAAATGAACAACAGGTTAGGTTATAGACAGATGCTGAAGTGAACGTGCACCATTCAAATATTTGAATGAAATGGTTTCCATTGAGAAATCACACTTTTATTAAAAGATTTTTAGATTCCCTCGTGCATTTTTTATTATAGGTGCGTGATCCATTTCAATCTTATAACTACTGAAGGTGGATAGCTATCAACACCGAGGAGACTATTTCTACAAAGTGCCAAAGTACCAGAGAAATAGATAAATCACCTAGCTCTGAACTTCAGAAAATGTTACTGACTTCATGAACTACAATCTCATCTCGTTATTATTTCATAAACAATGTGTTTCACCTAAAATGAATAGGCTTGGTATTTCCCATCGTCTGTTCCCCAATATCATCTTTCTTTCGTGGACTATGCATTCGATAGCATGCTATGATCAATAGAAGGAACAATGAGCAACAAAAACATTACAGACAGCTTATCCATAACATAACATTGCCATGCTTTTTCGGTGATTAAAACGTTTAGAAAGGAGAGAAAAAAATATTTATAAAAAAATAAAAAAAAATTAAATGAAATTGAAGATACTTGAGATTGCAGGACTGAAGGTTTAAGTGCGTGCAAATTATGCCGACTCTGGACAGATGAGTCGGACTCTCCAGGTCCATACAATTCAAATAATAATAAAGAAAAAGAAAAATATTTAAAAAAAGCTAAAACTAGACTATGTGTATAAAACCAAATAAAAGTCAATCAGCCGTATGAATAAAAATAGAGCATTTGCTTCTAAGCAAAAGGTAAACGTATAAGCAAAAGCTTCAAGTAAAAGGTAGAAGTAGAAGCATTTACTTCATATCATATGAATAATGAAAACCTTTTACTCGCGAGCATATGCTTCAAAGAAATGAAGTAAAAGATACTACCTGTAGTAGGTACCTGTTATTTCAATCTAAGTGTACAAACACAGTGCACACTGTGTTTGTACACTAAGGCTTGAGTGCCAAAGTAAACCAACAGATCATATGATAATATTACTGGACTTTGACATTCCATATGAATTGGTTGTGGTTGTAGAAGAACTCCAATCAGGGAAGAACGCAAAGCTATCGCAAGCGGACAACGCATCATTATGGTACACAGTCACAAAGATGGTTCGAAGCTAATGGAAGGAGTCGGTCTGGGAATAAAAAAAAGTTTGAACTCTCCTGAGCAATCGGTAAAACGCCCACAAAATTTCAAGCTGAGGTACTGGCTATAAACATATGTGCCAAAGAGTATCTTAAAAGAGGCTTTTAAGAGAGCACATTTACATACTGTCCTACAGCGAAGCGGCTCTAAATGCTCTAAGAGCCATAAAGTGCAATTCTCAGCTAGTTTGTGAGGGTAAAAATATTCTTAAGCAACTGGCTGGGTCCGGCTGGGAGGTATAAAGTAACGACACATGATGTGGGTACCAGGATACCACGGCATAGAGGGCAACGAGAAGGCGAACCGTCTCACAAAGCAAGGCGCTTTAACATCTTTTCAAGACCCAGAGCCTTTTTGTAGAGTAATGGAAAGCCACGTCTCCGAAGAAATGAACATATGAAGAAAGTCATAATATGTGATCTGGAGAAATTTGCATGAACAGAAAAGACATTAGAAAGTTGGTCCCCTCACTGGCCATTGCCTGGTGAAATATTACTTAAAAACAATAAGCAAATCAGATAACGACCACTGCAGATCTTGCAAACCAGCAACAAAAAGTATAGAACCCTTAATCTGTGAATGCCCTGCTCACTTCTGCAAAAGGCTGAAACACCTTGAAGGGGATAACACCCCAAGGGGTGGGCACTTTACCACCCAGGAATCCGGCCACCTCTGGGAGAACCCTATAAATCTTGGACACTAGAGCGGCTGGAACAAGCTATAACGAATCCTAATGCAATCTACAATCTACAAAAAAAACGGGAAGTAAGAATATTTGGAAATAATTTACCAAAATAGTAAACATACATCTGCTCTGGAGCAGATGCATTTCGCAAGGAGTAAATGCTTCTAATTAAAGCAAATACTCTGTTTTATTCATAAGAATAAGAGTATTTACTTTTTCCTGGAGCATTTGCTTCCTACTTTCAAATAAGAGGTTTTGTTTGAATTTTTATTCATACTGGATGAAGTATTTGCTCCAGATTTTGGGAGAAAAAGGAAATGCTCTTTTTTATTCATAGGGAAGAATGAATCAAGTACTATAGTAAGTTTATTTACCAAATGAACAATATATTGAGATATTAATTAAAAAAAAAAATCAAGTAAATTTTCAATATTATCAAAGAGTGAAAAACTATTTAAGAAAAAGAACAATCACTTGAGCTATCATTAATTAATAAATGAAGTGACCTTTTGATGAAGGGTCAATCAACAAATACAGTACGGCTAGTCATAAACAATTGAATTATATGTAAAAATCTGTAGTATAACATACCCGGGTTCTTTCAGTAAGATTGAAAGAGGAGAATTTTTATTACCTTTTAAACAACAAATCTTCTGAAAAATGAAATAAAAAACAAATAGGACCTACGTTGTGGAAACTTACTCAATTTTACTTACTGGACATGCACCCGACATAGCAAATATTTGGGAAATTTAAGGGAAGTTGTGTTACGTAAAAGAAACGAAAAATTTGTGAAACGTCTACTTTATTATTAAAGTAAATCGTACCTGGAACTAACGAGGGGAAAGAGAACGGCAGAGAAACCCTCGATATAACATTCCTCAAAAATCGAAACATACTGTGTCATTTTAATAATAATTTTAAGTCAATAATTCAATAATTTAAGTCAATAAAAGTTTAAATTAGGTACCGCTCCTGTTCTTGTGCTAAAATTTCAATTACACACACTACATTTCAATCAACACTACCTATATTCAATACTGAAGAGTTTTTTTGTTAGTTAGCCAGTTTCCCAGCGGATACTGAGGTCCCATACGGGAAGCTACTCAGCTATAGTTGTTTTTGAGCCAATATCTCTAGATTGATTACTTCAATTTGTTAGGATATTCTCTCGTCAGGGTAGGAAAATGTTAGTAAATTCAACAAGGCCCTAATACACGCTCTAAATCCACAAAATCAAAATCTCAGCACAAAAAGACAACACATAATTTCTTAGGTTTTAATTTACTTCTTTATCTGTGTTGTTTACAGTATGAAACGATTTTTGTTAAATACATGAACAATGCACATGTTATAAAAAATGTTATAAACAAACAAAAAATACATAAAAATGAACAAAATAAAAGGAACTTGCATAAATTGAACTCTCAAAAACAAAATAACATTTAATCCACTAACCTGTGAACGCTTCTTACACACACACTAATAACAAATTGGATTGAACAATCAATTTCAATGCAAAATAGAAATGAAAATTGAATAATGAATAATTACAGACATGCGTCTAAAGAAAAAAGGAACAGCCCCAGCTTGTTCTCAAGTCTCTCTAATGCATAATCGCCTCTTCTCTTGTATCCTCTTCGGTTTCGGTACCTTCGTTTTCTGTGGCGCGCTCGTTCAATCCTAAACTTGAGGGCGCATACATGGTTGCAACATTTACTTTTATTCAGTAAAAGATTTTAAGAAATAATATTTTAAATAGGTGGTTTTCCTCAAATCTAATGTGTTATTGTAACTCAATAACCAACTGAGTAATAAAAAAGTATATGTTGTGAGTTGAAAATATAGAATAAAAGAAATGAGAAAACAATAAACCAAGAATTAGTTCTCGGAACGGTTATCCTACACTGACGTAACCCGAACCACAAGTAAGTTGACATAAATGACAACTGAATCAGGTTATGTCTAGCTAAATTACTTAAATTAATAATTCATTTGTCACATTGGGACAAGCACTGAATTACTCCCTAAAAAACTTAGTGATCACTGTGGCGTACAAAATAGGGACAGAATGTAAATAAACAATAAAATATAGATATGTTAATTAAAGCTAGTACGATACCAAAATGTTCCAGGTGGTAGTAGTACGTACAATTAACCGGATTAATCTTGGCTACTGGTTGTGGTTAAATGGTCAAACCTGGTGGAAATGCTAGAAGTGGAACAAGGGAAATCGTTCTCGTTCTCAATTCAACCTTAGACTTTCTCTAGAAATTTCATTCTATCGCATCAAAATTGACATGCAAGATGTTTACTTGCCAGACGTGTAGAGTGTGGGGCGCATACGCGCATTACAACTCTCATGCTACGGCAGTCGAGCAAGAAAGAGCGACGTATACACTCAACAGGAAGTGATAGAGTAAAAATCAAACGAGAAGAAGCCACACGCGTTATCGTTTGTCTCACTTTGAATGAGACTGACCGAGAGAAAAGGAAATCTGCCTTCTTTGTCAACGCTGACGTCAATGGCTTCTTCTCGTTTGATTTTTACTCTAGAAGTTTCACTTCTACCACGTGTAGAAAAATTGTCTTACGATGACAGTATAGAATAGGTTATCGTTACGTTTGCAAACTTAAGATATAATATTCACCTAAGTATGCCAAAATAGTGCACAATAATTCAAGTTATAACCTCGAGGAGTATTTTAGCATTATCACTCCAATGTAACGTAGCGCCAGCATATCCCGGCACAATAACTTCCGAAAATCCCTTATAATCTCGTCGAGAACCCGACTCCCGAAACTAATTTGCATTTTCTATTAAAATTTGGACACGTATATTGTGTAATAATTCGAATACATTGTATATTTATGACAATATTAAATTAAATATGGCGCTCATATTCAGCCGGCATGAACATTATACGTCGCAGGCGGAATTATCTCTCCATATACGCGCAAGGGGTTTTATTTAAGAGATTTTATCGTTGGTGGTAATTACAATGGGTTTTAGTGACAATATATATAACAGCGGCTACACATACACCGCTATCTCTACCTACGTTATTAAACTATTAACGACGTGTGTAATTAGACTCAACATCTCCATATCTCGGTTGAATTTAATTACGGCCGAATGAAAATATAATAATATACAGAGCTACCGTTGGTGGTGAAGCTGGAACGTCGTTTCAATGTAACTATACGCCTCGTTATAAATATAATACTAACATTGTGGCCAGTGCGGTGGATGAACCAATTGCAATTCTATTCTTCTAGAAACTGCAATAATTTCGACTCTTTTCTTCTGAATTAAAGATTAACTCCCTTTCGTCTCTATAACTGCATTCATTGAACATTAACATTACACCGATGGCTGGCGGCAACGTTTTCAACGTATATTTCACCTGCTCTCTAATATATTATATCCGTTCGAACGAATGTATGGGACCTGACTTTATGAAAAATGTATTTTGGATGCGGCACACACACTCATATAAGACGTGCATTTCGTTTTGCATGTATGAAATTTAGTTTATTTCGACAAAGATTTAAAGCGTTTTCAATTATTTTTAGGTCAGGACCGGCTTGGTTTTTAAAAAAACAAGCAAAACAAGATTCAAGATTCATAATTGTCGAATCGTAACTCACCTTCTGCCATAAGTAAAATACAAAGTCGCTATACGATGCAAGAGTAAATTGACTGATATACATACATGCGTATATCTGACGCGAATAGTCTTAAATCAACTTAATTGCCATCATTTCGTTGCGTTACGAATGTGTTTTCTAGTCGGTGTCGTCACTTTTACGGCCCATATTCATAAAGAATGTCCTCTGTTGTTTTTTTATTATTATTATTCGCATGAATATTGTTATTAAATGTCGTAAACATGCCACGAGAAAATGTGCAACTTTTTCGCCTGCAAATCCTTCAATCAGATAGATTTACCATCGTTATGACCGGTAGCCGGAGCAAAATTTTAATTACAAACCATAAGCGGTTAATATTTAAAACCGATATTAATAGGGTCATTTTTTTTTTCTCCGAGCGCGGCAGTTCTCCACCCCTTGCCAAGCTTTAATCGGTTCGCATATTTTGATCGGCTCGCCGACTTAAAGAAAGGAATTAGCGAGAGGTGCTTAATTTCTTAATTGAAAATGGGAGGACGGAATCGGAGTGGTTTATGCAGTCGGGAAGTTCTACCAGAAAGGCATACTATACTGGAACAAGAAGCGTTTTGCGATAAGAATCGAAACGAGGAAATTATATGGGACTTCGTTATTTATAAATGACCAATTGGAATTGTTTTTCGACAACTGTGTTGTAGACAGATTTATTTCTCAGTTATCCATATCCAGATGGTGATTTCTAACCATACATTTCATGAAAGCGGGTTTTCGAGGGAATACCAATCACATATTAAATAGGATTTTGACATGACTAATTTTCCTTCTAGAATGAGTAAACACAAGGCTAACTGAAGATTAATTTTTGTACGAATCTTGACATTTCAGAATTGCTATTTGAAGTTTAAAAAAAATCTAGAATATAGGCTTTAATAAACTCAGAATATTATCTACTATACAGAGCATATAACTAACAATAAGAAACTGTCAATGTTGACAAATAATAAAAGTAACAAGATATAGAATACAGGACATTTTAAAAGTTTCTGAATATATAACATTAACCCCTAGTCAGTTTTATAATCTTTCAAATAGACAGGAGGCTTCTTTTGACATTTTGGTTGGTTCAAGGAATAGTCAGTTATATTTTCTACAACTTCATCGCCTAGATTTCTCAATGGTGTTACAGGTATCCCATCAAGACTTCCAGCATCAGAATCGTTGTAATTGAGTTGTTGAATGGGATCAGGTTCACTACAATGGTCGTTGTTTTGTTCATTAGGTTCGTTTCTATATGTT